>OY804589.1:26278352-26860761 GCA_963680875.1 Bathymodiolus brooksi
AAGAAAAGGTTGGTAGATATCACCAAATTAGCACAGCAGTACCAGCAGGAATTGTGTACAACACTTTTAGGCCTGCACGCGTTAACACGCTGTGATAAAACGAGATTATTTAAGGGGATTGGAAAAGCCAATTAAGACATTACAAAAGTAATCCCAATTCCAAAGTGCTCTTGCACAAATTGGCGATTCCAGGCAAATTTCAGAGAATTTGTTTCTGCAGATGGAGACTTTTATCTGCTTGTTGTATGGCGGTAAAGAGGTCTCCTGTGTGAATGATTTGGGCTATAATAAGATCAGAGGAAAGCGCTGTTCAACGGGTGAAACGTTTGATGCCTAAACAAATATTGATCTAGGTACATTGCCTCCATGCAGAAACTGTCTGAGAGAACATCTGAAAGGGTTAACTATCAGGTAGGAATTTGGAAAAGAGCTCCTATTGCAAAACCAGTATATCCGGAGCCTACTCATGACAATGGTTGGCAGTGTGTTGATGGGATGATTGAACCTAAATGGATGTCTAGTGATTTCATTCCACAACAACTCGCCGACGTCTTAGTCGAGGAAAATATTGAAGGCTTGACAGAAAGCGATGAAAGTGATGATGAATTCGACGATGTTTTATGCTCGTTGATTGATGGTGAAGAGGAAGACTAGTGAGAACTGTTTCGCAAATTTTCAATACTGTTTGGCCGTTTGTAATACTCATTGTTCAGGTCATTTGTTGAAGAATGAAACTGAAATATGGATAGATAGAGTATATCATGTATATTTGTCCCAGTTTTCAAGTAGAGGAAGGGGTAGAATTTGGCTAAAATGGGCATCATAATATACATATATGAGGGTTAATGATTTTAAAAATAAATGCTAATAAATACAGCATTCAGATAAAACTATATTGATTGGACAAACATTTCCATAAAGCAGCTTAACTTGGTCAATAAGGAATATTCTGTAGAAATTCTGAAGATCAGAAATTACCCATTTTTCATGTTTTCTGACATTGGTAGAATTTAAACCCTCTTAGATGATGTTCATATGATTTGTTTAAATAACGAATTGAAAGATCTTACAGGGCAAATAAAAATTTCACCCTGCCCGACCATGTTTCTAAGGAAATGAACTGAGTTTCATCAAATTTTACGTGTTTTTTAAACAAAACAAAACAAAACAATAAACGTTCTTATAAATCCATTTTTCAAATCCACATTTTTTTCTAGATGTATATGCTAATATATGATATATACGAACTTTGACATTTAATATCAAAATGCTTGGTCATTTTTTAAGAAAAGTTCCCATTAGGTCTCCACGTGAAGAAGGGTTTGAAGATAACAAAAGACGTACTCAGAATCCGTATATCGAAGAAGAACAGACAGCACAATTGTCAAAAGATATAGTACAAAAGGGCAAACAACGATCTATAAAGCATACACATAAAACTAAAGATCGAGTAACACGAACCCCACTAAAAACCGGGGGTGAACTCAGGTGCTCCGGAAGGATAAGCAGTTCCTGCTCCACTAGTGGCACCCGTCGTGTTAATCTAGTTACAAATTATATTTTCTAAAGTGTAAACTAAAGCATGGAGTGAGTACAAATAGTGTAACAGCTTTCCCATCAGTTTTTCCCTCTTAAATGTCTATTTCATTGCACCATGTGACTTTTGACACAATATAAAGTGATGGTTAATTCTTGAACATTTAAATGTCCAAAGTCACATGGTACATTGAAATATACATTAAAAGCACATGTCTATTTGGTGTAGATCTAGTTTTTACACTATTTGTAATCACTCTAATGTTGAAGTCATCACTTCGAAAATTTTACGGTCGCCACCATGACTTCGTTGACCGCTATGGAATATCTGTGTCACAAATGACCACTGATATGTTCCACTTGTCGTAAACACTTCCCGGTCCTTTCCTCATTCACGACTTATTACCGGGTTTGTAACTAGATTAACACGACGAGTGCCACTAGTGGAGCAGAAACTGCTTACCGTTCCGGAGCACCTGAGTTCACCCCCGGTTTTTAGTGGGGTTCGTGTTTCTCGATCTTTAGTTTTATATGTATGTTTTGTAGATCGTTTTTTGTACTTTTTCATTTGGCCATTGTGTTGTCTGTTCTTCTTCGATATAGGGATTATGATTACCCCTTTGGTATCTTCAAACTCTTCTATGTAGTATTTTTTATACTTCAGAAAATTAAATTAACATAGAGCTCTAACCTTTTTTTTTATTAATTGACCAAATATTTTAGATTTCGATATGTCATATATTATCCTGATTCTGAGACATAGATAGTTGTAAATCAAACTACCATACGATCACGATCAGCACGCACCCAATTTAACTTTTAGGGGGAATGCCATGTAACGTCAGATAATTGTTTTGCTGTATCTTTGCTCTTTTTCCTTTATAAGTATGCTTAGCGGAGAAGCAACAAATACCAATTTTATATTCTTTGGTTTGACCCGATCTACCACACTCGAGGATAGCACGCTAACTATTACACAATGGAGGGAGATGGACCATAGCTTTACTAATTGTTTTATGATTTAGGAACTGTAAATCATAGTCATATATCAAGTAACTGTCACATCCATTGTAGATTTATATCTTACATTTGCTATTGTTTATTTACGTAATCATTTTACACAGTGTTTTTATTATTACTTTCCCATTGATTCATTGTTCTGCATAAAAACGATGTTCGGTTCGTTGTAACCTCCAATTGTTTGTAGGGGGGGGGGCTCATGTCTTATTTACGTCATTGATATTTGTTTGCACGTAGTGGTGTCCAACACTGTTGTGTATTTCTTTAGTTATTCTACGTCTTGTGTACTAAGGTTTATTTACATATTCTCATATATATGCTACTTGTGTAATAATCGAAATACTGATAGTAATCAATGAATAAATAGAATAATAAAAAAGTGTGAAGATACCAAAGGGGTAATCAAAAGATGCAATTCGAAGAAAGACAGACAACACAATGGCCAAATCAAAAAGGACAAAAAGGACAAACAACGATCTACAAAACATTACACACAAAACTACAGATCAAGTAACACGAATCCCATTAAAACATGGCGTGAACACAGATGCTCCGGAAGGGTAGACAGTTCCTGCTCCACCTGTGCTACCCGTCATGTTACTGCTAAACGACGCGAACATCACCTGATATGGAAATCGTGTTGAACAACAGAATATATAAATAAATACAACTAACATAAATAAAACATGAAACCCTTATATAATTTATGAGAGCAAAGACGAATCGAACACCATTTTTTCGCGCAAATAGTAGCGGACATCACAACACGGAACTAAAAACGTGAAGACATACAATAGGTCATGAGATACATCGTCAATCAGTTCGTGATAACGGTCGTGTTATGTCGCAGGTGAACCCCAGACAACCGCTGTATATTGTAATATTATTAAGTGGGATCCGAAATGATATCGAGAACACATACTTAATTAAAAAATGACACATACATGTTTGTATTGACATTTGAACATTAAATAAAACGTCTAGTGCTGACACGTGTTTCACATTCATGATTGTTTAATGTAGGAAGTTCTTATTTCGAATGAAATATCTAATTCGAAATCAAAATACACAAGGGAACGACCATTTAAGGCATTTTACTATAGCTTCTGGTACAATGCTTTGTTTTAGAACATTTCCCCTGAACCTCATGCTTTCAAGAACAAATTGTAGAACCCGTTTCTTTGTAGACCTATCGTTTCAATAACAACGATTGCTGCTTAGACCTATTTTACGTGTAAACGCGTGGTTTCACGAACAACACTTGGATTAAATAAACGTTAGAGAATACCGTAGGGGCAATCAAAAATAGACAATTCAATGAAACTGGAAACATAGGTTACACAAGACATAGGGCGAAAATAAACGTTAGAGAATACCGAAGAGGCAATAAAAAATGTACAATCCAGAGATACTGGCAACACTGGGTACACAAGACACAGGGCGAAAATAAACGTTAGAGAATACCGAAGAGGCAATCAAAAATGGACAATCCAGAGAAACTGGCAACATAGGTTACACAAGACATAGGGCGAAAATAAACGTTAGAGAATACCGAAGAGGCAATCAAACATGGACAATCCAGAGAAACTGGCAACACTGGGTACACAAGACACAGGGCGAAAATAAACGTTAGAGAATACCGAAGAGGCAATCAAAAATGGACAATCCAGAGAAACTGGCAACATAGGTTACACAAGACATAGGGCGAAAATAAACGTTAGAGAATACCGAAGAGGCAATCAAACATGGACAATCCAGAGAAACTGGCAACATAGGTTACACAAGACATAGGGCGAAAATAAACGTTAGAGAATACCGAAGAGGCAATAAAAAATGTACAATCCAGAGATACTGGCAACACTGGGTACACAAGACACAGGGCGAAAATAAACGTTAGAGAATACCGAAGAGGCAATCAAACATGGACAATCCAGAGAAACTGGCAACATAGGGTACACAAGACATAGGGCGAAAATAAACGTTAGAGAATACCGAAGAGGCAATCAAACATGGACAATCCAGAGAAACTGGCAACACTGGGTACACAAGACATAGGGCGAAAATAAACGTTAGAGAATACCGAAGAGGCAATCAAACATGGACAATCCAGAGAAACTGGCAACACTGGGTACACAAGACATAGGGCGAAAATAAACGTTAGAGAATACCGAAGAGGCAATCAAACATGGACAATCCAGAGAAACTGGCAACATAGGTTACACAAGACATAGGGCGAAAATAAACGTTAGAGAATACCGAAGAGGCAATCAAACATGGACAATCCAGAGAAACTGGCAACACTGGGTACACAAGACATAGGGCGAAAATAAACGTTAGAGAATACCGAAGAGGCAATCAAACATGGACAATCCAGAGAAACTGGCAACATAGGTTACACAAGACATAGGGCGAAAATAAACGTTAGAGAATACCGAAGAGGCAATCAAACATGGACAATCCAGAGAAACTGGCAACATAGGTTACACAAGACATAGGGCGAAAATAAACGTTAGAGAATACCGAAGAGGCAATCAAACATGGACAATCCAGAGAAACTGGCAACATAGGTTACACAAGACATAGGGCGAAAATAAACGTTAGAGAATACCGAAGAGGCAATCAAACATGGACAATCCAGAGAAACTGGCAACATAGGTTACACAAGACATAGGGCGAAAATAAACGTTAGAGAATACCGAAGAGGCAATCAAACATGGACAATCCAGAGAAACTGGCAACACTGGGTACACAAGACATAGGGCGAAAATAAACGTTAGAGAATACCGAAGAGGCAATAAAAAATGTACAATCCAGAGATACTGGCAACACTGGGTACACAAGACACAGGGCGAAAATAAACGTTAGAGAATACCGAAGAGGCAATCAAACATGGACAATCCAGAGAAACTGGCAACATAGGTTACACAAGACATAGGGCGAAAATAAACGTTAGAGAATACCGAAGAGGCAATCAAACATGGACAATCCAGAGAAACTGGCAACACTGGGTACACAAGACACAGGGCGAAAATAAACGTTAGAGAATACCGAAGAGGCAATCAAACATGGACAATCCAGAGAAACTGGCAACATAGGTTACACAAGACATAGGGCGAAAATAAACGTTAGAGAATACCGAAGAGGCAATCAAACATGGACAATCCAGAGAAACTGGCAACATAGGTTACACAAGACATAGGGCGAAAATAAACGTTAGAGAATACCGAAGAGGCAATCAAACATGGACAATCCAGAGAAACTGGCAACATAGGTTACACAAGACATAGGGCGAAAATAAACGTTAGAGAATACCGAAGAGGCAATCAAACATGGACAATCCAGAGAAACTGGCAACATAGGTTACACAAGACATAGGGCGAAAATAAACGTTAGAGAATACCGAAGAGGCAATCAAACATGGACAATCCAGAGAAACTGGCAACACTGGGTACACAAGACATAGGGCGAAAATAAACGTTAGAGAATACCGAAGAGGCAATCAAACATGGACAATCCAGAGAAACTGGCAACACTGGGTACACAAGACACAGGGCGAAAATAAACGTTAGAGAATACCGAAGAGGCAATCAAACATGGACAATCCAGAGAAACTGGCAACATAGGTTACACAAGACATAGGGCGAAAATAAACGTTAGAGAATACCGAAGAGGCAATCAAACATGGACAATCCAGAGAAACTGGCAACACTGGGTACACAAGACACAGGGCGAAAATAAACGTTAGAGAATACCGAAGAGGCAATCAAACATGGACAATCCAGAGAAACTGGCAACATAGGTTACACAAGACATAGGGCGAAAATAAACGTTAGAGAATACCGAAGAGGCAATCAAACATGGACAATCCAGAGAAACTGGCAACATAGGTTACACAAGACATAGGGCGAAAATAAACGTTAGAGAATACCGAAGAGGCAATCAAACATGGACAATCCAGAGAAACTGGCAACATAGGTTACACAAGACATAGGGCGAAAATAAACGTTAGAGAATACCGAAGAGGCAATCAAACATGGACAATCCAGAGAAACTGGCAACATAGGTTACACAAGACATAGGGCGAAAATAAACGTTAGAGAATACCGAAGAGGCAATCAAACATGGACAATCCAGAGAAACTGGCAACACTGGGTACACAAGACATAGGGCGAAAATAAACGTTAGAGAATACCGAAGAGGCAATCAAACATGGACAATCCAGAGAAACTGGCAACATAGGTTACACAAGACATAGGGCGAAAATAAACGTTAGAGAATACCGAAGAGGCAATCAAACATGGACAATCCAGAGAAACTGGCAACACTGGGTACACAAGACATAGGGCGAAAATAAACGTTAGAGAATACCGAAGAGGCAATCAAACATGGACAATCCAGAGAAACTGGCAACACTGGGTACACAAGACATAGGGCGAAAATAAACGTTAGAGAATACCGAAGAGGCAATCAAACATGGACAATCCAGAGAAACTGGCAACATAGGTTACACAAGACATAGGGCGAAAATAAACGTTAGAGAATACCGAAGAGGCAATCAAACATGGACAATCCAGAGAAACTGGCAACACTGGGTACACAAGACATAGGGCGAAAATAAACGTTAGAGAATACCGAAGAGGCAATCAAACATGGACAATCCAGAGAAACTGGCAACATAGGTTACACAAGACATAGGGCGAAAATAAACGTTAGAGAATACCGAAGAGGCAATCAAACATGGACAATCCAGAGAAACTGGCAACACTGGGTACACAAGACATAGGGCGAAAATAAACGTTAGAGAATACCGAAGAGGCAATCAAACATGGACAATCCAGAGAAACTGGCAACATAGGTTACACAAGACATAGGGCGAAAATAAACGTTAGAGAATACCGAAGAGGCAATCAAACATGGACAATCCAGAGAAACTGGCAACATAGGTTACACAAGACATAGGGCGAAAATAAACGTTAGAGAATACCGAAGAGGCAATCAAACATGGACAATCCAGAGAAACTGGCAACATAGGGTACACAAGACATAGGGCGAAAATAAACGTTAGAGAATACCGAAGAGGCAATCAAACATGGACAATCCAGAGAAACTGGCAACATAGGTTACACAAGACATAGGGCGAAAATAAACGTTAGAGAATACCGAAGAGGCAATCAAACATGGACAATCCAGAGAAACTGGCAACATAGGGTACACAAGACATAGGGCGAAAATAAACGTTAGAGAATACCGAAGAGGCAATCAAACATGGACAATCCAGAGAAACTGGCAACATAGGTTACACAAGACATAGGGCGAAAATAAACGTTAGAGAATACCGAAGAGGCAATCAAACATGGACAATCCAGAGAAACTGGCAACATAGGTTACACAAGACATAGGGCGAAAATAAACGTTAGAGAATACCGAAGAGGCAATCAAACATGGACAATCCAGAGAAACTGGCAACATAGGTTACACAAGACATAGGGCGAAAATAAACGTTAGAGAATACCGAAGAGGCAATCAAACATGGACAATCCAGAGAAACTGGCAACATAGGGTACACAAGACATAGGGCGAAAATAAACGTTAGAGAATACCGAAGAGGCAATCAAACATGGACAATCCAGAGAAACTGGCAACATAGGTTACACAAGACATAGGGCGAAAATAAACGTTAGAGAATACCGAAGAGGCAATCAAACATGGACAATCCAGAGAAACTGGCAACACTGGGTACACAAGACATAGGGCGAAAATAAACGTTAGAGAATACCGAAGAGGCAATCAAAAATGGACAATCCAGAGAAACTGGCAACATAGGTTACACAAGACATAGGGCGAAAATAAACGTTAGAGAATACCGAAGAGGCAATCAAACATGGACAATCCAGAGAAACTGGCAACATAGGTTACACAAGACATAGGGCGAAAATAAACGTTAGAGAATACCGAAGAGGCAATCAAACATGGACAATCCAGAGAAACTGGCAACATAGGTTACACAAGACATAGGGCGAAAATAAACGTTAGAGAATACCGAAGAGGCAATCAAACATGGACAATCCAGAGAAACTGGCAACATAGGTTACACAAGACATAGGGCGAAAATAAACGTTAGAGAATACCGAAGAGGCAATCAAACATGGACAATCCAGAGAAACTGGCAACATAGGTTACACAAGACATAGGGCGAAAATAAACGTTAGAGAATACCGAAGAGGCAATCAAACATGGACAATCCAGAGAAACTGGCAACACTGGGTACACAAGACATAGGGCGAAAATAAACTTTAGAGAATACCGAAGAGGCAATCAAACATGGACAATCCAGAGAAACTGGCAACATAGGTTACACAAGACATAGGGCGAAAATAAACGTTAGAGAATACCGAAGAGGCAATCAAACATGGACAATCCAGAGAAACTGGCAACATAGGTTACACAAGACATAGGGCGAAAATAAACGTTAGAGAATACCGAAGAGGCAATCAAACATGGACAATCCAGAGAAACTGGCAACATAGGTTACACAAGACATAGGGCGAAAATAAACGTTAGAGAATACCGAAGAGGCAATCAAACATGGACAATCCAGAGAAACTGACAACATAGGTTACACAAGACATAGGGCGAAAATAAACGTTAGAGAATACCGAAGAGGCAATCAAACATGGACAATCCAGAGAAACTGGCAACATAGGTTACACAAGACATAGGGCGAAAATAAACGTTAGAGAATACCGAAGAGGCAATCAAACATGGACAATCCAGAGAAACTGGCAACATAGGTTACACAAGACATAGGGCGAAAATAAACGTTAGAGAATACCGAAGAGGCAATCAAACATGGACAATCCAGAGAAACTGGCAACACTGGGTACACAAGACATAGGGCGAAAATAAACGTTAGAGAATACCGAAGAGGCAATCAAACATGGACAATCCAGAGAAACTGGCAACACTGGGTACACAAGACATAGGGCGAAAATAAACGTTAGAGAATACCGAAGAGGCAATCAAACATGGACAATCCAGAGAAACTGGCAACACTGGGTACACAAGACATAGGGCGAAAATAAACGTTAGAGAATACCGAAGAGGCAATCAAACATGGACAATCCAGAGAAACTGGCAACATAGGTTACACAAGACATAGGGCGAAAATAAACGTTAGAGAATACCGAAGAGGCAATCAAACATGGACAATCCAGAGAAACTGGCAACATAGGTTACACAAGACATAGGGCGAAAATAAACGTTAGAGAATACCGAAGAGGCAATCAAACATGGACAATCCAGAGAAACTGGCAACATAGGTTACACAAGACATAGGGCGAAAATAAACGTTAGAGAATACCGAAGAGGCAATCAAACATGGACAATCCAGAGAAACTGGCAACACTGGGTACACAAGACATAGGGCGAAAATAAACGTTAGAGAATACCGAAGAGGCAATCAAACATGGACAATCCAGAGAAACTGGCAACATAGGTTACACAAGACATAGGGCGAAAATAAACGTTAGAGAATACCGAAGAGGCAATCAAACATGGACAATCCAGAGAAACTGGCAACATAGGTTACACAAGACATAGGGCGAAAATAAACGTTAGAGAATACCGAAGAGGCAATCAAACATGGACAATCCAGAGAAACTGGCAACATAGGTTACACAAGACATAGGGCGAAAATAAACGTTAGAGAATACCGAAGAGGCAATCAAACATGGACAATCCAGAGAAACTGGCAACATAGGTTACACAAGACATAGGGCGAAAATAAACGTTAGAGAATACCGAAGAGGCAATCAAACATGGACAATCCAGAGAAACTGGCAACATAGGTTACACAAGACATAGGGCGAAAATAAACGTTAGAGAATACCGAAGAGGCAATCAAACATGGACAATCCAGAGAAACTGGCAACATAGGTTACACAAGACATAGGGCGAAAATAAACGTTAGAGAATACCGAAGAGGCAATCAAACATGGACAATCCAGAGAAACTGGCAACATAGGTTACACAAGACATAGGGCGAAAATAAACGTTAGAGAATACCGAAGAGGCAATCAAACATGGACAATCCAGAGAAACTGGCAACATAGGTTACACAAGACATAGGGCGAAAATAAACGTTAGAGAATACCGAAGAGGCAATCAAACATGGACAATCCAGAGAAACTGGCAACATAGGTTACACAAGACATAGGGCGAAAATAAACGTTAGAGAATACCGAAGAGGCAATCAAACATGGACAATCCAGAGAAACTGGCAACACTGGGTACACAAGACATAGGGCGAAAATAAACGTTAGAGAATACCGAAGAGGCAATCAAACATGGACAATCCAGAGAAACTGGCAACATAGGTTACACAAGACATAGGGCGAAAATAAACGTTAGAGAATACCGAAGAGGCAATAAAAAATGGACAATCCAGAGATACTGGCAACACTGGGTACACAAGACATAGGGCGAAAATAAACGTTAGAGAATACCGAAGAGGCAATCAAACATGGACAATCCAGAGAAACTGGCAACACTGGGTACACAAGACATAGGGCGAAAATAAACGTTAGAGAATACCGAAGAGGCAATCAAAAATGGACAATCCAGAGAAACTGGCAACATAGGTTACACAAGACATAGGGCGAAAATAAACGTTAGAGAATACCGAAGAGGCAATCAAACATGGACAATCCAGAGAAACTGGCAACATAGGTTACACAAGACACAGGGCGAAAATAAACGTTAGAGAATACCGAAGAGGCAATCAAACATGGACAATCCAGAGAAACTGGCAACACTGGGTACACAAGACACAGGGCGAAAATAAACGTTAGAGAATACCGAAGAGGCAATCAAACATGGACAATCCAGAGAAACTGGCAACATAGGTTACACAAGACATAGGGCGAAAATAAACGTTAGAGAATACCGAAGAGGCAATCAAACATGGACAATCCAGAGAAACTGGCAACATAGGTTACACAAGACATAGGGCGAAAATAAACGTTAGAGAATACCGAAGAGGCAATCAAACATGGGCAATCCAGAGAAACTGGCAACACTGGGTACACAAGACATAGGGCGAAAATAAACGTTAGAGAATACCGAAGAGGCAATCAAACATGGGCAATCCAGAGAAACTGGCAACATAGGTTACACAAGACATAGGGCGAAAATAAACGTTAGAGAATACCGAAGAGGCAATCAAACATGGACAATCCAGAGAAACTGGCAACATAGGTTACACAAGACATAGGGCGAAAATAAACGTTAGAGAATACCGAAGAGGCAATCAAACATGGACAATCCAGAGAAACTGGCAACATAGGTTACACAAGACATAGGGCGAAAATAAACGTTAGAGAATACCGAAGAGGCAATCAAACATGGACAATCCAGAGAAACTGGCAACATAGGTTACACAAGACATAGGGCGAAAATAAACGTTAGAGAATACCGAAGAGGCAATCAAACATGGACAATCCAGAGAAACTGGCAACATAGGTTACACAAGACATAGGGCGAAAATAAACGTTAGAGAATACCGAAGAGGCAATCAAACATGGACAATCCAGAGAAACTGGCAACATAGGTTACACAAGACATAGGGCGAAAATAAACGTTAGAGAATACCGAAGAGGCAATCAAACATGGACAATCCAGAGAAACTGGCAACATAGGTTACACAAGACATAGGGCGAAAATAAACGTTAGAGAATACCGAAGAGGCAATCAAACATGGACAATCCAGAGAAACTGGCAACATAGGTTACACAAGACATAGGGCGAAAATAAACGTTAGAGAATACCGAAGAGGCAATCAAACATGGACAATCCAGAGAAACTGGCAACATAGGGTACACAAGACATAGGGCGAAAATAAACGTTAGAGAATACCGAAGAGGCAATCAAACATGGACAATCCAGAGAAACTGGCAACATAGGTTACACAAGACATAGGGCGAAAATAAACGTTAGAGAATACCGAAGAGGCAATCAAACATGGACAATCCAGAGAAACTGGCAACATAGGTTACACAAGACATAGGGCGAAAATAAACGTTAGAGAATACCGAAGAGGCAATCAAACATGGACAATCCAGAGAAACTGGCAACATAGGTTACACAAGACATAGGGCGAAAATAAACGTTAGAGAATACCGAAGAGGCAATCAAACATGGACAATCCAGAGAAACTGGCAACATAGGTTACACAAGACATAGGGCGAAAATAAACGTTAGAGAATACCGAAGAGGCAATCAAACATGGACAATCCAGAGAAACTGGCAACATAGGTTACACAAGACATAGGGCGAAAATAAACGTTAGAGAATACCGAAGAGGCAATCAAACATGGACAATCCAGAGAAACTGGCAACATAGGTTACACAAGACATAGGGCGAAAATAAACGTTAGAGAATACCGAAGAGGCAATCAAACATGGACAATCCAGAGAAACTGGCAACACTGGGTACACAAGACATAGGGCGAAAATAAACGTTAGAGAATACCGAAGAGGCAATCAAACATGGACAATCCAGAGAAACTGGCAACATAGGTTACACAAGACATAGGGCGAAAATAAACGTTAGAGAATACCGAAGAGGCAATAAAAAATGGACAATCCAGAGATACTGGCAACACTGGGTACACAAGACATAGGGCGAAAATAAACGTTAGAGAATACCGAAGAGGCAATCAAACATGGACAATCCAGAGAAACTGGCAACACTGGGTACACAAGACATAGGGCGAAAATAAACGTTAGAGAATACCGAAGAGGCAATCAAAAATGGACAATCCAGAGAAACTGGCAACATAGGTTACACAAGACATAGGGCGAAAATAAACGTTAGAGAATACCGAAGAGGCAATCAAACATGGACAATCCAGAGAAACTGGCAACATAGGTTACACAAGACACAGGGCGAAAATAAACGTTAGAGAATACCGAAGAGGCAATCAAACATGGACAATCCAGAGAAACTGGCAACACTGGGTACACAAGACACAGGGCGAAAATAAACGTTAGAGAATACCGAAGAGGCAATCAAACATGGACAATCCAGAGAAACTGGCAACATAGGTTACACAAGACATAGGGCGAAAATAAACGTTAGAGAATACCGAAGAGGCAATCAAACATGGACAATCCAGAGAAACTGGCAACATAGGTTACACAAGACATAGGGCGAAAATAAACGTTAGAGAATACCGAAGAGGCAATCAAACATGGGCAATCCAGAGAAACTGGCAACACTGGGTACACAAGACATAGGGCGAAAATAAACGTTAGAGAATACCGAAGAGGCAATCAAACATGGGCAATCCAGAGAAACTGGCAACATAGGTTACACAAGACATAGGGCGAAAATAAACGTTAGAGAATACCGAAGAGGCAATCAAACATGGACAATCCAGAGAAACTGGCAACATAGGTTACACAAGACATAGGGCGAAAATAAACGTTAGAGAATACCGAAGAGGCAATCAAACATGGACAATCCAGAGAAACTGGCAACATAGGTTACACAAGACATAGGGCGAAAATAAACGTTAGAGAATACCGAAGAGGCAATCAAACATGGACAATCCAGAGAAACTGGCAACATAGGTTACACAAGACATAGGGCGAAAATAAACGTTAGAGAATACCGAAGAGGCAATCAAACATGGACAATCCAGAGAAACTGGCAACATAGGTTACACAAGACATAGGGCGAAAATAAACGTTAGAGAATACCGAAGAGGCAATCAAACATGGACAATCCAGAGAAACTGGCAACATAGGTTACACAAGACATAGGGCGAAAATAAACGTTAGAGAATACCGAAGAGGCAATCAAACATGGACAATCCAGAGAAACTGGCAACATAGGTTACACAAGACATAGGGCGAAAATAAACGTTAGAGAATACCGAAGAGGCAATCAAACATGGACAATCCAGAGAAACTGGCAACATAGGTTACACAAGACATAGGGCGAAAATAAACGTTAGAGAATACCGAAGAGGCAATCAAACATGGACAATCCAGAGAAACTGGCAACATAGGTTACACAAGACATAGGGCGAAAATAAACGTTAGAGAATACCGAAGAGGCAATCAAACATGGACAATCCAGAGAAACTGGCAACATAGGGTACACAAGACATAGGGCGAAAATAAACGTTAGAGAATACCGAAGAGGCAATCAAACATGGACAATCCAGAGAAACTGGCAACATAGGTTACACAAGACATAGGGCGAAAATAAACGTTAGAGAATACCGAAGAGGCAATCAAACATGGACAATCCAGAGAAACTGGCAACATAGGGTACATAAGACGAAGAAAAATAAAACAAAAACACAACATAATATGTGCTGGTCACCACTATGCGCAAACAAACACAATCAACGTAAATAAAACATGAGCTCTCCTACAAACAACTGGAGGTAAACATGAAGCGAACATCGTATTCATGCGAAAATCGTAACGGACACCACAACACGACACTCAGAACGTAATAACATCTAATAGGACAACACAAAAAACTAAAACGATGAGCAACACGAACCCCACCAGAAAGCACTAGTCCCTGTTAGATCAGGGTTTCAAGTGAAAAGTGTGGGTAAGATGCCTTATCCCTGTAGACAATGGGTTGCAACTACAAAGCATTAGCCTGTCTATCATTTCAATGTGAGAAATGAAAACAAAATGGTTCCATTTGCAAAATGTGTATACAAAGGAGTAAATCAAAGACAGAAAATAATTATTTCTAAAAACAACTTTTCGTAGACAAGAAAGAGTAAACCACAAATGTCAAATTGATCAGATTTCTTTGTATCTATAAAAATACAAAAAATGCTGTAGGTAGCAACTTTGTTTCATCTCCTTTTCAGGCATATAGACTACAGAAATATTCAATAATCTAGATACGTCTGTGTCTTTATGATGGGGTTGGTATTTTTGGGGAAAGAAACTAATAGATCAGTGTCAGATTTCTATTCGATATAGAGGCAGATGAAGACCAATCTGACGCAGACTTGTGTAGCGTATAAAAATAAATATATTCTTGTGGTGAAAGAAAGTGGTTGGTATTTTGGGAGAAATAAACTAATATATCTCTCAGATTTCTCTTAGATATAGAGGAAGATGAAGACCAATTTAACGCAGACTTTGTGTAATATATAAAAAATGTAGTGAAGTAAAACGGTTGGTATTTTTGGGGAAAGAAACTAATCGATCGGTGTCAGATTTTTCTTCGATAAAGAGGCAGAAGAAGACCAATCTAACGCAGACTTTGTGTAGCATATCAAAAATAAATATATTTTTGTTGTGAAAGAAAGAGCTTGGTAGTTTGGGAGGGGGGGGGGGGGGAATATTAAATCTGTCTCAGATTTCTCTTCGATATAGAGGAAGATCAAGACCAATCAAACGCAATACAGACTTTGTGTAACATATCAAAGATAAATGTATATTTGTTGTGAAGTAAAAAAAAAAGACGGACAGGGCATTTCGCCAACGTTAAATTCATCTTTTATTTTGTCCTTTGAATCACTTTATTTACTAAGAAAAAAAAAACAACCTCACCAATCTAGTTTTTAAAATGGGGCTATTTAAATAATGCAAATAAATGCATAGGAAATTTCATATCACGATGAGCTCCTGGGTTTTTTTTCCATTTTATTTGAATTACTGAACAAATCACAAAATTTGCTACCATTCTATTTTAAAGAATGGCTCAAATTATAATTTCTTGCGTAGATATGACACTAGTATTTTAAGAATGAACAAAATCCAGAATACAAGAAAATAATTAAAAACAAAAATGAGAAAGAAAAACAAACAAAAAACAAACAAGTAAAAACAAACAAAAAACAAACAAGTAAAAACAAACAAACAAACAAACAAGTAAAAACAAACAAACAAACAAACAAGTAAAAACAAACAAACAAACAAACAAGTAAAAACAAACAAACAAACAAACAAGTAAAAACAAACAAACACGAATAAAATTAAATAAAACAGGAAAAATCGAATAAAGAAAAAAACCCAGATTGTGTCTAAAACTGTAAATATGAGATGCGTGCCATATAATTCAAATGGGGGTGTTTGCTAATGTGTAGGCGGAGAAACGAATTAGTCGGTTTTATGCTGATACAAAATTACCGAAAATATATTCGATGTTTTCCACTTGTGTCCCCTTTTGAGACGATATTTGAAGAAGTGAGAGAGATTCGTCATGATGTTGCTACTTTATTATTGCAATTTACAGTTCCTAGATACTGTAATTATATTTTTTAAACTAAGGTTCTCCTCCCTCAGACATAGGTGACCTTAGCTGGTTTTGGCTATCCTGTTTAGGCCCTTTGGTTTTCTTGCTCCCAAAACTATTAAAATTATTTTGCTTTCCAACGTTTCGACTTTGAGCGTACCTGATGAAGGTTATTCCAAAATCGCGCCGTGCCCACTAAATTTGATATCTATGTTTTTATTAAACGTTATTGAAAATGAGTCAGAATCTATAGTGTTTTTGTTTTGTTATATGTAAATATTATCAGATGTTGCGCTAAATCTGCTATCAGATTATAAATATAAGTAGATTATTTCGCACGGCAATTGACATCATTCATTTTTTTTAAGAAAAATTTAGCGCCCACGCCCACGATGTTCTTCTGGAATAACATTCATCACGTAAACTTATTTGGTAAAAGGAAAACAAAAGAGCCTAAACAGGATAGCCAAAACTACAAAATGTAGATATTTTGTTCCATTCGGGACATTTATATCATGTAGTATACAAGGCCATCGTAAGACATAATAGTGAAACAATTGTCAACTTTGAACTAAAATATAATTACCAATACTATCTTTCGTCATCCGTACGCACCTGACAGAATACTCTTTATTCAACAGGATGTTGATATCTTTAGAAAAAAAACTCTTTGAGAAAATGACGAGACGATTCTTCAAAATCCATGATTTAATAGATTAATAATCAAAATACAGTATCTTTGTGAATAATCTGAATACGAACTACAAGCTCGAGCGTAGCGTATGGGTTGTGAATAATAAACTCCATACGAGGGAGTGGTTGGTATTTTACTATCAATGTGTGAAAAATTTATAATGGCAAAATTGAAGTCGTCTCTTTTATTATAAAGTCTGGTAGAAAGTTGACCATTGGTGTCAAATGTCAAGAAATGGGGCAAAGGAAGCTCTTTCTGTTGTTTCCGTTACCTCAAGTTCTTTGGGACAAGCAATACAACGGAAAATAAAAAGGACAAAATAATAAATAATGATCTACAAAACACTAAAGATCGAGCAACACGAACCTCACTAAAAACCGAGGGTGAACTCAGATTCTCCAGAAGGGTGTGTAGTTCCTGCTCCACTAGTGACACCTGTTGTGTGTTACTGTTAAAACCACAGAACTATCATCTACCATAACCTAATTGCAATATCTTCTGTCGCCGACAGATTGTGTGTTTGGCTGTTACCTTATTTAACACATAATGGTGTTCAAAGTGGACTAACGATCATATTTGTATATGTTAAGCCTGTTTGGATAATTTGTTTATTTTTTTCAATCATTTTACTCTGTGTGAAGATATTTACTTTCTTATTAATATATATATTTTAATATTTTCTTTCTTATATATTTTTCAATGGTAGAAATTATCACTTTTTGTTGTCGGAATTGTATAATGTGGATTCCATAGACTTCCTCAGAAAATGCAAAGATTACCCTTGACTGAATGAGCATAGTTAGATTTAAAATCAAAATAAACAAATTTGATACTTGGTTCCAAATTTCCTCTCATATTAAGGAAATGGTAAGAATACCACTAAATCTGTATTCTAACGCGTCATGCGAACTTAAGTAGAAATCTACGTGTTTGTTACAATTATAACATATGACCCTATGTGAAAATTAAATTCCCCAAAATCTGGATTTGATTATGATAGAACACAGACTGTACATGAATAACCAGGAGAGCAATTCAGGCTCAATAAACGTTTAAACAATGGACATTCCAGAGAAACTGGCAAGATAGACGAAGAAATACAAAGCAAAAACACAACACAATATGTGTTAAGCACCACTATGCGCAAACAACCACAAATAACATAAATAAGACTTTATACATCATTGTCTGTTCTTTTGTCCGTTTTCTGTTGTATTGTCTCTCATTCTTCAGTTTACGCCCGGTTTCTGACTACCACTTTGGTATCTACAAATGTTTTTATTGTCCGTTATGACAATTTATTTGATGCTTAGCAACAGATAGAATTTTCAACCATCTGGTACAAGCATGATCTTGACCCAGATTATACAACCTTTATTTCGACCCAGATTAGTAAGCACGATATCATGATAGAGTAACTAGTCATGAATATGATAATGTTCAAACTATCAAATACATCAAATCATAAGCTGCTTAACTCTAACATATCGTGTTTTTATTAAAAGGTATTTAAATGTCCTTTGGAAAACTGAAAATGGGTGGGAAAAAAAGAAAAAAAGCTGTTTAAGTTGTACATATCGTGTTGTATTAAATAAGGTTTAAGGGTCATTTGTCAAATCTAAATATATGTTAGAAAAATTAGAATTACTGAAAATAAAGAAATAAAAAAACAAAAACAAAAACCAAAACAAACAAAAAACAAAAAACATAAAACATAAAAAAAAATAATAAAAAAAATCTAGATAAAGTTATTGCACATATACAACCATGATAATATTGAAGGATTCCAATGAAAAACAAATCATACAACAGTCAGAACAGTTTCAGAATTGCATACAAAAATCACGGAAAGAGACAAAATACATAACCGTTCACTTTCCTGGCTTGGTACGTACACTTCAATAAAAAAATAAAGTAGCAGGATAAACTAGTCTTATGGGCTCAACCCTCTCCCCTCTCAGTGAAATGACACAGTTATGCAAGTGTTTTCCACATCCGATTAAAATGACAACCCTCACATATAAGCGGTGGCCTTTAAAGGCCGTTATAATTTTGAGCATTATATATAATATATTTAACCTTCGTGACATAGAAGTTGTCACTTGTATAATATCATTTCTATTAAAGACAGCAGATGGCCCAGGCCATCATTTAAATATTAGATAGTATGCATAATAGTGTAACAATAGACGACTTTGAACCAAATTCTAATTGTCAATGCCATCTTTGGTCATCTATATGTTAAACAGATATAAGTAAGAGGGTGTGTTGTGTTATGGTTTTTAATGCCACCTTCAACACAAGTTCAGGTATATCATGGCGGTCAGTTTTATTGGTAGAGGAGTATCTGCCTCAAGTCACCAACAAACTTTATTACACAATGTTGCATCGAGTACACCTTGCCATGACCTGGATGCGAAATCATAACTTTAGTGGTGATAGGCTCTGATTGCATAGGTAAATCCAACTACCATACGATCACGAACCACGGCGACCCCTCATATAAGAGAAACATAAATCTCATTTTGCTGGACTATTATATGTTATAATATGTTAAAAAAAACTGTAGTCCGTAGACATGTATAACTGATTTTTTTTTAATACAACAGAAATATTTTGAAAGTGGCGTTAAACACCATCAAACAAACAAACAAACTGATTTTTTGATTATTTTGGAAATCAAAATTGAGTCAGGCTATTGATCATCATTGTTAAAATATTTCATTTTCAAATTACAAGTTGACAGTCTCATACGGTGCAATTATCTTATTTAACACGGATTTATATTGTTTTTAATTCTTTTGATAGAGCTTATACAGCTGGTTCTCGCTTTGTAGAACAATGCAGGGATCGATCATAATACTTCAAAATATTCGAGTGGTTCGATATATATAGGGGTCGACCATTCTACTTTCCAAATATCCAAATGTTTCGAAGCAGAATATGGATCATCATATTACAAAATATTCGAGTGGCTCGAAATAGAAGGGGACTGATGATTATATATGAAAATATTTGAGTTGCTCGAAATAGAAAGATACCGATCAAAATATCAAATTGTTCAAGCTATCCAGTTGAGAGGTGAAAGATACTGATTTGCAGGTAGGTATACGGGCATGTAAATTTAAATAATAAAATCAACATCTCAACCTGGTCTATTTCATTTTGTAGCTTGTATCATGACGATGACTGGGTACTGGTGACAGTTATCAGGTCTCAATGTACAGGACTGCTAACCGAGTGTCCCCATGTGACGCATGATGGGTGCTGGATGGGGGTAATCATGTTATAATAGGGAAATATTGACCGTGGTAACATGCCGAGCTCTATGGACCTTAAAGATCATTTTGTTCATTTGGAAAATACCAAGGTGTATTGTAAACGCTACAAAAGTCTACAAGTTTCGCCTCAACCAATTTTTCCGTATTTTTTCAGTACCAGTACAGTGTTTTAATCTAGATAGTGTTGTACTGGTTATAGTCCTGAATATGGAGGAACTATTAAATAGATCTTGACAATGATATAACAGGGGGACATATTATAAAATAGTGCATAATCACATAATCTACTAACATTTAATCATTAATTAGTCATTTGATTGAAATTGGATAACAAATTGTATTATTTCGCAAGTCATAATAATTGTAAATGGATTCCATATGTGGCCATAAGTAGTTCCGACAAAAGTACATGGTATTATTACTTGGCATTATATTTTGCAGAACTTCTCATCTAGTTCGTGAAAATAATTTGATGTATATGTATTGCATTTACTTCAAACAGCCAGTCATAATTGCTGATTGTTGGTTGATATATATCATGCAGATTTATAGGTTTTTCTTCTCTCGTACATGTTGCAGAATCCATCTACAGTCTTATCAGACAAGGATGATAATTGTTGTAAAATTCCAGGTAAATGTCAGCAATTAAAACGTAGATATCACATTTAGTGTGCATGACGCGTTATTGAAATAATCTTCGTCAGGTACGCCCAAAGTCGAAAGATTGGAAAGCCAAATATTTTTTTTTTTTTATCTTTGGAAAGATTAAAAATCAAAGGGCCTACCAGGAGAGCAAAAACGGACAAAGGTCACCTATGCCTGAGGGAGTTGAAACTTAGTTATGATGATGATTACATTGGTTGGAGGAACTCTAAATGTTTCTGTTGTTTTTTTTTAATCTTAACTTCTATGGGGTATACTAATCAAATCCAATTCCCAAATTAACCGCATCGGTGGTGTAATGGTTAGCGTGCTCGCCTCGAGTGCGGTAGATCGTGGGTTCGAACTCCTCTCGGGTCAAATCAAAAACCACGAAATTGGTATTAGTTGCTTCTCCACTAAACACGCAGCATTAAGGAGTAAGAACAAAGATTGGTTGGCTCGGAAATCAGAATAATGTGTCCGAGTGGAGCGACACGTATATACACGGACTGTTGTTTCAGTGAGCTAGCATCATAAATATCCAATTAAGCTTTTTAATCTAGTACAAAGTGGAAATCATCATCATTTCATTGAAAATTAACTTGTTACCGCCATGTTATAGCTGAAAATTGCTGAGTTGGCGCTAAAGAACAATCATTCACTCATCCAAATTCCTAAAGTTTGGAATATTACAGAAATATCATCACCAGACAAAAGGCTTCAGCTTCTGTAACTTTATATCTTGTGATAACATAAGTCTTTCCTCATATATAGGAGTAAAGAACAAATGATAAGTGAAACTGTGACCTATGAACTCGACAAATAAGTTATCGATAAGACACCCTAATATGTAAGTTGCCGTTTGCGTGTTATTTCTTGCTCGACAACATCAAATTAATTCGTGACCCAAAAGTAGAAATTTGTAATGTTGCCCAAGTACAATGCCCAGTGAATAAATTCTTTTAAAAGGGTTTTAAAATTTAACGGGGAATGCTGGTGTGAAGTGGAAAAAAGTCATTTTTTTTTATAAAAAGAACGAAACATAAAAATTTCTATAAGGTCTTTAAACTTTTATGAGATCTAAAGGTACTTGATACTTTGTGAATAGACTGTCACAGTATGATTGTTACCACAGACAATATTTACTCATAGTTATAGACAATTCTATAAGGTCTTTAAACTTTTATGAGATCTAAATGTGCTAAATACAATGTGAATACACTTTTGTCATGGTATGATTGTTACCACAGAACATATTAAGTCAATGTAACAGACAGTTCTGTTGTTGAATAAGAAGAAATGGCGATAATTACAAATAACGGTGTAAACCTCGTTAATAATAGCACTGCTGTGGGTATTGTCCTATAAATGAATTTTATAGCAATCGATGGATAACAAACGTAGGATTTATGACAAATGAGGCCCTATGATAGCTAAGTTATGAGGCCCCTTACTTGGGCCCTGAAGGAGGTAGACTCGGTAAGCCTACACAGGCAGTCGGAGATACATTCTCAGGAAATTTAGGAATAGTTAAAATATTAAAATTGGACCACATAAGCAAAAATACATCGTAAAAAAAAATGGCAGGAAGATGCCCCCCTGGCCAACTGGGCCCTGTGCTTAAGCACACCTAAGCACAATGGTAAAACCGGTACTGAATAGTTACAAGGTTGTGTTGGTTTTCAATATCCGCCAATTGTGACATTTTTGGAGTTTTTATTACACGGTTGTGGTGATTTTTACTAGACGCCTATTGTGGCAATATTGGATTTTTCATCATTTTTTTTAAGCAAGAACCCAGAATATTACGACATATTATTTTTCTGAAGAACTTTGAATTCAATCACTTTAATTTACAAAATTAACTGTCAACACATTCATCACCATGTTTTTAATAATGTGCATTTCCGCGATGTTTACTCTCGTTTTCAAATGCATTGAATGAAAAAAATAAAAATCTTTAAAGAAGGCACACTGTTCTTTTATTTGACAGTGTATCACAATAGTTCGTTATTTGTCATTTTGCTCTTTTTCTCTTGGCTATTGTATTGTCCTTTTTCTTTAGTGTAATATTTCGTCGATCGTTGTTTGTCCTCCTTCTTCGATTTGCGGCTTCTGATTACCTCCCTTTGGTATCTTCAAACTTCACTGTTTAAACCTTCCATAATTAGATATTGTTGCATTATATTTGTTCATCAACTTATTTGAAGTATCCAGGTGATCATTGAAACTATCCCTATTCTTATTATAAAAATCTCGATAATTATAGTTCACCCTGATTTTTCGCGGACTACAGTGGAGCAGAAACTGGAGCACCCAAGTTCACTCCCCCCTCCCCCTCCCCCCCCCCCCGGTTTTTAGTGGGGTTCATGTTGCTTGATCTTTAGTTTTCTGTGTAGTGTTTTGTTGATCGTTGTTTGTCATCTTCCTCTTTTATTTGCCATTGTGTTGTCTATCCTTCTTCGATTTACGATTTCGTCTGATCATTTGGAATCAAAAAGGGAACTTTTATTTGTCTGGTACTTTCTGAAGGGTTTGAATATACCAAAGTGATAATCAGAATCCGTATATCGAATAAAGAGAGAAAACACAATGGCCAAAAGGAACAGAAAACTAAAGATATATTGTATAACAGGTAAGCCATGTATCTCCCATTCATACAAGAACCTTATATACCTATGTGTAGTCTATTATTATATGCTACCTCTGTTACAGCTTTCACGTCTTCAATGATTGTGGATCAAAGACACAAAAAGCGACAGGTGGAGCTTACGATAGATTACTGATCAATCGAAATAAACAATTTTTTATGACAGCCTTCTTGGATGTTTGTAGTCTATGTCCATTGGTAAGTAATGCTGCTTAAGACACACCTGTGGCTTTGAATGATCGTATTGATTGACATGTATTTTTCCACACCCGGAACGACAAAAGTGCAAGTCATTGATGTTGACACGCGGGTGGTGTTACAACGGTAGCACGGACTAGATAAATAATTGACAGGAAAAGTTTGAAGATACCAAAGGTGTAACCAGAATCCGTAAATCGAAGAAGGACAGATAATACAATGACCAAAGGAAAAAGGACAAAAGGACAAACAATGATTTACAAAACATTATGCAGAAAACTAAAAAGGTTTTGGAGAAGACAGAATAATTACGAGAATATTTGAGAAATACAGTAAAACCTGTCTAAACCGAACCCCTTTGGGACTGAAGAATTTGTTCAGTTTAGACAGGTGTTTGGTTTTCACTGGTTCAAATTACATATACATTTAGTAGATGAGACTGTAAAGTCTGTCTGGTTTATGCAGGTTTTCGGTTTACTCAGGGTTCGGTGTAGACAGGTTTCACTCTATCACACCTTTTGCAAGTAAAATACTACTAGCTAAGACTGAAAGTTGTTGTGTCTCGTTGCTAAAGAATTTAACGACAATGTCCACCATCTCCTCTCCTCCCGTGGTAATAAAGGCTTCCGTCAATGATCAGAGCTAGACCCATCCCTGTGGCACATGTTTATTTATTAGCTACATGCTGATTTAAAGTTTGCATAAAGAGTTTGAAGATTCCAATGGGACTATCAGAAGCATAGTTCAAAGGACAGATAATACAATGGCCAAAAGAACAAGGTCAAACATTGGTCGACAAAATACTACACAAAAAACTCAAAATTTAACCCCACAATAAACAGGAATGCGTGCAGGTGCTCCAGAGCTTCCTGCTCCATTATTGACACCAGTCATATTACTCTTGTTAATAATATGGTGATAGGTCATGAATGAGTAAAAGAGAGGATTACTATAACGACAAACCGAACATATGTGATACAGACATTCTGTAACGGTTAAGGATGTTTTCGGTCATAGAATATATAAAAAAACTGACCACTTGATCACTCATATCAAGAATAATAAAAATGTAGATATCTAAGAAGAGTTTGAAGTTACCAAAGGGGGGTAATCAGAATCCGTATATCGAAGAAGAATTGACAACACAATGGCCAAGAGAAAAAACACAAAAGGACACACAACGATCTACAAAACATACATATAAAGCAAAGCATCGAATAACACGAATTTAGTACGAACGATGTGCTAAAATCTGGGGGTGAACTCAGGTGCTCCGGAAGGGTAAGCAGTTCCTGCTCCACTAGTGACACCTGTCGTGTTAATCTAGTACGTACGATGATGACAATAAAAAGAATTAGAAGGCCAAATAATGTTAGTCTTTGAGAACAAGAAAACAATGTGCCTAAACAGTATAACAAAAATCGTGAAAGGTTGCAATGAATATTAGTTTTTGTAGTATATGTCAATCCCACAATTAGATTCCTGCATTTATACTAAAGTACATGTAGAAGTTACAAGTTTTTCTTCTTATGTTGATTTAAGATTTTTTTTTAAATCAGGAGAAATCTTAACTTGACCTACAAATGTTTGGTTTGTGTCTACTACCATTTATTTGGTAAGGAGTTCATGTTTTATCATGTTATTTGTATTTTATTTACTCATATTGACGTCCACCACTTCCAACACTTCCAACAGTAACACAAAGGCTGCCACTAGTGGAGCAGGAACTAAATACCCTTCCTGAGCACCCAAATTCACCTCCTGTTTTTTGTGGGGATCTTCTTGCTCTATATTTAGTTTTCTGCGTAGTGTTTTGTAAATCATTGTTTGTCTCTTCGTACTTTTTCTGTCCTTCTTCGATGTTCGACTTCTGAATACTCCGTGCTTATTCA
The DNA here is from genome assembly GCA_963680875.1 of Bathymodiolus brooksi. Lineage (NCBI taxonomy): Eukaryota > Metazoa > Mollusca > Bivalvia > Mytilida > Modiolidae > Bathymodiolus > Bathymodiolus brooksi. Next base: position 26,304,544 of record OY804589.1, read on the forward strand.
ATCTTTACTGATGACCATCACCTTATGATTGAATGTAGTGTCCGATTCATAATTATCTCATATCCCACATTTCTCGTAGGATCCCTCTAGTCTTAGCTCTGATACAAATAGTGTATCCCCTCGTCATCTGTATCTGACATCTCTCCAATAGCAATTATATTTTTGTGTTTATAATATGAGTCTCCATTACATTGGTTTTCAAATAGTTTTATTAAACTTTGTTCCTATCTCCATTATAATCTTGTAAACGTTTGCACTAAAAATATCTCATTCAAACAATATCTCTTAATCACAAGGGAGGGTAACTGCTTTACAATAGTTACGGTAAACATGTTTTTGCCTTTTAATCAAAATCGATCATCTCATTTACAAAATAGACATTTTAAAGCAAAGAAACTCTTTTGATTAATGAATTATAAAAGTAATGCCAAGGTCAGATAAATGAAAGCTACTTGCCCTCCATCACTCTATTACTACCACGACATTATACCGGACTTAATTGTATATACCAGTAACACAGCGGGTGTCTTATAAGAAGAAGGAACTGCTTACCCTTTGTGAGCATTCGAGTTCACCTACCGTTTTTAATGGTGTCCGTGTTGCTAATCTTTTTGTTTGTGTTGTCCCATTATGCTTCTTGAGGTTCTGAGTTCCGTGTCGTGATGTCCTTTACGATTTCCGCATAGAAAAGATGTTCGGTTCGTCTTTATCTCTAGTTGTTTTAGGAGGTCTCATGTCTTATTTATAATATTTCTGTTTGTTTGTGTATAGTGTTGTCCAACACATATTGTATTTCTTCGTCTCGTGTACCCTATGTTGCCAGTTTCTCATGATTGTTCATATTTGAATGCACCTTCGGTATTCTCTAGCGTTTACTCGTTAAAATAATGGTGAATGTGATATGAACAACAAATAATAAACACACTGCTGCATAACATTTATGTTTACCTGACATTCAGCTGGATTTTCTTTGACACCTATATTCTTATTCAATTAAATCTGTTATCCTTATTTATACAGGCTTGGACCCATCGAAGGTGGTTATTCATGGGTTCTGGTTGGGTCAAAGAAAAACCCTATAAGATTGGCGTTTGATGATAGACCGCTAAACATGCAAAATGTGCAACAATAAATAGTTATCTGTAAGGGAGAAATGACACATCTACACGTGAAGTGTTGTTTCAGTGAACTAACATGGTAGAAATCCAATATTAAGCGTGCCTGTCTAATAGCGGACATCATCATCATCACATCGAAATGTAATTTATTCTCGACATGATATAGCTGCAAAAATTGCTGCCTACCGCATCGCCGATGAAACGGTTAGAAGGCTCGTCTCGAGTAGGTAAATCGTGTGTTCAAGCCCCGATCGGTCAAAGCCAATGCCTGTAAGATTTGTATTAACCGCTTCTGTGATAAAACACACAACAATTTATGAGAAAGGAAGAAAACTCGTTGGCACGGAATACGGGATAATGTGAACTAGTTGAGCGACACGTCCGTCTACCCGCGGATTGTTGGTCTTTTACAAAGCTAATATCATCATAATCTCATCGAATGTAACGTGTTCTCGCCATGATGTAACTGACAAATTGCTCATTTAAACCACTCACCCACTCACAACAAATTGCTGCTGACTTAGCGTTAAACACTAATCTCTCATTCTCTATATACAGGTTAGGACATTTTCACATATGATGCGCTCCATTTGATTAAGTCATTCGGTTAAGTTTGTTTGCGGTCCATTCGATAAGCTCAATAATTTAATTTGTTTTGAGGTCAATTCGACTTCCTCGTTGACCAATTTAAATTGTTTTATACGATTGAGTTGGGGTTGCTTGGTGTTTAGTGTCACTTTGAGTAAATGCTTTGCTGTATTGTGACTTCCCTTAATCAAGGGTTAGGGTTGGGTTAGGGTTACTGTGTTTCACGCCAGTTTCAATAATATTTCAGTTATATCGTGGCGGTCAGTTTTATTGGTGGAGAAAAAAAAAACCGACCTGCCGCAAGTCACTGACAAAACTTTATCACAAAATGTTTCATCGTGAACACCTCGCCATTAGCAGGATTCGATCTCACACCTCTGGCACCTGTGTCCTTAAACACGAAGACTGTAAAATTAGATTTTATTCAAAACACAAAATAAAAAAATGTTATGAAATAATACATGTTTTACAATAATGTGAAAATAAATAAACTTAATATTAAAAAAAGTATACGACTTTAAATTCGCACGACCAATTTCTGGATGAACTTTCATCAGATATGCTTTTTGTCAAAATATCGAAAAGCAAATAATTAAAACGCAATGGAAGATAGGAAAAGAAAAGGCTTAAACAGGATAGTTTGTCTGAAGGGTGAATTTATATGTTTGAAGATACCAAGTGCGTAACCAGAGGCCATACATTGAAGGACAGACAGCAAATTAGTCCAAAAAAACTTCAAAGGGACAACCAATGACCGACAAAACACTACATAGAAAACTAAGGATTGAGCAACATGAACCCCACTAAAGGTCTATGGTGCTCCAGGGCCCGGGTGGCTCAATGAGTAGTTGTATTACCTAACAACTTATACAAGCCTATCACCAATACGGCGTGGGTTCGCGCCCGGCTGTGTAAATTACAAAAAGGGTGCACTCGACTCACAACCGCAAGGGAAATAGTTTACCAGTTGCTTGCTCATGGTTGGTGGTTCTCTCCGGGTACTCCGGCTTCTTCCACCACTAAAACTGGTCGCCATGATATCGCTGAAATATTGCTGAAAGTGGCGTTAAACACCAAGGATCAATCAATATAGGGTGCTCCGGAGAAGTAGGCAGTTTTAATAATACTATACAGGTACTGATAATTTCAACGATAAATATATATGTTAAACCATTTCAGTGCCGAAACATTGACTACTAGACGAAGATACCCCAGGGACTAATAGTCCACTTATACGTTTTAACATTCATTTTGAATTCGTTGACGTCTACACAAAACATGGAAAAGCTTTCAAACATTTGCATAGACTATTTAGAGGGTCATAATCACATATGTATAGGTCAAATTGAGAAGAAGGTTTTATGTTTATCTAGCCATCCCTAAAATAACACTTATGCAATATCCCAGATTACAATTTTTAAGATGGGTAGACAATCCCATTGTTGTGAGAGCAAAGAACGGCAACTCTGGTAGCGTTTGGTAGGTATGTTGAAAAAAAATGATTTGTTTTCTTTCAAGTATCTAAAAAGGCTTACATAAAAGAAAAAGAAATTGCTTAATATGTGAAAAAATGATTTGTGATTCTTGATAAGTGTTTTGGACCGGACTGTTTTGGTGGATAAGTCGGGTTACAATAAGCACAATTATTCCAAGATGGCGTTAGGAACCAACCATTTATCTTTTATATGTAGTGTGCTTTTTCTTCCCGAACCAGAAGAAGTCTATTGCGTTTTTGACATGCAAAGACAGTAATTTTTTTTTTAAAAACTGTCAGATTATTCCTTTTTAGCGTCTTACAGTTCAAGATAATTTTTCCATAACATTTGGAGTAAGAAATAAAAAAAATGGGTTTTGCCTTATAAAGCCTTTTCATCATTTTGTTTCTTTCTGAAAGTTGCAGAATGTTTAATGTTTTATTTTAAATCTATGATTTCAGAAATACATGCTATTTTAATGGCCTACACTTGTATGCAAATTTGGCATTAATTTATGCAAATATGATATCACCAATCATTTCAAATGGTAGCAAATATATGGACATTTTGTGAAAATACGAATTGCTGTTGGAATTCTAATAATCAAGAGGGCGAGGTGAGGGTTGGAATCCCAATAACCGATGTAACCCTGCCACATATAGGTGTCTGTCTCAAATCAGGACATGGATTTCCATTGGCATATGTCGTGGTGTTTATTGCGTTCCATGACTTGAGATGAGAGGTAATAGTTCATTTTGTTGATATTGATGGAGTAGTATGTCATCATTATTTAAACGCTCTCTTCATAATACAGCTGTGTTGATTGTTATGCGACAGAGTACCAAGCGATTGCAAAGAGCCAAATATTGTTACTGTGTCTTCGAATAAATATTCTTATTAATTCATATACTATGTGCGATGAAATTCATACGCCGTGCGATCTCATTGAAAAATCCCAAACTATGACCAGAGTACATCAAAAGATTAAAATAACAATGATCTAAAAAAAACAATATGATTTGCCATTGAAAAAGAAAATAAGTTTGTATTGGATTCATAAGCGAGCCGATACTTCGGGAACTTTCACCTGATGTCGTTAATCTTCGGGATCATACGGATCAACGTGGTCAACATCCCGACCTATTCTATATTTACTTAATCCATATGAGCTATATGATCTTTTTCCCCATCTTCCACCTCCGAGGCCGTAGTCGAAATCCCAGTCGCCTTGTCTTTTCTCTACATTTGGAATATCCTCAGGGTTATCATTTGTAATATCATTAAGCTGTATAGAATCTCCAAGCGACAGGAACAGACCATAATGAGACTTTTCATCGTCCTGTCTTTGATATGATTTGTCCAGAGTTCTTGTTGGTTGGAAGTCTTGTTTAGAATCTATATTCCTAATGTTTTCTATAATTTCGGCAAATTTTCCAATTGGCATGTTTTCCAGACGAGGATATGTTACTGGTAACGCAGAGGTATGTGTGCAATATGTAACAGTTAGTAGAAATCCTAAGTTAATTAACTCCATTTATAAATATATAGATACCTGCAATTAAAAAAAAAACAAGAATAAATAATCTAGCAATTTATACATGTAATATAAACTAAACTTTAATCTAGGGTACCGTCGTGGTCGTGATTGTAGTATAGATGGATTTACAAAATACTGTGCAATCAGTGCCAGAAGGTATGCAACACTACACAAACTGTGCAATCAGTACCAGAAGGTATGCAACACTACAACAAAACTGTGCAATCAGTACCAGAAGGTATGCAACACTACAAAAAACTGTGCAATCAGTGCCAAAAGGTATGCAACACTACACAAAACTGTGCAATCAGTACCAGAAGGTATGCAACACTACACAAAACTGTGCAATCAGTACCAGAAGGTATGCAACACTACAACAAACTGTGCAATCAGTGCCAAAAGGTATTCAACACTACACAAAACTGTGCAATCAGTACCAGAAGGTATGCAACACTACAAAAAACTGTGCAATCAGTGCCAAAAGGTATGCAACACTACACAAAACTGTGCAATCAGTACCAGAAGGTATGCAACACTACAAAAAACTGTGCAATCAGTGCCAGAAGGTATGCAACACAATATGCAGTACCTCTTTTGTATTATTTATTTTTGCAAAACTTTGTTCCAACTTCTTTACACGAGAATGAAGTTTTTCATACAACTGTGGAATATTTAGATCTTACATTAAATATCTCGAGTCATTATGTGCTTCCTACGGTAAACTCTTTGCACATTCCAGATTTCGTATCATAATTGCAATTTTGGTGATTAATTCTAAGCTAATAAAGTGGAAACAATACCACTCTGTTCGAACAGTTCCAAAATCTAATAGAGAAATCATGGACAGAGGTAAAAATCAATACCCCTTAAATGTGTATATATAGTTTGCATTTTCTTCAAATCTAGGTCAATCCTAAACATGCTAAGATCCAGTTATTAAGAGGGGAGGGTTGGGGATTCCAATAACCGGCTTAATCCCGCCACATCTGTGTGCATGTCCCAAGTTAGGACCTTGATTTCCAATTCTATATGTCGTGATCTTTTTTCATAATGTATACATATATCTTGTAATTTTGACGTCCAACTCTAAGCTACGCATATGTGTATATACATATTATAATTATGTCACCTATACACTAAATGTGTGTATATATAGATTTTAATTTTTATTTCTTTTTCTAAATTAAGAGTATGACTATCCTGCGCTTAGACCCTTTGGATTAGTTGCTCCCGAAAGGCTTTTTAGTATTTTGCTTTACAATATTTTGCCGTTGAGCGGACATGATGAAATAATATCAAATGAAGGTCATTCCAGAAACGCATCGTGTGCACTAAATTAGATATCTACGTTTTCACGTATAATCTAATACGTATAATTATTAATAAATAAGGGTAATAACAAAATTACCGAACTGCGAACAATCTTCCAAAGGGAAAGTCAAAACTCATAAGTATATAAACAGATAAAATCAGTCAACAACCGGAAAACTGTGAAAACCGTAATGACTCTGACTTGGTACAGGCATTTCTAAAGAAATGGTGGGTTGAATCAGATTTTAAGGCGCCAAACCTCCCACAAAGGTTCTCCTCCCTCAGGCATAGGTGACCTTAGCCGATGTTGGCTATCATGTTTAGGCTCTTTTTGGTTTTATTGCTCCCAAATCTTTAAATTATTTGATTTTCCAGTCTTTCTATCTTGAGCGTACACGATGAAGGTTATTCCAGTAATTTTGATATCTACGTTGTTATTACAGTATATTAATAATAATCAACTTGATGTAATCAGATTTAATTGTACCAAGCTTGATACAAATTAAATAAAAGAAATTCCAATATACCAGTGCTAAAACTCAAAAACAACAATTAATAAAATATGTATGAGATATTTAGCCATACATGGAAGAGTTATGACATTTCATATTTACTTTCCACCCGCACAAGATAGCTTTGGTGTAATTAACATTAGCTTTGATGAAATTAACATGATGATAAATATCAGATACCAAATTGAAATTTCAATGAATTCCTACGAGAGTAATTAGAAAACAAAGACGGTGGCCATTAAACTCAAAATGAATTTTCAATCAAAAACGTTAGAAACAGATTACTTAGTATAGCAACGCCATAGGATATTGAAATAAAAGTGATGCGCTTGCCCCTGAGGGTTGGTTATATTATCATTTGTATGAATGTACAATGCAAACACACTGAAGTTTGCAATATTGATGAAAGGTAACATGCATGTAGGGGCGTAACATAATGTCCGTTATTGCTCATGTTATAGTAATGGTAGAAATCCAAATATGTATATTGACATGCAACAGATGAAAATTTGGGCCCATAACACTTGCATAACCCTGCTAATTTTATTGAAGTACATGTACCAAATAAGGGTAATAACAAAATTACCGAACTCCGAACAATCTTCCAAAGGGAAAGTCAAAGTATATAAACAGAATCAATTAACAACCGGAAAACTGTGAAAACCGTAATGACCCTGACTTGGTACAGGCATTTCTAAAGAAATGGTGGGTCGAATCAGATTTTAAAGCGCCAAACCTCCCGCTTTCATTACGGCTCAAAGGTTCCGGCTGTAACTATAACAGTATTTATAACAATACTGGAACAAAATAGGTAAAATAGTTGTCAAAGCAGTACCAAATTCAGTGAGGAAGGTGGAACATCTATCGTACCAGGAAAGTATACGGTCAGGTTTTTTTGTTGTTTTTTTTTGGTGTATAGAATTTGCCTCTTTCTGCGATTTTTCTATTTGACCTTTGAACTGTTCCGACAGTAGTATTGTTGGTTTTTCATTTTCATTTTACCTATGATCTTACTAGTCATATTATTATCATTATCACAGGACTGAACCGGTGACAGAATACTTTTTCAACATAGAAATAATTTGTTTTCAACTACAAGAAGAGTTTGAAGATACCAAAGGGGTAATCGAAGGAGAGACAACACAGTGGCCAAAAGAATAAGGACAAATTGGTTACTAATATATTGTCAACAAATATGAATATTCTGTACGTTTGAAATAAGCATATTAGTCAGATTGTGTGTACTGTACGAAAAGTTAGAATGTACCAAAGGGGTAATCAGAATCCGTATATCGAAGAAGAAAAGACAATACAATGGCCAAAAGTTTGAATGTACCAAAGGGTAATCAGAATCCGTATATCGAAGAGGAAAAGACAATACAATGGCCAAAAGTTTGAATGTACCAAAGGGTAATCAGAATCCGTATATCGAAGACGAAAAGACAATACAATGGCCAAAAGTTTGAATGTACCAAAGGGTAATCAGAATCCGTATATCGAAGACGAAAAGACAATACAATGGCCAAAAGTTTGAATGTACCAAAGGGTAATCAGAATCCGTATATCGAAGAAGAAAAGACAATACAATGGCCAAAAGTTTGAATGTACCAAAGGGTAATCAGAATCCGTATATCGAAGAAGAAAAGACAATACAATGGCCAAAAGTTTGAATGTACCAAAGGGTAATCAGAATCCGTATATCGAAGAAGAAAAGACAATACAATGGCCAAAAGTTTGAATGTACCAAAGGGTAATCAGAATCCGTATATCGAAGAAGAAAAGACAATACAATGGCCAAAAGTTGGAATGTACCAAAGGGTAATCAGAATCCGTATATCGAAGAAGAAAAGACAATACAATGGCCAAAAGTTTGAATGTACCAAAGGGTAATCAGAATCCGTATATCGAAGAAGAAGAAAAGACAATACATTATGCATTGCCTATTATGTATTTTGACTTCAGTGACAATATGCACTTATTCCATATATTTATGTAAGACTCAGATCCGTGTACGGCCTCAGATCCGTGCCCTCTCCTCAAATATGTGTCTTCCAACAAATCCATGACCTATAAAATTACTGTACCCCCAAATCCGTGTCCTTTTACCGCGCAGATATATGTCCTTTGGAATCGCTTCTCATTCAAATCTGTGTCCTCCCAAATCGATTTTCCCTCAGATCTGTGCCCTTCACTTTGGCAGAAAAATGACGTCATAATAATTGCCAGTTGATAACGTCATTTGAGGTTGGCATTTGGAAAGAATGTAAAGAGAGATTTGTCCCGCGGAAAGATTTTTGTCATCAAGGATATCAATTCTAATTTTACTTTCGACCTAAATAGATATCAATTAAGGCCATGTCAATGAAGTATCTACTCTGCCTGAATATGTGTGTAAAAATACAGCAGTGATAAATATTATTTTTATATTTCCAGATAGAAAACAAATAATGGTAAGTTAATGGTATGTACAGAGACGTGCAAAAAGTATTCGGTCACTAATTTTTTTCTATATATTTCAAATAAAACCACATTTGTTCAAAACATTATTCCAAAGTCAATTCTTGTTCGATTTTGATGAAATTTATACCAACAAAAGCGAGAACGTATGTAGTTTTTGTGATTATTTTATAATATTTTTTGAAAGCATAGATTTTAAATATTCACAGTTAAACACAAACTTAAATTATATGTCTTCAAAAGTACTTTCATTGTATTGTCTTCCTGACGTTCAGAATTTAGTTTTGTGCTTAACATGTGAACGCCTAAAATCCTTATATAACAAAGCTATGCTGAAATCACAGTGTAAAACTACATTTAAGCATGCTTTGTTTGTAAACATTTCATCCAAATCGGACAAGAATTCACCTGTTTTGAAAAAAATGTCTGTTTATATGAAATATATATTAAAACATTACAGTGACCGAATACTTTTTGCACGTCTCTGTGCTTGATCTTTTTTTAAAATGGTTTCATGCTGGTATTAGCAAAATTACCGATCATATAAATAGAAAAATACTGAGATGTGGAATAAATGTCCATGAAAACAACAGTCCGTAGAAAAAAGGAAAATATAAAAATTGCATATAGAGAAGGTCTAATAGTTACAGAATTAGGATTAATGCAATCAGTAAAATAAAATAAATCCACAGGTCTATTCTTGGTCTTGTGCACAGAATCGTGCATGCTGCAGCAAGATCAGAGATTGCAAGAAAAAAAGACAAAAACAGAAGCACGCAGAGCATAATTTGGTAAATGATACAAGATATCAGTTGATATCAAACGGGAACTAATCAGTGGGTATCCCAGATGTGAATCTGGCTGTTAATTGCAATAAATGTTTTTTCCCTCTCTATCCAAAATGTGGAAGACACAGATCTGTGGGGATATTTCTTTTGACATATTACCTTGATCTGTGTATTATGTCAGAGGACACAGATCTGAGGGAACATATATTTTGGAGGACATAGATCTGAGCATGACGTCCGAGGACACAGATCTGAGGAAATATGTTTTTGAAAGGACATAGATCTGAGTGTGACATCAGAGGACACAGATGTGAGGGAACAAGGTTTTGGAAGGACATGGATCTGAGTATGACGTAATAATTGGACACGGATTTGAGGGAAGGACACGGATCTGAGTCTTACATATATATATATTTATATATCTAATCCGACTACCGTGACGACCTCTTCCTAGATGTGGGAAATCTTACATTTCAACAGCAATTGTTTAGGCCTATATTTAATGTCTGCTATGTCAAGAAATGTTTAAATTATCAAGAGTTATAAGAGCAGACAATACACTAACCAAAGGTAAAAGGTCAAAGAATGATCTGCACAATGTCACACAAAAAACTAAAGATAGAACAATGCGAACCCCACTACAAACCGGGAGGAGCGAACCCCACTACAAACTGGGAGGAACTCAGATGTTCCAGAAAGGTATATGCAAATCCAGTATCGCCAAGCAATCGTCTATCTGGGACCACTACAAACCGGGAGGAACTCAGATGTTCCAGAAAGGTATATGAAAATCCAGTATCGCCAAGCAATCGTCTATCTAGGACCACTACAAACCGGGAGGAACTCAGATGTTCCAGAAAGGTATATGAAAATCCAGTATCGCCAAGCAATCGTTTATCTAGGGCCACTACAAACTGGGAGGAACTCAGATGTTCCAGAAAGGTATATGAAAATCCAGTATCGCCAAGCAATCGTCTATCTAGGGCCACTACAAACCGGTAGGAACTCAGATGTTCCAGAAAGGTATATGAAAATCCAGTATCGCCAAGCAATCGTCTATCTAGGGCCACTATAAACCGGATGGAACTCAGATGTTCCAGAAAGGTATATGAAAATCCAGTATCGCCAAGCAATCGTCTATCTAGGGCCACTATAAACCGGGAGGACCTCAGATGTTCCAGAAAGGTATATGAAAATCCAGTATCGCCAAGCAATCATCTATATAGGGCCACTACAAACCGGGAGGAACTCAGATGTTCTAGAAAGGTATATGAAAATCCAGTATCGTCAAGCAATCGTCTATCTAGGGCCACTTCAAATCGGGAGGAACTCAGATGTTCCAGAAAGGAATATGAAAACCCAGTATCGCCAAGCAATCGTCTATCTATGGCCACTACAAACCGGGAGGAACTCAGATGTTCCAGAAAGGTATATGAAAATCCAGTATCGCCAGCAAACAATCGTCTATCTAGGGTTTCATAATTTGTCAGTTTTACAGTGAAGATAACATATTTTCCCTTTTTCTCGGAAAATGTTATGTTTCTTACAAACCTTTATAATGGGTAATACTAGTTATTTGTTAATTTTAAAAAGTTAATGTTCTAATAACACAATTTAATTAACTAATAATTAATAAGAATTTAATGTACATGAAGGTAAATGAACATAGGAGCCTATCTACCTTTACGATTGTATACAAATTAAAGTAAGGCTTTCATCGCTGTTCTACATTGCATTCCATAGACGTTAAGTTAAAGTCTTACGGTCGCCACCATGACTTGGTTGACCGTTATGGAATATTTGTGTCACAAATGACCACTTATATGTTCCGCTTGTCGTAAACACTTCCCGGTCCTTTCCTCATTCATGACTTATCACCGGGTTTTGTAACTAGATTAACATGACGGGTGCCACTAGTGGAGCAGGAACAGCTTAACCTTCCGGAGTATCTGAGTTCACCACTGCCACTGGTTTTAGTGGGGTTTATGTTGCTCGCTCTTTAGTTTTCTGTGTTTTTATTGTTTTGTTGATCTCTGTTTTTCAATTGTCGTTTTTCTTTTGGCCATTGCATTGTCGATCCTTCTTCGATTTACGGATTCTGATTACCCCTTTTGGTATCTTCAAACTCTTCATTAAGTTAAATTAGAAGTTAAGTTGAAATACACAAATCATTGACACAAGATCATGACGTAAAAAAAGACCTTACACGATAACTTACGATGAATTAAATATAATGACACTTTGACCGCTAACCATCTGGGAATTATCACCATGATAAACGAAAGCGAAATGACAAAATAACATGTTATTGTGATTAAACAAGAGAATTCTGGTATTTATTGGTGGGAGAAATCGTTTAAATTACACAATAGACGCTGTGTAAATTAATACAAATGTATTGTTTGAATAAACAATGAGCTGGCCTTTCATCAGGAAAATGAATCAAAGTTCATTGCAATGTTATATCTAGAAAAATCAGAAAATAAACTTATTTTTCCAAGTGCTCTTTATTGTCATATAAGGGGAGATACATTTAAGGGGGTACCATACACTACAGGGAGATAACTCAGTGGAACGTTTTGATCATATGATGTTTGTATGCAGATTTCAAGCATCTCGGTGATCAAAACCACTAGTGAATTCATAGCCCTGAGTCTGTTGGTTGGAATTTGTTAAAATTTTGATATTTATTACAGTGGATATATTCAAACACACTGCCAAAAAAATAAGAAAATTAAACGAGCAGATCAAATTTTACCTGAAGTGTATGGTACCACCTTAATTCAGAGAATATTGTTGAAAGTGGCGATAAGCACCATAAACCAAACCAATTCAGAGAATTAACATATATAAGGCTTCAATATTACATGGCTAGCTAAATGAAGAACAAAATTCCCCAATGGCGGAATAGAAACGTAGATATCTAGTTTAGTGCACTCGATGCGGTTCTGGAATAGCCTTCCTCAGGTACGCTCAATATCAAAACATTGGAAAGTCAGATAATTGTATTTGATTTGATTATATCTATTGTGTTTAACGCCACTTTCAGCAATATTTCAGCTATATTATGGCGACCAGTTTTAGTGGTGGGGGAAGCCGGAGTACCCGGAGAGAACCACCGACCATGGACAAGCAACTGGTAAACTTTATCACTTGCGGCTGCGAGTCGACTGCACCCTTTTTGTAATTTGCAAAGCCGGACGCGAACCCACGCCGTATTGGTGATAGACTTGTATGAGTTATTAGGCAATCCAACAACCTAACTCATTGAGTAACCCGGGCACTACAACTACCTAACTCATTGAGCCACCCAGGCCCCTCAGATAATTGTAAAAGTTCCAAAATCTAATAATAAATAAATCGTAGAAACAGAAACAAAATCGATACCCGTAATACATATATACATTCAAACCTGCATCAAGAGGTCACCTTTGTGACAAAGAAAACTTAATCTTATAAGACAGGTGACCTCTTAAAATAGGTTCAATTCATATGAAATGCTCTATTACGGGACACGAAGAAGATGATCTTTCAATACAGGTGACTGCTTAATAGGGGTGACCACATGGGCAGTTTTAACTGTATATAGCCACTCACGTTCCTGGCTTGGTACAATAAGAAGAATGATAAAACTATTGATTGTCTTTTTGATTTTACTTATGTAAACACCCAGTTTGTAGAGAGAGTATATAACGGTGGTGTAATTGTTAGCGTGCTCGAATCGAGTGTGGAAAATCGTAGGTTCGAGCCCCGATCGGGTCAAACCAAAGACTATAAAATTGGTATTTGTTGCTTCTTCACTAAGCATGCAACATTAAGGAGAAAGAGCAAAGACTGGTTGGCTCGAAATCAGAATAATGTGTCCGAGTGGACCGACATGTCTATCTGTGGACTATTGTTTCAGTGAACTAGCACTATAAACATCTAACTAAGCGTGTTGGTCTAGAACAAAGCGGATATCATCATCATCATCTCATTGAAAATTAACTTGTTCTCTCCATGATATAGCTGACAAATTGCTGAATTGGCGTTAAACAACAATTCTTTCATTCACTCAATCAACTCCTGGCTTGGTACATGCACTTTAATAAGAAGAATGGTAGCAATATTGATTGTCCTTGTGATTTTATTTATGCAAACACCCAGCTTGTAGAAAGAATAATTGTCACAACCCCGGGTATTAAAACAAAAGTGACAATAAACATATCATCTAACATGACGGTATTAAATGGTTAGCGTTGCTGATTCATTTGTTAAGAAGATTTATTAGAAAATATATTACCCTTTCTACGTCCGCACAATGTTCGATTGGAATATGTTGTATTGTGAGGCAAGCTTATAGGAATTTACGATTGCTTAAACAATAGTAGCAACAATTAATGAAAACACCCATCGTATGGGTTGGCATTTAGAAATAAATATAATAATAACCAATGGGTTGGCATTTAGAAATAAGCTTAATAATAACCAAAGGTTCAATCAAAAATGGACAATCCAAGGAAACTGGCAACAATAGGGTACACAAGACAAAGACAAGAAAAACAAAGATACAACACAATATGACATCACTATGCGGAAACAAACACAAATAACGTAAATAAGATATAAGCTCTCCTATACAAACAATTAGAGGTCAAGTATGATACTAGTTAAAGGTCAGAAGAGAAAATAGAATTTCTATATAACTTTTATATGAGGGTACTATCACGATATAATCTGCAGTTGTTTTAATACTAAATATATATATCATTTATTATGCTAGAATGTACTACAAAAGATCCGAATAGTAATACCAAATTGATTGATTGATTGATTGATTGATTGGTTGTCGCTTAACGTCCAGTGAACCGCACTTCATCTATATTCACGACAAGAACAAGTTTACAAAAGACAATTCTTGCAGGTAAAGTATGACACTGGAGGGCTGGGCTACACACGGAATATTAGATTACAAAAGAACAGGACTGACCTTAGGGGGGTGCGGAGCCCAATTGTTCCCCGTAAAACCTACAGTGTGTTGTGTGTATTTGAACAGACGGGAGTAGATAAATCCTGTGCGGGTCCCTTAAGCGCAGGGCCCAATTGGGTGCAATTGGTCCAATTGGCTTAAGCTCGGCCATGCAATGGGCAGTGAGTAAAATGTTGACTTGTATCAGGCCACCATCAACTACTCATAACAAACTATTACTAATTAGAAGCTGATGAAAGCCGAATTAGTAAGGGATTTACCATTTAAGCATTAGGGGGTGGCGCTATGTTTTCCCTCCAACCAAAAAAACTTGCTTCATACACATTAAAAAAATCGATAATTTTTCTTTAAATTTTAAGAAAAGTTTTGTTGAAAACTTCAAGATAAGCTTATTAATTATTTGCATCTTTCATATCTAGATATTTGTTTCCTTTAAAGTTTTGCGATAGAAATTAAAAATAAAACATAACCAACTCCCTAACTCCCGCTAGCAATGAGATAAAAAATATTGACACAAATTTTAGTGTGATTTCAAAGTCATATGGTGCTGTTGTAATGAATTGTTGTTGTTAATCAACTAAATGAAATATCTTTCACCAACAGTGTGACGCAAGGATAAACAATAGAAAATTTATTTTTATAGATTGTCCATTATATGGTCTCCGGTGGTGACAGAACCAGTATGCGGAACAAACCTGTAAATGGCGACCTGTAGAAAACAAAATCGTTCTGGTGAAACGCCGAACTGAACTCGAAACTGCACTAGTCTTGAATATTTGTTTTAGTGCTTTCATGTGATGTACAAAATTAAAATTAAGAAATAATTCTCGGATGCCCGACTTGTTAAATCATGCTTAATTAAATCATTACTTTTTTGTACACGGTTTGAACTGCGAAATGTTTCTTTTGTCACTCAAAATTGGAGGAATGCAAATAACACTTTCATACTCTTATAGTTAAAACTGTAATGTATGCGTATATATAATTACCAACAAGTGTTTTAATAAATAAAAGTTAGAAAATACCGAAGGGGCAATCAAAAATTGACAATCCAGAGAAACTGGTAACATAGGGTACACAATACGAGGAAAAACAAAACAAAAACACAGCACAATATGTGTTGGACACCACTATACGTAAACAAGCACAAACAACGTTGATAAGACATGAGCCCTCCTACAAACAACCGAAGATAAAGACGAACCGAACATCGTTTTTATGCGGAAACCGTAGCGGACATCACAATACGGAACTCAGAACGTAAAGACATATTATAGGACAACACAGACAACTAGATATTTGAAATTTAAAAACAAACAAGAAGCACAGCGATCGAAAACATAAATGAAAGATAACCATCTTCAAACACAATCTAACAATGTCACCTTTTAGCTTACATTTATTTTTGTTCAATTGTTCTAATCAAGTATAATGATGCTCTAAGACTGCTCTGGTGATAACGATCAAATAATTTTTACATTCGATGTTTTTCTTTGTACTTAAAGTGACATAATTCGTTGATAATTCTGTCATATCTTGCGGCTTTTCCATTAATTGAATTTTTGCTTCCTGGACAAAAATTCATTTCGACCCTTTTAAGTGATATGTTAACGATATTAGGGATTATATGGGCGTGCAAAGTATTTTTGGATTGTTTTTACAATTAAATTCAAAAGAAACAACCTTCGTCACGAGTTGAAAAAATATATGTTAAAACGAGCTTTAATATCCCTTTAAGCAGTATATTCTTCATTATTATTTCGAATTTCAACTCTGAAAATTTATCTTGCAAATAGTGTGATGACAAAAATATCGTTAATAAGATAAAAAATAATTTGTGTATTTGTCAATTTATATTCTAAGGTGAGAAAGGTGAAGATGAAATAAAACAAATAATTATGTCATGTATTTGTGTGTTAGTGGTAACGATTTGAATTTTTCTACGATTTTTCTATAGAATTTTGGAACTTCTGGCAATGTGGAATGTTCATTTTATTACAATCCACCCAAATATACATTAATTACAACACGAGAAATAAATAGCATTGAAATGAACCAATAAAAGATTTAAACAAAACGTGCAAGTATTGCTTTATTTCAACTACAAATAACTATGAAATATGGAGTTATGATTATGGTGTTTAACGCCACTTTCAACAATATTTCAGTTATATCATGGCGTCAGTTTTATTGGTGGGGGAAATCAGAGTATCCGGAGAAAACCACCGACCTCTCGAAAGTTACTGACAAACTTTTTCACATAATGTTGTATCGAGTACATGAGCGGGATTCGAACTTACATCGTTAGTGGTGATACGAACTGATTGAATAGGTAGTTGGATTGATACGAGCACGACCACGACGGTTCTTGATGATTGAATAGGTAGTTGTAAATCCAACTACCATGCGATCACGACCATGGCAGTCCCTATACATTGCCAATATGTATATCATATGCTATTTTTGTGTCATTGATATCTGAAAACCTCCTTCTTAAAATACTAGAATTTCATATTTTATGAAAATGATCAATAATTAGTAATACATTTCCGCGAACGAACTAAGAAATGTTCTAATTTATTTAAAAAAATGTATTAAAATGACGATATTTCAGTGGACAATGACAATTTTTACCGTATTTTTAATTATATAATTGTGAAGTATGAAAACGAGGCACAAGTGTATACGTTATATCTGTGGGAATTTTATTATTAAAATGTAATATAATAAGTTTAATAATCAGTATTTGCTTCCCATCGAGGTTTATATGATAATTGTTTTATTTGAATAATAATTCATATGTTTACAGGTAAGTTCTAAAAATAAAAAAATGCGTGGAAATGAAATTCTTGTTTCGCGAACAAACGTGGCTTATGATAATCGGAGTTTTTTTTTTCAGTAGTAATTAATATTTTCACAGGTAATTTCTGTAATAGTGCATGTGAATATGATATTCTTTATGCACACAAATTTAAGTAAATATCTACTCAAAATTGATTGCAAATGCATATTGTTATGCGCACCCATTTATTAAAAAAAAATAGAAATAGAAAAAAATAAATACACGAAAAACAAAAAAATACAACACCATCCAACCATTCAAATAAACGTTAGAGAAGACCGAAAAAACAATCAACAATGGACAATCCAGAGAAACTGGCAACATCGGGTACACAAGACGAAAACAAACAAAACAAAAACACAACACAATATGCATTGGGCACAACTATATACACAAATTAACACAAATAACTTAAATAAGACATGATCCCCCCTACAAACAACTGGAGGTAAAGACGAACCAAACATAGTTTTTAAGTAGAATATATATACAAGTACATTCAAAAACAGTAGAAACAGCAAGTGTTGTTATTTAAGTCGAACAACAGTTCTGGATACATTGATCAGTTATTGTTTTAGCAAATGTTTACACCATGTGCTTGGTGTAGTAATATCCTTCAAAATAATACGCCATTCAAAGTAGTTCCCGGTATCTTCCCATTGAAAAAACACACATCAGTAAGGATTTTTAATAGTACTAATAGTTTCTGCGTGTTATAACATTTTTGTTGTGTAAATTTCGACTAAAAGAAATACTTTTCTCAAATCTATTTAAAATATTGAAATCAAGGGCAATATGAAAGTAAAAGAAAAAGAAATATTTCACTTTTAGCTTATGAGAATATATCGAAAATAGTTATCCTGAACAAGACAACAACTCTTATATCAGCAGCCAACCACGATATAACTAAAATATTGTTGAAAGTGGCGTTAAACACCATAGCCCTCTAATATCAGCTGTTTTAATTTTGTGTAATGTTTTTAATGTAATAGTTAAAACAAGAAGGAAAAAAGGTGGATATACTTGTATCTACTTTTAACTAATGCGAATATATCGAAAACAATAATTCAGGACACGAAAAAACCTCTAATATCAGAAATTCTTATTTTGTGTAAATTTCTTATTTTATTTTGACTTTGAGCGTAACTGAAGGTCATTCCAGAAATACGTCGTGTGAACTAAATTAGATATCTACGCTTGCATTACCTTCTAAATTGTGTATTATAATATTATAATGTGCCAAAAGTGCAAAAAATCTGATACAGTTTGGTTCCTGAATGTATTGTATGTTTTTATTTCATGTTCGATTTGAGCATATCTTTTTATTTCATGTTCGATTTGAGCGTGTCTTTTTATTTCATGCTCGATTTGAGCGTGTCTTTTTATTTCATGTTCGATTTGAGCGTGTCTTTTTATTTCATGTTCGATTTGAGCGTGTCTTTTTATTTCATGTTCGATTTGAGCGTGTCTTTTTATTTCATTTTCGATTTGAGCATGTCTTTTTATTTCATGTTCGATTTGAGCGTGTCTTTTTATTTCATGTTCGATTTGAGCGTGTCTTTTTATTTCATGTTCGAT
The DNA here is from genome assembly GCA_963680875.1 of Bathymodiolus brooksi. Classification (NCBI taxonomy): domain Eukaryota; kingdom Metazoa; phylum Mollusca; class Bivalvia; order Mytilida; family Modiolidae; genus Bathymodiolus; species Bathymodiolus brooksi. Next base: position 26,323,719 of record OY804589.1, read on the forward strand.
TTGAGCGTGTCTTTTTATTTCATGTTCGATTTGAGCGTGTCTTTTTATTTCATGTTGGATTTGAGCGTGTCTTTTTATTTCATGTTGAATTTGAGCGTGTCTTTTTATTTCATGTTGGATTTGAGCGTGTCTTTTTATTTCATGTTCGATTTGAGCGTGTCTTTTCATTTCATGTTCGATTTGAGCGTGTCTTTTTATTTCATGTTCGATTTGAGCGTGTCTTTTTATTTCATGTTCGATTTGAGCGTGTCTTTTTATTTCATGTTCGATTTGAGCGTGTCTTTTTATTTCATGTTCGATTTGAGCGTGTCTTTTTATTTCATGTTCGATTTGAGCGTGTCTTTTTATTTCATGTTCGATTTGAGCGTGTCTTTTTATTTCATGTTCGATTTGAGCGTGTCTTTTTATTTCATGTTCGATTTGAGCGTGTCTTTTTATTTCATGTTCGATTTGAGCGTGTCTTTTTATTTCATGTTCGATTTGAGCGTGTCTTTTTATTTCATGTTCGATTTGAGCGTGTCTTTTTATTTCATGTTCGATTTGAGCGTGTCTTTTTATTTCATGTTCGATTTGAGCGTGTCTTTTTATTTCATGTTGGATTTGAGCGTGTCTTTTTATTTCATGTTGGATTTGAGCGTGTCTTTTTATTTCATGTTCGATTTGAGCGTGTCTTTTTATTTCATGTTCGATTTGAGCGTGTCTTTTTATTTCATGTTCGATTTGAGCGTGTCTTTTTATTTCATGTTGGATTTGAGCGTGTCTTTTTATTTCATGTTCGATTTGAGCGTGTCTTTTTATTTCATGTTCGATTTGAGCGTGTCTTTTTATTTCATGTTCGATTTGAGCGTGTCTTTTTATTTCATGTTCGATTTGAGCGTGTCTTTTTATTTCATGTTCGATTTGAGCGTGTCTTTTTATTTCATGTTCGATTTGAGCGTGTCTTTTTATTTCATGTTCGATTTGAGCGTGTCTTTTTATTTCATGTTCGATTTGAGCGTGTCTTTTTATTTCATGTTCGATTTGAGCGTGTCTTTTTATTTCATGTTCGATTTGAGCGTGTCTGATGATGGTTATTCTAGAAACACACCGTGTGAACTAAATCAGATATCTACGCTTGTATAGCGTTTGCTATAATATTATTATTGGCCAATAGTGCAAAAAAAGTCTAATTCCATTATGTTTCCTCAATGTGTTGTATATATTCCCCCCTCTCTGTGTTGTCTATAATTAGTCACTCACGATTATTATCAGTCTAATTAAACGCTTTACGTCAAACAATTCCAAAAATGTTCATGCAATCAAATTATGAAAACTCTTTAAATTAAATTACTTTACTGTGCTTAAGAGCCCTACAAGAGATGCTTAAACATCAGTTATTTGATAATGTCTAGCAAGGAGGGTTGTTATGGTGGGTTGGTTTACCTCATGTCTTATTTACGTTCTCTGTGTTTGTTTGCGTATACATGTAGGGGTGTCCAACACATATTGTGTTGTGTTTTTTACTATGTTGTCAGTTTCTGTAATTGCCCTTTCGGTATTCTCTATATGTGACTCTTTTACTTAATATGTAGATATTTTACTCACGTCTTAAGCTTATAAATAATAGATTGTTGTACTTTAAATTTTACTTTAGACATATTTTTTTATTACACATTAAAAAAAAAATACTTACTTATATGAAGTATACTCCTTTTATGGGAGCATATTTTGATTAACGTTCCATCTAATTGTTAAATATTTGATTGCAGATTTACTGACTCTTTCTTTGACTATCTTGCCGTAAGCTTATAACAGAACTTTCCTTTATATATTTAATTTTTTTGTAAAATACTTACTTAATTGAAATACCCCCCTTTTTGGAAACTTATTTTGATTAATATATAAAATTACAACTAAAAGTCCAACATTCGGTTACAGCTCTACCCTTTGGAGCCTCACAAGTCATCATTATTTGCCTAGGGTTAAAAATAAAACAATAAAATAGTAATATTGTAGAAAACCTCGTTATGACATTATTTCGTTGTGGTTTAATCAGAAATCACGTGAAATCTAATCAGGTGGAAATTCAGTAAAATTTGATACCAGAAATTGAATCAGAATGGACTGTCAATAACAGAACATAATGTTCTTTTTTATATCTGATAAGGATTTCCATGTAATTTCTTAAAACTAAAGATAACTATTCTATCAGAACATTTAATCATGAGGCTCCAGTATCATCGATGGTGTAATTGTTAAGAGTGCTCGCCTCGAGTATGTAAGTTCGTGGGTTCGAGCCTCGATCGGGTCAAACCAAAGACCATCAAATTGGTATTTGCTTCCTTATCCGCTAAGCACGCAGCATAAAGGAGAAAGAGCAATGACTGGTTGGCTCAGAATCAGGATAATTTGTCCTAGTGTGGCGACATGTCTATCCGCAGAATGTTGTTTAACTGAGCTTGCACTATAAAAATTCAACTATGCGTGTTGGTCTAATACAAAGCGGACCTCATCATCATATCATTGAAAATTATCTTGTTCTCTCCATGATATAGCTGCAATATTGTTGAGTTGGTGTCAAACAACAGCATTCACTCACTCAGCACCCTCTGAAGAATCTCGAAGTAACATCTAAACTGACGGAATCTAAACCTCGCTTTTGGTAATTTTATACGAAAGTGTAGAATGTCAAAGGTCATAGGTTATTTATGTCTATTTAAATCATTTTTGACTTTAAATCTAGAATTAGAAATAGCATATCAAGATGATATAGTAACGAATCCTGATTAGTTTAAGCCGTCTTAGTCAAATTAAAAAGATATCAACCTTATAATGACTTAATTTAAGAGCACGGAGACACAACATCGAATGTCTGAAATAATAGACAGTCAAATAATAGTATCAACTTGATCTCTAATAAGGAGATAGTTTTAGTCTAGTGAATGCACATGGAGTTGAACCCGATGACATTTGAAAATGGATACGAATGCTTCCGCTAAGGGTATTCATTTTAAAACAATTAGAAATCGGAGATCGACCATGAATAATATAATTCAATACAGTATTAAGTTGCAACCGGTGAGCATCCTAGCCTCATCTCCATTTCCATATGAGAAACAATAGTTTTCTTGAACCATTTCTTTGCATCAAGTACATTCAACGTAAAAAAAAACCTTCAATGAATATTTATTCGTATCAAACACAACTAATTTTATGTTTTATTTACATACCACGTCCTTCAAGATTAAAAGTTATTTAGAATTACGCTTAAAATGAAAACTAACAAGAATGGCCATCAGTAAGATGCTTTTTCCTGTTAAAAATCTGAAAATAAATAACAAAAAAAAATAAGGAAATGCAGAACGGATACGCTGGCGTATACATAATCCGTATTTTACTTAGCGATCTCAATTGAATTCCTGGTGACTGCGCTTTAGACCTAAAACTATTTTCGCGTATTCATCATAGGGTCTGAATGGTTCAGTTTCCTTGTACATGCAAAACACCATTCTCTTTCTTTTTTTATGCACACCCACATCTTCAACAGAAACTTTAAGCACCATGATTTCTGTTGATGATCTTTTATTTCCAAGAAAATATTTCACAAGTACCACTGTACTTGTATATTCTCATTTGTATAATAAAATGGAGAACCAAATATACCTCACTGTCGGAACAGTACCAAAATCCAATTGAAAAATAGGAAAAAAAACCAAAAAACTGATAACCCAGTACCACTCATTTTCTGTCAACAGGAAGTGAACTGGATTCGTAACTAGGTTCCCAAAGCTCAACAGACAACATGTGGAATGGGTACCAGAAAACGCTATATATTTCGGTCAGTGACAGTATATATATATATTAAAAAATTATTCAGCCAATGGAATTTTCCCGCTCAAATAGAACAAGTGGAGAATAAAATAAGATACATTCTACCACAAAGAAGAACAAGGTGAAAGTACCCGATTATAACTGATGTCTAGATGTATCCAAAACTGTAGCTACAAAGAACATTAAAACCGCAAAAAATAATACAATAATATGAAAAACACACCGCTTCATTTACTAATAAGGGGGATGGGGGACATACAACTAGTTTAACCCCACCACTTTTCATTGAGGTGCCTGAACCAAGGAGGTCATGCATCTTTTTACGATTTTTTAATTTAATTTTAGAACTTTTCCATGAGTTGTATTTTGTTTTTTTTTATTTCAATACCACACAATTCTAATTAAGCCTTAACTTATAGAACGGTGTCAAACTTGTGTTGTCTGTCCCTCTTCGATTTACATATTCTGATTACCCCTTTGGTACCTTCAAACTCTTCTTATTTAAATAAACATCAACATAATGGTGAGCACAGCAAGTTACGACAGCGTATTAGGGACATTATCAAAATAACAATGTAAAAATTTCTAAACTTTAAGAAAGTTGAGAGAGTTTGCTTGCCCATCAAGAAACTGCTATATATAAATAATACAATGTTAAATCTGACTGCAGGGTAGAATTTTACAATCCTACATTGTTTTATACTGACGTAGAATCTTAATAAAATACTTGTTGCAGATTAATTGAACTCTCAAGTCTATTTAATCTTAGAAGATACTATACTGTGCCACTAAGTTGTACGTACTCCTTTTACGAATGAAATAGGAAATATACTTATAAATAGAACAGTACTTCATAGAGAATCAAGTTTAAATTTAGAACACAGAATTAGAACATTGCGTAGTTCTCATAAGTGTGCGTAACAGTTACTAAATTAAGGTCAATATGCCACAGGGAGATGGTAACATTAGTAGGCCTTGGCTATCCTCTGTATGCATTTTACATACCCCCTAAATACTTTTAAGAAACATTAGAGAATACTGACGTCAAAAATGAACAATCCAGAGAAACTGGGAACACAGGGTACACAAGACGAAGAAAAACAAAAAGCAAAATCAATGCGCTGGACACCACTATTCACAAACAAACACAAAGAACGTAAATAAGACGAGAGACATCCTAGAAACAACCGGAAGTAAAGACAAACCACACATCGTTTTTATGCGGAAAGCGTAACGGACAATATGCAGAAAGGAGATGGAAGCCTTAGCATAGTTTTCGCTATCCTCTGTAAGCATTTTTCGCTATCCTCTGTAAGCATTTTTCATGCTCCCAAAGGTTTTTAAATTATTTGTCTTTCCAATCGTTTGACAATGAGCGAACCAAATGAAGGTTTCCGAGTTCCGTGTTGTGATGTCCGTTACGATTTCCGCATAAAAACTATGGTTTGGTTCGCCTTTACCTCCAGTTGTTTGTAGGAGGCCTCGTGTTTTATTGACGTCATTTGTCTTTGTTTGCGCATAGTGGTGTCTAACACATATTGTGCTGTGTTTTTGATTTGCTTATCTTCGTCTTTTGTACTCTATGTTGCCAGTTTCTCTGGATTTTCCATTTTTGATGGTCCCTTCGGTATGCTCTAACGTTTATTTAACAGACTTTGGGTATCCTCTGTAGGCATTACTCATGTTAGCTCCAAAAGACATTTAAATTATTTGGTTTTAAATCTTCTGACTATGAACGTATCTGATGAAACTCATCTTCCACACTTACTTTTTTATTATGCAAATTGTTATCTAACTTTTAGATACATTCTAATAAAGTAATCAGACAATTGCAGGGGCGGATCCAGGATTTAAAGTTAGGGGGGACGCACTTAAAAAAAATTGCGCCGAGCGGAGGGAGGTGCGAAAATTTTGGGGGTATTTCGTGTGAAAAATCGCAAAAAAAATCATATTTTTTCCAATTTTAGGGGGGGGGGGAAGGACGCCCCCCTGGATCCGCCCCTGAATTGTACTCATGTATGCTAAGCTTTTCCTTCACCATTAATGACACCCGTCATGAGGATATATTATGACCATATACAATGTAATCATTACAATACATGCCCCCTATAACATCATCCACATATCGGGTTAAGAATAACTGTTTATATGAGCAGCATTGCCCCTTTTATAATGGCGGACATTCCGCAGCAATAACCTTGACTGTGTGAGTTGATATTGGTGCTCAAATGAATGTCCTGTAATTTAACTTTATAATTCTTTAAAAGGATTCTTTTTTTGTTGTTGTTTTTTAATATCGATTATCTGATTTTTTTATCTTTAAATATTTGGATGTTTAAATCGTGACGATGGACATGGTTTAACAGCTTAGATGGCGATACAGTGTCAAGGGAAATGAAAGTTGTTTTTGTGTTTGCCTTTTTTAAATATTTTATTTACCCATCAAATGCGCATGTATATTGTAAATACAATCTGATATACTTGATTTGAGTGATTTTAATTACAAACATTTAACAAAACATAAACACAAAATGAGAATACCTACATTGTCAGGGTGAAAGGGTTTGGAAGGTCACAACGTGACAATGGACAATTCAGAGGTTTATGCGTTAACTAGAAAATCAGATTATGGTGACAAGGACAATAAGACACGTTTTCAATATGAAACAATGAGTATACAATAAAAATGTAAATGTTTAAAAGCCTGCGACAATTATAATCGAATATGTTTTTTCGTGGGGGTAATATCGATCTGTATTGAAATGTATTTCGTCTTTTGTAACGGAAGTTAAATATTCTCTATGGCTTGGACATATAATCTTTACGACACAATAAGAGGGGCGAAAATTAGAATCTAAGATTTTTTTCGTCAATAATTCTCTATATTCTTGGGTTACTGTTGATGTGTATTGAATTGAACTTCGTCTTTTGTAACGGAAGTTAAGTATTTTGTATGGCTTGGACATATAATCTTTACCACCCAATAAAATTGGCGAAAATTATAATCTAGTATTTATGTCCGTGGGGTATTATTGATATGTATTTAAATGAATTTCCTATTTCGTAACGGAAGTTAAATATTCTGTATGGTTTTGACATATAATTTTAGCGATATAATAAGAGGGGCTCATGAGAATGTAGCTATTTCCTAAACTGACCGTGTTATCTATGAAGAGTTTGAAGATACCAAAGGGAGGTAATCAAAATCCGTAAATCGAAGAACAGATAGCACAATAGTCAAAAGAAAAATGACAAAAGAACAAACAACGATCTACAAACATTACACAAAAAAACTAAAGATCGAGAAACATAAACCCCACTAAAAACCAGGGGTGAATGCAGGTGCCCCGGAAGGGTAAGCAGTTCCTGCTTCACTGGTTTCACCATATAGTTCGCTATAACTGCTCCCTGCCCAATGAATTCCAGTATATGGCAACAAATGGTTGTAAGTGAAGATGCGCCTAGACGACCTAGAGGAAAGGTAAATTGCAAATGAACTTTCATATAGTTTCATAACAAGGGGAACTATCGAATTCGATGCCACATTTGAATTAAACTCTATGTTGCGAACATTTATTGGATATATTTATTATTGAAATTTACAGTTCTTAAATAATGTAATTATTATCAAAACTAAAGTATCTTCGAATTATCTTTAAAAATCATCCACCAACGCTTCCTAATGTTAATTTGTATTGTAGGAAGAAGATCTTGAAGATACCAAAGGGAGGTAATCAGAATCTGTAAATCGAAGAAGGACAGACAACACAATGGACAAAAGAAAAAGTACAAAAGGACAAACAATGATCTACAAAACATACATATAGAACTAAAGATCGAATAACACGAACCCCACTAAAAACCGGGGGTGAACTCAGGTGTTCCGGAAGGGTAAGCAGTTCCTGCTCCACTAGTGACACCCGTCGTGTTAATCTAGTTACAAACCCGGTGATAAGTCATGAACGAGGAAAGGACCAGGAAGTGCTTACGACAAGTGGACCATATCCGTGGTCATTTGTGACACAGATATTCTGTAACATCTGATTTAGCTTGACAACATTTTTTGTCCTGCCGAATGACCATAATCTATCTCACCTACAATTAATATGGATTTTTGAAAAACATTATTGTAAAATATTGTATCAAAAAAACATTCAAACAGACTTGATAGTAAAAGAAATTCAAAGGGGATATATTTTTTTCAATACATAGTCTCGTGTGTTCTATGTAGAATTCCACCTTTAGAAGTATTGAGCTTCTATGAATGTGTAAGCTGAGAAATCGCAAGCCTTTGAAGACAATAAGACAACGTTTGATAACAAGAGAGAACAATATGTACGTTATGGAGCGTTTTTTACCGTGTTATAATAAACAAAGACTGACGATGTTTTTGATGGAGATGAAAATAGACAGTTGTCTCCCCTTGGGAATAGAAGACCACCATCATAAGGGTATTCAAGTACGGTAAAATAAACACAAATATGTACCTACATACTTGGTTTTTTTTAATTGAAATTCCTTATAAGAGAACACGTTAACACAGTTGTTTCAATCGTTTTAAGCTCCGCGTTTGAAAAATGTCTGGTTGTCGACGTAACGGATTGCGAAATTTTACTTCATATGGGTGCCTGGCTATATCTTAATACAAAATTATATTTTGAAATGACATGACCCTGTCAACAAATTTGAATAAATATATTATTGTAATGGATGCAACAAAATATCATGTATGAAAAGCAGAGATATTTTTGAATGGAGTGAACTTTCTGTAGAATGGATAAATAAACATTAGAGAATACCAAAGGGGCAATCAAAAATGGACAATCCAGAGAAACTGGCAAAACAAAACACCACTATACAAAAAACAAACAACGATAACGCAAACAAGACATGAGCCCTCAAAAACAACTGGATGTAAAGACGAACCGTACATTGTTTTTATTAGAAAATCGTAACGGATATCACAACACGGATCTCAGAACATAAAGACACATAATAGGCCGACTCGAAAAACAGAAAAATCATAAGAAACACGTGTTCCACCATAGTATTGTCATGGTTCATTTACGTTCGTATCTTTTCTTACTAATTCAGCTGTTCAATGGTGACTAAAAACTACATTTTTGACTGTACAGTGCATTGTTACTAATATGAGCTGCGTCTTAATTGAAGGAGGAAAGTTTGAAGATACCAAAGGGGTATTCAGAAGCCAAACATTGAAAAAGGACAGACAATACAGTGGTCAAAAGAAAATGACCTACACAACATTATACATAACACTAAAGGTTGAGCAACACGAATCCCACTAAAAACCGGACTTGAATTAAAATGTGCGCAATCAAAGGTCATGCATCCGGTCTTATATTTATCAGGAGTCTGATTTACAGTCTCATCTTAAGAAAAATGTAATATGATTTGTAATGTCAAGGACGAATATATCAGACTGATCAGAGTCCAATAATTAATTGTCTTATTTTTGTTGTTGCGTTCTTTGATGAGAGTTGTTCATTCTGATGATATTGACTAGAATTGTTGATCAGCACTGTTTGAACTTTCTTTTCATGATTCCAGACGTGAAATTACTTTATTCTCCTTATAGGAGAAATGATGAATTAGTTCAAATATAAGATGATGGTAAAATAGCATTGCACTGCATCACATAATCACAGAAAATAACGGAAGTGAAATCAGTATTGTTTATTCGTGATTTGTAAAGGTGATATCAATTTGTTAAACTATTTTAATTTGTGATGTACAGAGTGTATCGAACAGCTTAAGCCTGATGTTATTCAGTATCAATCCATGCAAATGATACTGATAATATCGGGTGTAAAGATAAAATGGAGGGGGGGGGGGGTATGACCAATTAAATTTTATAACGGCTCGACCCTGTCAACAAATTTGAATAAATATATTATTGTAATGGATGCAACAAAATATCATGTATGAAAAGCAGAGATATTTTTGAATGGAGTGAACTTTCTGTAGAATGGATAAATAAACATTAGAGAATACCAAAGGGGCAATCAAAAATGGACAATCCAGAGAAACTGGCAAAACAAAACACCACTATACAAAAAACAAACAACGATAACGCAAACAAGACATGAGCCCTCAAAAACAACTGGATGTAAAGACGAACCGTACATTGTTTTTATTAGAAAATCGTAACGGATATCACAACACGGATCTCAGAACATAAAGACACATAATAGGCCGACTCGAAAAACAGAAAAATCATAAGAAACACGTGTTCCACCATAGTATTGTCATGGTTCATTTACGTTCGTATCTTTTCTTACTAATTCAGCTGTTCAATGGTGACTAAAAACTACATTTTTGACTGATCAGACTGATGTCATTGTACAAAACAGCAAGTAGATACTAGTACTAGTGTTTGAAGGGACACAACTATGGTTTGAATTTACCACACATATATCAGTTTCCTTTTGGAACTCGGCGTCCTCCACAGCAACACAGCTCGTTGTTATATGTGAGTGTTCGCATTATACTCAGATGTCGAGAACACTTGCATGACTGCATCATTTCACAGACAAGGGAGGTGTAAGCCCATAACACTCGCTTATCCCCGCAACATTTTTCTAAGATACACATACCAAGCAAGAAAAACGAGCGGTCATGTATAAGTGAGTTGTCACAATTCTACAAATTTCCGATTAGATTTTGAAACTGTTCCGACAGTGTGGTATATTTGTTTGTTTTTCATTTTATTTGTCCAAAATTCAAAACTGTATTAAGGGGGTACCATACACTACAGGGAGATAACTCTTTAAAATCAGTTGAACGTTTTGATCATATGATGTTTGTATGCAGATTTCAAGCATCTCGGTGATCAAAACCACAGAGAGAAAAGCTGCTATGTGGCTAGTGAATTTATAGCTCTGAGTCTGTTGGTTGGAATTTGTTAAAATTTTGATATTTATTACAGTGGATATATTCAAACACACTGCCAAAAAAATAAGAAAATTAAACGAGCAGATCAAATTTTACCTGAAGTGTATGGTACCACCTTAAGTCGTATAAAGTGTCTCATGTCGACTATTTAAACAATTTAAAAAAAATGAAATACCGGTATGTTGACGTTATCTAATCTTTAGAGAAATTATTTTACCACCGCTTCAATGCTTCATTGTGTTATTATATAGCCAGTATTGTAAAAAAAAATATTATACAAAAGCCTAATCCTAAACGCTGCTAATCATTCACAAGCTCCTTCGCTGAACTATTACTTAAGAGGATACAATGAACTGTTCTGACTTATTATGAAATAACTTTGTGCTTTTTTTTATTTTGGCTACTTTAAATGAGAATAGGAGCATATATATCTAATTTAGAGCGCACAAAACGTTACTGGATTAAAAACATTGTTAATATATGTCACGAGCATGAACAATTAACCTTTCGACCGTGATCGGTTTGAAAGTGTTAAATATCCGGATATTGTCAACAAAAAGCATGTGAAATCACCATAGACAGCTATTATATGTTTATTACATGTCAGAATAACAATATATACTGTATATTAACTGTATAAGTGTACTAACAACATTTATTTTGAACTAAGCTTCACTAAATAGCAAATCCCTTACTATTTAGTGATTAACAACTAGGGATACTAGGTAAAAGCTGTATACCTAGTGAATTGTTAACAGCAATTAGTGCAATAAAATTATCTGTGATTAAAAAAAAAAAAAAAAAAAATATATGTCTGCCGGAAAATATCAAATTTATTTGTAAGAGCTTTAGAAACAGGTAGATAAGTGCGCTTGTGGCGATATATTCTCTGTTGTGTCGCATCGAGTATCAATAAGCTTTATTTTCGTCGTCTACCTACTTAAATTGCATTTATCCTAAAATGTCAAATAGTAACAAAACCATGCCAGATTTAATAACGTTGATATTACTATCACTGGGTCGATACCTTTGCTGGTTGACTATTAGTACCCGAGGATATTTCGGCATGGCCATGGTTAATTAGATACATTTATTATAGAAATCTACAGTTCCTAAGTAATATAATTATCATTAAAACCGAGATCCCTCCTTTAGTCATAAGTAACCATAGCGGTTAGGTCCTTTGGTTACCTACAAAAAAGGGTGCACTCGACTCGCAGCTGCAAGTGATAATGTTGACCAGTTGCTTGCCCAAGGTCGGTGGTTCTCTCCGGGTACTCCGGCTTCCTCCACCGCAAAAACTGGTCGCCATGATATAGCTGAAATATTGTTGAAGTGGCATTAAACACCAAAAATCAAATCAAATTCTTTGGTTACCTTGCTCCAAAAGACTTCTAAATTAATGGACGTTCAATTTGTTTGACTATGAGGGTAACTGATGAAGGTTAGTTCAGAAACGAGGCGTGTGTTCTAAATTATATATCTACGTTTTATTGTGATACTAAATTTATAAGCAAAACATTGTTTCGGCATCTCAATGGTTTATTAGATATATATATATTATTGAAAAAAATAGTTCCTAAATAACCTAGTACTAAAACCTAGATTCCATTCCTTTAGTCATAACTAACCTTAGCAGATTTGGACTATTATGTTTATGTCCTTTGGTTCCCTTGCTCCAAACATCTTGTTTATTATTTTACTTTCAAATCGTTTGACTATGAGCGTAACTGATGAAGGTTAGTTCAGAAACGCGGCGTGTGCTATAAATTATATATTTACGTTTTATAGTCAAACTAAGTTCACAAGCAAAAAAAATTGTTTCGGCATCTCCATCGTTTATTAGATACATGTTTTATTGAAATCAACAGTTCCTAAATAATGCAATTATTACTAAAACCGAGATCCCTCCTTTGGTCATAGCTAACCTTAGCAGATTTGGACTATTATGTCCTTTGGCAATCACCCTCTCCGCACGTTAAAGAACCCAGTGTAACAGCTCATTATGAGCATTATGCTCATGATGAGTGGTCCATAAGAGACCTGTTGCACTATCAAAATTATCCATCCCTACCCATCGCCTTTCCTTGTTTCGAGTCTCGTGGCGTTTAAAGTTTTAAATGTTCTCGTCCTGAATATAGCTGAAAAATTGCTCGCTGGACGTTAAACACCAATCAATCAATCAATCAATCAATTTGGTAATCTTGCTCCAAATGTCCAATGTCCAAAAAATCTCGAACTACAAAATACAATAACCACAATGACAACAGCTTGTGGAAATCTAATCTATGATTCGACCGGTACAATTGTATGGTAGTTTTAAACCAGTAAACGGGATTCAACTCTTTCCCTTTTGACATCCTTATCTGGAATGGCTTAATATACACGTATGACCATACCATAAAAAACAATCTGTAGAGATTAGCAACAACTCTTACTATAAAACTACCTGTTGATAAAACATTGGGGGCAATATAAATATGAAAAGTGGAAAATCCGTATCAGCGAACGCTTGTAGCTTACATGATAAAATATCTTGTTTGCATACTATTAATTTATACAACTCACAATCACAATTGATACTGGTACGTATAGCAGAATTAAAATAAATATTGCAACAGATTCAATAAAATTAATGAACTTCGTGAGAGGCCAGATAGCTAAAACATATTTCAACATCAACAACATGCTTAACAAAATATTAAACGGAATATCAACAAACACTCAGTCCATGCACAAGATAACCCTACTTGTTCAGCGATTTATTTTCTTCATAGACGTTAAAGAAATCCGTGTCATGCCAGAACGGACACTCTAGAGTCTAGAAACCTAGACACGCAAGACATCGGACAAACAAAACAAACAAGCCAAGGAAAAACATACAACACAACACGGAAACATTGACCCCAACAACAAACTGTGGATGTTCACATGTGCTCAATGGACAATCTAGAGACTGGATGTTCACATGTGCTCAATGGACAATCTAGAGACATAGGCGATATTGGGCACAAAACACAGAACGAAAACAAAAGAAATACAACACAGAAATAAAAAAGATTTGCGACTTGAACCCACAAAGGGAAAAAATCATACATTTTAAGCAAATAAACCCTGTCTCAATGACATAGCTACTGTATGAATTGTATACCCTTTGTAAATTTATAAAGAAGTTATAAGGATAGAATTATCAGTATTAAACGTAATATAATAGTTGTTTGAACAGCATTGCCATGGAAACTAAACTGAGAAATGCCATTTTTGATTAAATCTCCAGAAGTTGAATTGTATTTGTATACAAGATCTCATTAGTGGTAATATCATTTATATATCATTTAGTAAATCTTGACAACAGTGTAAGGACACAATAGAATCGATGTAAAATATTTTCCTCGATTACGAGATTACGATCTTTAAATCACCCCCCCCCCAAAAAGATATGTATATATGTATATAAACACCATCAAAATCAAAACCAAATCGAAGGTTCGTTGCTTGTCCTCTAGTCCTTTTTCTCTTGGTCATTGTGCTGGGAGTCCTTCTTCGATTAATGCTTCTGATTATCCTTTTTGGTATCCTCAGGCAATTCTTTCAAGATACTAAAGGGGTAATCTGAAGTCGTAATTCGAAGGACAGATAATACATATTATCATTTTTGTATATTATTTGGAAACGTTGATTGGCTGAAAACGGGTCACATGACGTTCTATAGAAAGTGGCATAGCATGGACGTTACTAATTATAGTAACACTCATGCAATATACAAATTTATTTTTTAGAAACATCCGTGGTATACACGATTTATCAATGTATTTTTAGAAACATCCGTGCTATACACGATTTATATTAATTATTAGTATTTCTTTTCGCAAGACAAGGATTATCAGGTCCATATCAGATGAGCACGAAGAGCGAATCTGATATGGACCTGATAATTCTTGTCGAGCGAAAAAAAAAATACTAATAATTTTTTCATCGGTAATTTCACAATTTTAACACAGCTTTGTGATTTTTTTGTTGTGTTTTGACCTTTTTTTTTTAATGAAAGGTTTAGTGACATCACGTTAGACCGCGCATGACAAATGACCAACAGCTGATAATTTCTAGTATCACGAGTCGATGGTCAACTGAACGTTGTTACTAAATTTATCGGGTAGTAAAGATCAAAGGAAACTGTAACAAATTACCGATAAATCAATGTATTTTCCAAAATTTCAACAAATTTTCCAAAATTTCAAAACAAATTTCAAAAATTTCATAAAATTTCATAAAATTTCAATATTTTCCAAAATTTGAATAAAAAAATGAAAAATTTCAAAAAATTTCAAAAAGTGATAAAACAATTATAGCCTAACATTTCGGTCAATACATGGATTTATAGACCTAAAAATATATATCGGTCAATATATTTTTATAGGTCTATAAATCCATGTATTGACCTCAATGGAAGGCTATATTTGTATATTATTACATAATGATTTTATTTAAACAATTTTATTGGCTATCATGCTGTCACCTGACATTCCGTAAAATTTGATATTGTTTGATTAAAACTCGTATTGACTTGGTTTTACTTTCACTTTCACTTTTTCATTTTAATGTAATAAAACAATTACAGTCTTTTGTATCGGTCAATACAAGTTTTTATGGACCTTAGAAATCAATATTCACCTCAGCCTAAAGGTTTCGGTGAATATCGTTTTTAAGGTCCATAAAAACTCGTATTGACCTCAAGAAAAGACTATAATTGTAAAAGAAAAGGACAAAAGGACAAACACCACAGAGAAAACTAAACACGAACCCCACTAAATACCGGTGGTGCACTCAGATGCTCCGGAAGAGTAGGCAGTTCCTGCTCCACATACTGTACCCATCATGTTACTCTTGTTAAACCCCCGATGATAAGTATTGAATGAGAAAAGGATCGGTTTGTAATTAGGACCAACAAAACATATTCGTAGTAATTTGTGACACTGTTATTCCGTAACGGCTTACCAAGTCATGATGGCGACCGTAAAACTTTCAAAGTGATGTATTCGACTTAACCACTATTAACGTTTGGTTCGGTATATTCCTTGTTTGCAGCAACCCTCAATCAAATAAATCATTATAAAAGTGGCTAGGTTTAATTTATGAAAAGACTGTTTAAACAGTGATAGTCAATAATTTCTTTAGTATCATTAAAGGCTAATTTCATTAACTCAAGGGGGCTGTCGTGGCCGTGATCATATGGTAGTTGGATTAACAACTACATATGCAATCAGTGCCTATCACCACTGATGTTGTGAGTTCGAATATCGATCAAGGTGAGGTGTACAACATTATGTGATAAAGTTTGTTAGTGACTTGCGACAGATCGGTGGTTTTCTCCGGTTTCCTCCACTAATAAAACTGACTACTGCGATATGACTAAAATATTGTTGAAAGTGGCGCTAAACACCATAACTCTAACTCAAACGATAAAAAAGACCTAAACAGATTCTCTTCCCTTCAAGAAGAACCCCCTACTATCACAAAAATGGATAGTGCAACAGCAATAGTCAATGAATACTTCTATTTCACAGGCCTCTAGCTAGGAAGCTGGAATTTGTTGGATAAAGACAATTTGGACAATTACTCTTACACTTAGTGTATAGCCAGGGGCGAATCCATGGGGGGGGAGCGCACCCGGCACGTGCCCCCCTGAAATTGGAAAAAATAAGATTTTTTGGCAAAAAAAAGTGATTTTTCACACGAAAAACCCCAACAATTTTCGCGCCTCCTTCCGCTCCGCGCAATTTTTTTAAGTGCGCCCGCCCCCCCCCCCCCCCCCTAACTTGAAATCCCTGATAGTGGTATGTGTGAGGGTTATAACCCACGTAATATCAAGTACAGCAGCGACTCTAATAAGGTGATACTTGTGATATATTATATCTTAATGTATTTGACGTCTTACTGACCGATAACACTGACCGATAATACTGACCGATAATACTGACAATATCGGCCAATGAGATCAAAGGAAAAATGCATCAATTACCGATAAATATTACTAACAAGGAAAATAATTAATTTCAGATCTCTTTCTATCGAAGTCGAATTCGCCTATTATTTTACTTCTAAATAACAGTTTTCGAGTTATCAATGATAGTAACAGTAGAAAAAAAAACTAAAAATGTTTCGGTATTCCTCATAAAAACGTAGATATCTATTAGTGTGAACACGGCGCGTTTCTTAAATAAGCTTCATCAGGTATGATCAAAATAAAAACAGTGAAAACTAAATAAAGAAAATTTACTAATAACGATTTGGTTTCATTTTTGGTGTTTAACGCCACTTTCAGCAATATTTCAGCTATATCATGGCGCCCAGTGTTAGTGGTGGAAGAAGCCGGAGTATCCAGAGAGAACCACCGACCATGAGCAAGCAACTGGTAAACTTTATCACTTGCGGCTGCGAGTCGAGAGCACCCTTTTAGTAATCTAACTATCTAACTCATTGAGCCACCTGGGCCCTCAAGAAAACGATGTTCCTCTATGATTTCAAATGGTCTAATGTAAAAAAAATAATTCAAACAAACAAAGCAAAAGAAAACAAAAAAAGAAATAGGAAAAGCCTTGCCTATTCTAAATTATAGCTAAGGATACGTCAATTTATATGAATATCAAATACATATCTATCTTATTTACCTAAACAGGAACATATTTACAATGAAAATATTAAATACATTGAGCATTGCCACAAGTTCGACATACATTGTAGTATATAATATTTTTTATCTTATGCAGTCAAATATGTCTGTATTGTAATGTGATTTTTGTTTATATGAATGTATTATTGAATCTGCTGTGGTCGAAATCAACTCATAATGTAAGCAAGCCTGAAAAAAATATTTACAAGTTGTCCGAGGACATTAAATAGTGAGGTACCTAAATATCAGCCATTTAACTTTTAAACTTACCTCTGTTTTTGTAACTTCCGGCGTGAAATATCACAGATGTTCAGTTCTTGTTAGACTACCTGTTTCTAAAATATACTTTGAAATGTTTTTCCTTGGAAGCAAAAAAGAAAGATGATTTAGTTGTTTTTTAAAAAAAAACTTCCGCTCACTTTCGTTCAATCAACAGGCAGTCATTTAGTTCCATCTATTCGGGACACTTCAATATCTCATATAAATCTTCCGAACTCCCACTTCGCGCCAGTTTACGGCAAATTAAAACCACGTGTTATTAATGCAATAAATCTATTGATTCACAAAGTAATCTGTGTTTGGTTGGTGTTTGATAACCAAAGAAATTGTATCTATTAGGTATTGATGAAGTCTAAAACATCAAATAGCCATCAGTGACGAATCATATTGCTACAAACTATTAATTACACATATTTCTTCCATTTTTTATCAAATTACAACGCGTCTATTTTTTTTCTTTTTCACAGTACTGCAATTGTTGACTTTTGTTTGGACTCGGATGGTGTTGACAATATAACACTTAATAAATACATAGATGTAGGTTTGAGATATATGAAATTAGGGGGATTGTGGTATTTAACGCCACTTTCAACAATTTTTAAGTGTAATTAGGGTGTGTACATTTAATTAATTTATAGACTATTTTTCCCAAAAAAGGAAAATGTTTAAAATAAACGTTTCTGATCCGTTGATCTGTTATTTCGTCACAAATGTATATTGATGAGCTTGTCTCTCTGTCATCCCCTAACTTTTTTTTGGATTAAAGTGGCAGTACCAAACATTAAAAGAGAGACCAGTCATGTTAATGTGTGCCTCTTTCTATAATTTTACAATCATTTTTTTTTAAACTGTTCAGAAATTGTGGTATTTTTATTTGTTTTTTATGTTGTCACATAAACCATTTTTTTCAAAATACCGTACTTATTTTTGTGTGTGCCAATTCCTTAACCTTTGCATTGCAATTCCAAAACAATATTCTATCTATTCGTATTAAGGTAAAACAGTCAATGTTATATATATTCTCCCTTGATGATTTTAATAGATTAATACGTCCTTAACTTTCTCTAGAGGTATCTAATATTAAGTGATTGCCATCTTCGTTTCTAAAATGGCCATGCGTTGTTGACCTCGCTTCGATAACTTTACCTCTACGATTTAATAGCAACTTTCTGCTTAAATTTAAACATATCATGTTTTTAAATTCAGTATTACAATAAAAAGTAGATATGTAATTTAAAGCACACCACGCGGTTCTGGAATAACCTTCATCAGGTACTCTCAAAGTCGAAAGATGGAAAAGCCGAATAATCTATAAGTTTTGAAAGCAAGAAAATTAAAGGGCATAAACAGCATAGCCAAAATGGATTAAGGTCACCTTTGCCTGAGGGAGGAGAACCTTAGCTTTATTAATGATTACATATATCAGCAATATTTCAGCTAAATCATGGCGACCAGATTTAGTGGTGGAAGAAGCCACAGTACCCGGAGAGAACCACCGACCATGGACAAGCAACTGGTAAACGTTATCACTTGCGGCTGCGAGTCGAGTCCACCCTTTTTATAATTTGCAAAGCCGGACGCGAACCCACTCCGTAGTGGTGATAGGCTTGTATGAGTTGTTAGGTAATCCAACTACCTAGCTCATTGAGCCACCCGGGCCCTCATGTGGAATCAGTGTGTTAAAGTCCATTACTTGTACATAAATATATCGTGTATGATGTTCAAGACCAAAGAGTACTTTATAATAACGCTGTTCGTCCTGTTATATGTGAGGGTTCGCATTTAACTTACACATGGAAAAACTTGCATGACCAAACCATTTCTCGAGGCGAGGTTTGGGCCCATAAAACCACTTTAACCTCGCCACCCTTTTTATTTAAGTGTCTGTACTAATTCAGGAAAGTAAGCGGTCATATATTTGTGTGTTAGTAGTATCGATTTTGCCTCTGCGATTTTTTTTTATTGAATTTTGGTACTGCTCCGATAGTGTAGTACTTTTTATTTTTTTTATTTTTCATTTTATATATAAACGCTAGAGAATACCGAAGGGTCAATCGAAAATGAAAAATCCAGAGAAACTGGCAACATCGGGTAGACAAGACACAAGACGAAGACAAACAAACAAAATCACAACACAATATGTATTGGACACCACTATACGCAATATATATATTTATCTCGTTTTCCGATCGTTTTAACTGATTTTTGAGAAAAAGAAATGAGGTGACAAAGATATTGGTTAAATATGTCTAATTTGATTAGATCAATAATTAACATAAACATGAGTTAAACTAATATATTTCTCAATCAGTAAAATTCAATTAACTTGATTCTGAGAGCTAAAAATGTAATGAATTCATTATGAGAAAAATGTCTAGAGGTAATATTAGCTATCTGAAGTTTAGCAGTACAGAAAGAGGAAAGATTTGTTAATTCTTGCCGCAGAAAATATTCAAGGAAAATTATTCTCAACGATTAATTTGATTATTACTGTATTGCAAAAAATAAAAAAAATATAGAATAAAAAAAAAAAAAAATAAATAAAAACCAATAAACAAAAAACCCACCACAATGGGGACATTCACCAAATTTCTTTCGACAGACGACGCTGCTGTTCCATAAGTGGTTAGGGGAACGTTTTAATCTCGATGACGCTTGAATTGTTAACGTCAGGTACAAGGACACGTCAATATATAATGCCCTTATAACATGAATAGGACAATTCTGTAAATTCGTTCATAAGCAAAACTGTTCTCACGACTTTTTTTTATTTGATAAAATATAACATTATTGAACAAGTTAGATAAACTACTATTGAAAAAAAGAAGCTACCCGTATTGCGGGATATTCAATACCGTGAATACTGGCCGCTTCTTTTTTTTAATAGTACTGTATATTATACTTACAACCATTGCGCTGGAACAGTTGACTACAGAACGACAGGGATATTAGGTTATTAATTAAATTCCTAACGGTGTATACGTGTATCACATTTCATTCTTTGCATTATCATTAGGGGAAAAGGGTGTATTTTACTCTTATATAAAGGTTTCGATGCTACATTTTTGTAAATAAAAAAAATGCACTCTGAAACAGAATTGTTGTTCTTGGAAAAAATTGTCCCTTTATGACCAATAATAAAAATATGGGTAAAAGGGGAAAAAATCAAAACCATAAATGTACAATACACAGGAACACAACAAATTCATTTATACATTTAGGCAGTAATATACAATTTTCAAAAAACACAGAAAAAGAACAAGAAATAATAATTAAAAAAATACTTGTAACAATGAACAAATAGAATTTCTGTGTGCATAGACACCATTTCAAGTAACATAGTTGGTACTTTATATCATTTAAAAGGGAGCTTATTCAAAATAAATCTAAAAATTGAATAAGGTCTCTGGATATATTCATTCAAAATTTTGTATGTGGAGACGGGGACTTTATTATTCTATTTTGTTCACTTGGAGGTAGTATTTTCCGAAATTCAGGTACTTTAAAATGTTGGAATGAAGTTCATCAGTATTGCAGTATGAGTAACCATGTACACCTTTTATGAACATGCATAGGCTACACCAAGGTACATGCCGATATGGCTTGTACACGTCCGTTGTATTTCTTAATATGGTCATAATCAAACTCTTTTCTTGCGACTTACAGATAATACTTTTATTTTAAATATACTCGTCTACTAAATCTATACTTCTAACAGGTAATATCACCCGCGCTATACTAGTTAAGCTTCAATGTTTGCACCATCCAAGTTTTATAATTCAGTGCCGTCATTAAGTTAACGTTAACATACAAACGTCTTTGTGATTCAAACGCATATGTAACCACTTATGGAACAGTAGCGTCACCAAACGGGAGAAGCGGTGAATGATTCCTAATAGTCAAAACGTGAGGAATTTGGTCTTTTACAAGAATAAATCGGCTAATATATATAAAAGTATATATAAAAAAATTAGATATCTAATTTTAGTGTGCACGACGCGTTTCTGGAATAACCTTCATCAAGTACGCCCCGAGTCAAAATATTTGAAAGTCAAATATTTCAAAAGTCTTTGAGAGCAAGAAACCCAAAGGGACAAAACAGGATATTTCTTCTTCTCTTCTTCCGGATACAAAGCAGAACGCGAAACATCGAGTGCAATTGCTTTGGCGTGGAGACTTTAAAGATGTATAACGAAAATTAATAATGTAAATGAAAAAAGAAAAAAGAAAAAAAAAAGAATATTTAATCACATACATATATACATTGCTGCGGTGTAGGTGTCTTTTACATACAATGTGGTGGGAACTGAATTTTAATATTTAATATCGACTAAGGTCCGCCTATACCTGAGGAAGGAGAAGTTTTAATAATAAATACATGATGTATGGACTGTAAATTCTTTCTTTATTAAACCAATGACAAGATATGTTATTTTCAATGGTATTTTCTTGTGTTTACATTTTGGTCTGATATCTGAGTCAATGAGATGCTTTATTATGTTCATATTGTTGTTAACCAATCAAGTAGTTTTCCTTCCCCTTGGAGAAGCTTTACAATAATTCAAATTATTGCTTGCAAAGTAGAAAACATGTTGCTTCTATTTATATTTTTTTAATATTTTTTTTAATATTTTTTTTATAATTATTTATAACAAAACATACAGATTTTTTAGATGCTTTAAAACTGCAGATCGAAATTTAAATGTAAAATTGGAAACATTATAACAATTGATATCAGTACAACGTTTATTTTCAACAGTTACAAATGATTGGTTGGTTGCTGAATGCCCTTCCACCAATGTTCAATGCATATACAGGACAAGAATTAGTTCAACAATACAAGATTTATACAAAATTGAGTGAGGACAACTACTTTTGACTGCCACTGCCAAAGGATGGAGAGTTGAGTTAACCGTTCCGGCATATCTGACCACGGATATGTTCCGTTTGTCCTAATTACAATTTCGTCCTTTCCTCATTCATGACTTATCACCAGGTTTGTAACTAGAGTAACACGACGGGTGGCACTAGTGGAACAGGAATTACCTATCCTTCCGGAGCACCTGAGTTCACCCTCACTTTTTAGTGGGATTCCTGTTGCTTGATCTTTAGTTTTCTGTGTAATGTTTTGTAGCTCATTGGTTGTCCTTTAGTCCTTTCTCTTTTGTATTTTCCGTCCTTCCTTGATTTACGGATTCCAGTTGTCCCTTTGTTTACTTTAAAATGTTCACTATGAGGAGATGCTTGGGCCAATAAAACTAGCTTAACCCCGTCACTTGCTATCTAAGTGTCTGTTCCAAGCCAGGAGGTTGAGCGGTTATGTATATGTGTATCGATTTCTCCTCTGTTATACACGATTTTCATGAGAAATAAAGAATATTGAGACGAATATAGTGAGTAAAACGCGTTTCTGTAAAAAAAAAAAAAAAAAAAAAAAAAAAAAAAAAAAGAAGAAAAAAAAGAGAAAAGACCAGGTCAAAATCTAAATCTAAATATTGGTAATCCATATAATTTGAAAATATTTGGGGAGAATGTTAGCCAAAGGAACCTAACAGTATATCCTGTTTTAGCTACTGTCAACTAACATCTAACTAAATATATCACATGCTGATAACTGCACATGTTATCGACAGAGCCATCATCTTTTTTTTTGGTCAAAATAAATCATTAGAAACATGAATCTTTTATCTGTTTTAAAGCTCATCTTTCGGTTAAAGTTAATACTTTTTAAAAATACTGACCAGCTATTGATCCTGAGTAGAAAATGATACCTAGTGGTATTTGCGCCATAACACAGCGGTGTAGTTCAAGTATGTATCATTTTTCAAAAAGGAGATCAATCCTGTCAACCCTGACTAATATTTAATGCAAATTGTAAAAACGTGTATTTAGGAAGAAATCATAAATCTCCCAATTTACCCGTCATGGAAACAGAAAAGTATTTGTGGAAGCCCAGTGGAGTGGTTAATAGTAAGTGAAGAACAATGTACATAAATTTAAATAGAAATGGAAGGTTATTCTGACACGGAAGCAAATGTTTACCTTAATTCTCATTGGTGATATATTTTCTAAAGCAAAAGGACAATAACCTCTTCAACAATGATTCAATTATTTATGTTGGAAATTTACAGTTCCTAAAATATATAATTATTATCAAAACTAAGGTTCTCCTACATCAGCCATAGATAACATTCGGCGATTTTTGTTAGGGTTATAGTTATGGTGTTTAGCGCCACTTTCAACAATATTTCAGTTATATCGTGGTTGTCAGTTTTATTGGTGGAGGAAATCGGAGTACCCGGAAGAAACAATCGACAAGTCACTGACAAATGTTATCACATAATGTTGTATCTAGTACACTCGCATGAGCGGGAATCGAACTCACAACGTTAGTGGTGATAGGCACTGATTGCATCGTATTTACGCACTTTGTTTTTCTTGCTTCCAAAGACTTCTTAAATTATTTGGCTGTCCAATCTTTTGACTTTGAACGTATTTTCATTATTGCAATTAACAGTTCCTAAATAATGTATTTAAGGATTGATCGCAATTTTTGTTAAGCGGGTTACGCAAGGGTGTGTACAACCTGATTGAGGTTATTTCGAATGAACCGAACAAATAATTTCGATCAATCCTTATAAATTAATTCAAACTTTTTTTGCTATGATATTGAAAAAAATATTTATTTTTTCCAAAATAAGGTAAATAATCGGAAATAAATTTAAATAAAGGTGCCTCAATTAAAGAAAATCACCCGATGACAACGGCACGCGACGCCTTGAGAACGACGTCTATTTTCAGATTCCGTACATATGAAAATAACCTCAACTTTTTAAACCAATCAAAACACGGATAAAATGACATGTGACTCTAAAATTCATTTATTACTAATTATTATTAAAACTAAGGTTCTCCTGTGTCAGCCATATGTAACCTAAGCCAATTCTTGCTATCATATTTACGCACTTTGGTTTTCTTGCTCACAAAGAGAATATTTGTTGAACATGAGTAATTATTCAGATAATAATGATTTTTTCTTTTGACCTGACCAATACATATAGCTGGAGTTTTCCCATAGTGTTCTCCCCCTGAAGCAATAGTTTGCAGTTGAATATACAGTCTTAGCTTCAACTCTTTTATACATGAAATACAAATTTTATATTCTTTGGTTTGACCCGAACGGAGATAAGATTTAAAAAAAAAAAAAAAAAAAAAAAAAAAAAACAATAAAAAAAAACAAAACACCACAATTAGTCAAAACGTGAGGAATTTGGTTTTTTACAAGAATAAATCGGCTAATATATATAAAAGTATATATAAAAAATAGATATCTAATCTTAGTGCACACGACGCGTTTCTGTAATAACCTTCATCAAGTACGCCCAGAGTCAAAATATTTAAAAGTCAAATTTGTCAGCTGTCTTTGAGAGCAAGAAACCCAAAGGGACTAAACATGATATTTCTTCTTCTCTTCTTCCGGATACAAAGCAGAGCTCGAAACATCGAGTGCAATTGCTTTGGCGTGTAGACTTTAAAGATGTATAGCGAAAATTAATAAAGTAAATGAAGTATTAGAACCGTAACGTTAAATGGTCGGTCGCTAATTTTGCAAACAATGAATCATGTTTACAAACATGTGGGACTGGAATACGAGTCGAAGAATAGATGTTTTGTTTACCTCATATAAAGTTGGAGCGGATAATCAATAAGGTGACATAATGTTGGTTCGTCACTCGTTAGAAACGGCCACCCAACACAAACATCCGTTTACGTGGAAGTCTGACATGTACCACGCCCAAGGTGCTCAAATGCAGTGTGGTTTGAAAATGAGGTATCGGGGCCGGAGGGGTGTTGTTGTGTTTTGTTTTTTTTTTGTCTTTTTTTGTTGTTTTAGTTTGCCTTTTTTTGTGATTTGTTTTTTGTTTGTTTTTGATTGTTTTTGTTTCTTTGTTTGTTTTGATTTGTTTTTCTTTTTCTTTTTGTTTTTGTTTTTTTGTTGTTGTTTTGTTGTTTTTATTTGGCAGAAACAAATGTTGTGGTCTTTGAAGCGGACCGATACACCGAGAAGGAAGGAGTTTTCAATAGTGTCCGCGCCCTAATAGAAACTAGTAGTTCACGCTAAGCATACATTCTCACTAAGAAACATTTTCCAGATTCCGATCTAAACATTCTTAGCTCTAACTTCCCAATATAAGGTATACAATTTTATATTATTTTGCTTGACCCGAATGAAAACGTGAATATCAAAATCGTTATCTTAGACGTAGTGGCTTCTTAAATAGAAAAAGCATATTATACTTATTCTAATTTTGGAGGCCATAGACAGACAAATAATCCTTATAGAGTTAACACTTCAGACAATGATACGGGTTCCAGACATAAAATCATATTTCAGATGGTGGCCATATTAGTTTGTCGATGGTTCTGTTCTGACGCGAAAAAGCTATATTAAATACTGTGTCAAAGATTAAATGATCATGTGTTTTAAAAAGATAATATTATTATTTTCTAGAATTATAATTTCAATCTATCAAAGCAATTTGACTTATAGTGACTAAGCGTGTTGGTCTAGTACACACTGGACATCATGATCATCATCGTCATCTCATGAAATATAAGGATCATCGTGGTCGTGATCGTATGATAGTTGGATTTACAACTACCTGTGCCTATTACCGTTCATGGCGAGGAATACTCGATACAACATTATGTGATCATGTTTGTCAGTGACTTGTGACAGGTCTGTGGTTTTCTCCCGGCATTCCGATTTCCTCACCTACAAAACTAACTACCACGATATAACTGAAATATTGTTGAAAGTGGCGTTAAACACCATCAAACAAACAAACAAACATATATACATGTATATATAAACCCAAACTATCATCGAAATGTAGCTTGTTATCGCCATGATATAGCTGTAGTGTTGATGAGCTGACGTTAAACAACAATCACTCACTCACTTATGCCTTTTATAGTTACAAATAAAACAGAAAAAGGGCTTATAGCAATGAATAGAAAACTCTTACTTTCAGTTTGTAGACATTGTTAAAGTCAACGGAACATTTTGCAAGACGTCCAGCAATGTTAAAGTTATAAAATCATCAAACAGTTCTGGACAAGATAATTCTATATATATTTAAAAATAATATTTTTACCCCAGCCATTTACATTTTTAAAGTGGATTTTTTCAAAAGAGTTTATTTTTAAACTAAGATATAAATTGAGAACATTATGATTTTATCCTTTTGTGGATTATGGTGTTTAACGCCACTTTCAACAATATTTCAGTTATATCGTGGCGGTCAGTTTTATCGGTGGAGGAAACCAGAGTACCCGGAGAAAAACACCGACATATTGCAAGACACTGACAAACTCCATCACATGATGTTGTCCTTTTTTCATATATATATATATACGTTTTTATTATGTATGTAGGCGATTACCGTTTTCAATATTTGTTTGCAAATATGATATAATTAATTAATTCTCACAATGCGCGTGTAAGGGAATGTGTTGTTAATTGAAACCTTCCCTCAAATAGATGTCTCGTTATGACATCGTGATCACGCACAATCAGATGTTAAACCGTCAAGTGTCAATTTACCCATGTTTAGCGATATTCTCTCTGGTTTCCGGTGTTTAGTTCTCATATTGTTTTAAACATACTAGTACTAGTTCATGTAACATAACATGTCACGGTGTCATTTCACTTATCCAACATTCTATATTTTATATAAGTACAGGTGAGAAATATAGATAGGTTAACACAATTGTTTTATACACAAACTTGATTTATGTCTTAGGATCTTGTAGTTACGGTAATTTGCTTATGTAATTTGTTCATCCCAAAACATACCTGAAATACTGCTAATGCTGGCGTTGAATACCAATTAATCAAGCAAACTTATATAAATTATTGTTTTTATAAAATTCTTCTGTCACTACTGTAGCTGATATAGTGCTCATTTGACATTAAACTACAATCAATCAAGATACATCTATATACCACAAGAGCAATACATACAATATACAGTAGAATACCAACGACAACATTTTTGGAATAGCCTTTATCAGGTAAACTCATAGTCAACAGATTGCAAAGTCAAATATTTTAAGTCTTTTATCACATTTTGTGAATCAGAGTCCATACACTTTAGAGAATACCGAAGGGGCAGTGAAAAATGAACAATCCAGAGAAAGTGGCACCATAGGGTACATAAGACGAATACAGACAAATAAAAAACACAACACAATATGTGTTGGACACCAATATACGTAAGCAATCACAAATAACGTAGATAAGGCATGAGCCCTCCCATAAACAATTAGAGGTAAACACGAACCAAACATCGTTATGCAGAAATCGCTACGGGCATCATAAATTAACTATTCATACTCTAATCAAAATAAAAACATAATTTATCAGTTATTAGAGAAAAACAAAAACAAAAAACAAAAACAAAACAAAAACAAAACAAAAAAGCAACCAAAAAACAACAAGGAAAATCCAAGCCTAAGATTATTTTTTTTCAACAAAATATATTCAATTTAATTTTCATTATCATTTAATATTCATTTCTATGCCATTCATTCATGATTGTGCAGTTGTATCTTTAATTTCCAATTTTTCATAAAGCAAAATAAAAATAGCCGTTAAATGGTGCAGATCCAGAAGTCGCTGCGAGAGTCTTAAATACACATTTAAGAACATTATAAAACATATGATTAAGATTTTGTTTGATGATAACACATGCTTTATGGTCTCAGTAGATCGGAAATCAAATTATCAATTGCATTGCTTCAAGTATTTTATACTTTGTTTAATTGATGTTTAGACAGTAGATGGGAACGTGCGACGCGTTTCAAGAATAATTTCCATCCAGTAACGATGGATTTGGTTAATCATACAGGTCTCAAGAAGAGTTTGAAGATGTTTAGTAGTCTTCAGAATATTAGATTTTTTTAACCGACAGTGCTCTTTTCTAAAGCATATGATTTTAGTTTCTTTTAGTAGTTTTCAAGAGTATTTAATATTTTTAACCGATAGTGCTCTTTTCTAAAGCTTTTAATTTTGATTTTATGAAATTTTATACTGTCTTGTATAACTGTGCCTGCTTATATATATTATATGTTATTCAGCTATCAGACAGGGTATATAATGTGACATTCCCGGCTTATGATCTATATTCCCTGAGGCGCACATATATACCCTGTCTGATAGCTGAATAACAAATATATTACGGATTTAACCATTTTTTTGTTAAATATAAATTTTTTTTTTAATTTTTTTTTATTTATTTTTGTTTGTTTGTTTCCTTTTTGTTTGTTTATTTTTATTTTCCTTTTGTTTTTTTTTACCACGTACATAGTCCCAATTCATATTTAAAACCTTATTAAATATTTTGCGTCTTTTATTTTCATTTTCCGTATTTCTAGATGTCCCTTTTCGTACCTCTGACATTCTTTGTTCAATGACGTCAAATATTTGTCACGTGATATTTTATGTACTGAGGTGTCTCATAACAGTCGGAAAGCAAACTCATTAATGGCGTCGCTGGTAAAACCACGGGTCACGTGATTCTCATTTGAAAACGTTGACATGTTCGTCGGTCATGAAAATTGTAGAACAAAGACCTCGTTTATTTATACCGTAGAAAATATCGAAACGTCTTATATTGTTTTCTTTTCAGCAATAATTACTTCCACGATTTGTTTATTAGATTTAAGTTAAAACGGGAGATTACTATTAAAATTTTGATGATTTAGAGGGTGACCCCCTCGATGGAATGTCGCCATCGCATTGGAATAAAATGCAAATATATTAAGTTTGCAGTAGAGTGACATTCCCAAACTTCACACTGCGCTAGGTTATATATTTATTTAACGAAATGTTTCTCTGGTACACGTTTTTATTCATTAATAAAATATTGTGTCAGCTTTTAGTGCCGAAAAATTGTCAACCAAGAAAGATAACTCCGTACCATCGCATTGAAATAAAATGCAAATATATTAAGTTTGCAGTAGAATGACATTCCCAAACTTCACACTGCGCTAGGTTATATATTTATTTAACGAAATGTTTCTCTGGTACACGTTTTTATTCATTAATAAGAGTTTCTGTCAGCTTTTAGTGCCGAAAATTATTCAGATTCAGAAAAATTGTCAGTCAAGAAAGATAACTCCGTATGAATTTCCCTATTTCTAAAAATACATTTACTATTTAGAACTAACCTAATGACTTAAAAGCACGCTGTGCACAAATGTTAATGCTGATGCAGGCTGCTATTTTAATAGCATATGCATATAATTAACTACAAATTTAGGAAAATACAAACATTTATATATGGTCTCCTTTCCCCAAAAGAAAGGATAGGCGACTAAAATTTACACGTCCACCGGTTTTATTCTAGCAATTCAAGAAAAAACATTTCTATATCCTTTTGATGAATCATGAACAGAACTGGTGTATTTTTTTTCTAGGCATGAAAATAAAATTCAATATAAAGATAAAAAAAATGTATAAATATTTAAAGAAAATGTATACAGTCATCTGTCAAAAGTATTGGGAAATGTAAAATAAATCCCTATATAATCAACCAAAACCATATTTTTTTTAAAAAAATATTGTGAAGTAATTTCTGGATAGATTTTAACAAATTTTACACCAAAACATTCAGAATTGTCAATATTTTGATTGTTTATTTACTCATTATGTAGTTATGAGTTATTTTTATTTGTACATAATTTAAACACAACAAATAAAAATTGATTTTGATTTTCCTATATATTTCAACTAAAAATAAATCCTAAAAATTAACAATCATGGAAAAATTATGTACAAATAAAAACCACTCGTATAAAGATTTGAGCAAATAAACAAACAAAATATAGACAATTCCGAATGTTTTGGTGTAAAATTTGTTACAATCTATCCAGAAATGATTTCACAATAATTTTTTGAAAAAGATATGGTTTTGGTTGATTATATAGGGATATTTTTTACATTTCCCAATACTTTTGACAGATGACTGTACATATTAGTTTTCAAGTACAATAAATTATTAATTTAATAGAAAATGAGATTAAAAAAAAGTATGTGCCAGTCTCCAGGATATGGCAAAACCCAGCTTAATGAACCTCCATATTCTGATTTTAATTTTATTAAATGGTCATAAGATTTCCTGTCCCCAACAACAACTTGATACTGAAGCTTTATCCCAATCTGAAACTTTTTGTGAGGAATATTCAAAGTTTTCAAAACTGTGGCTTTTGAATCTGCTGTCTCATCTAAAACTTCAATTGAACAAAACTCGGATTTTTCAGTGTCAGTTTCAGAAAATGAAAGAAAAGTCTTAAGACCTGGGAGATCTAAATGTATATCATTTTCCTGTACCAAATATTTCAGAAAACTGTAAGCTGACAATTTCTTCTCAAAACTTTCCCATGCAAAGGTTTCATCACCCGTTTCCTTGAAATCTTCCAAACTTAAATGGGAGAATTTATTGCCTCTAATGGGAGAGGGTTCACCAATTTTGTCTTCTGGTTCTTTCAGTGATTTAATTAAAGCTGTTTTGTCAACTAAATCTTCAATTTTTTTGTACAAATCTGGCAACAATAAAGCTTTGTTGGATAAAAAGTCACTGACTACAAATTCTAAAACAGGATAAAACAGTACATAACGGTCAAGATTGTCAGAGTCTACATTGCAATATTCCACCTGATCAAACTGTGAAAACATTTAGTTAACTGGTAGTCTTCAGTTTTTGAAAGTTCATTTAGAGAATCATCAGACCTCACAAATTTGTTAAAATTTTTATAACATGTAAGGCATAAAATGGCTTTGCCTGCAGACAATGAACACAGGGCCCAGGGTCCCTGCCACTGTGGGCTTCAGAACAGTTAAGTTTTTTGGAGGCATTACAACTACTAGTCAACTATGGTAAAATCACAGTCTTGCAAATTACAGTTGTTTAATCAATTAAATATCATATATGCAGTTACATACAGATAACAAAGTTAGCCTAATTTCTATTTATAACACACACACTGGCTGGTTTTTGTTTTTAGAGTCACATTCATTCAATCATTGTATACATGTTACACATAAATTCATAATTCATTTGCAGAAGAAAATCAGGTAAAACTTAAAAGTCAGCATTCCTAAATATATTTGATAAACCAATTGCCTTTGAAATAATCGCCACATTAGATATGCACAGCAAACGGGAAAGGAGTCTAAACAAAGTGCATTGACGAGACGGGAGAAAAGGGGGGGGGGGGCGTAATCTGATGTAAACAATGCAGTTTTCTTGTAAACTTTCGGTTAAAATATAAAGATATTAATAAATCTAATAAAAGGCAGACATATACACACTACATGGGTGTTTTGGGGGAGAAATGTTCACCAAAATGGGCAAATTTTACTCTAAAACAAGGCGAAAATTAAAAAAAACATGCCTCGTCGAATTTTCTTTCAGTAATGATTTCCATTCAGGGTGACGGAATTTCCAGTTGAGAGAGCATTTACTATTGGTTGATGATGCTATATCACTCCTGTATCATCAATTTCATGTCCTAATATAGAATTGTGTCAGCTTTTTCATTGGCCGAAAAATGTAAACAAACCGAACCTCGTGTTTTTACACATTTTAGAATGCACGATTCGAAACACGTTTTTGACTAATATAAACCTCGGTCGCTTGTCTGATATAGCCAGTCATTGCAAAAAATATATATATATTTTATAGAAATCACGTTTCTATCACAATTTTGTCTATTTAATACTTTATTTCAGGTTTATCCTACAACGGCGCGAATGAAAAATTTTGCGGGACTTGTAAAGCGGCACCTAGCGGGAATTTTTTGCGGTTATCGCCCCCTGACTGCGTGGTTTTAGAATCACTAGCTATAACGGTCAAATCATGGGTTTGCTTTCCGACTGATAAAGGAAAATCCTGTTCAATATTTCTAAATCAACACAATTTCATATGTAGTAAATTTAATAAACTTTATAATTATAACATTAATATATTACATAACAAAACAACGGGTTTGTGAAACAATTTCAATAATTAAAATGTTAACAATAAGCAAAAACTTGGTGTGGCCCCGTGACCTCGAAAGTTTTAAAGGCGGAAGCTTTAACACACTTTCACTTGTTGATTGCTATGTTCAAATTTGTAATGGTACAGCCGTGGAACATGGGAGTTTGTTGAATTGTTCTGGTGTTTGTGACGGAATTAACTGTTGTAAGAGTGTTATAATCACAAAATAAATCATCATAATTTACATCCAAAATGTCAACGACGTCCGTAACCGACGATGAAACATGTGTATTGGCTCTCATTTGAACAAATAATGTTGAACTTGAACTGTTTTGTGTCGGCGGCATGAGTTGCAACCGGGAAGTACTGTGCGGTGGCATTATTGAGGATAGTTGAGATGGTTGCTCTCCACGAACAGAACTTGTGATAATGTCTCCCATAACTTGTTTTTCTTTTGATGAAACACGTTGATATACTGCAACTGACGAGGTAGATTTGTGTCCGGTAACTGCCATAATTTGTGCCATTGAACAGTTTCTTCCGAGGATAGTTGCACCCGTTGCACGAATTGAGTGGTTGGTGTAGATATCTTTTTTGTTCATACAACCGTTTTGAGTTTAAAAACAGCATTTAATTTGGTAAAAATACATTTATTATTCCGTATTATGATATTGATTCAGTGAAGCGTAAATATTTCTGTTTTTGTCAACCACGTTGTTATTGTTTTTTGGGGCCCAAATGAGGGAGACCGAAAACGTACATATATACCCCGTCTGTTTTCCGAATATATGCTGACATTCAGGGTTGAATAACCAATGAAAATGTGTGTAACAAACTAAATTCGTAATATATATATATATATATATATATATACGTCTGAAAATTAAACCAAACAGTGTTAGAATTAGATTTTAGAGCTGTCAAATTTTTGTTCTTCCCTCGACGGGATTTGAACCCACACCATATATATATATATATATATATATATATTTTTTTTTTTTTTTTTTTTTTTTTTTAACTTTTACTTCATATCAATTGGTGTCTTGTATAATTCTTATGGTTTTATAATGTGAAGCGCTTAGAGTAATTGTTATATAATGCGCTATATAAATATTGTATAATAATAATAATAATAAGATACCAAAGGGATAATCAGAATCCGTATATCGAAGAAAAACAGACAACACAATGGCCAAAATAAACTTTTAAAAAGGACAAACAACGATCTACAAAACATACACAAAAACTAAAGATCGAGTAACTCTGTTACCCCTTTATTTATTTTTTGTATATCTTTCTTCCTTTTACTAATATCATGTCTCTTTGTTTGATTCTTTCTCCATTTTTGCTTGTTTTATACATCTTTATGCAAATTGCTTAATTTCATTGTATGGATGCTGTCATGTATATAATTTGTTGTAAATTATAGGGAGCGGGCTTTAAATAATCGTTGTGATAACTTGTGCCCAATCCTATTTGCTAATATTTTGACCAAATAAAATATGCTTAATTCAGGTAACGACTGGAATTTCAATATTTAATAGTTTTTGGGAGCAAATAAACAAAAGGGTCGAAACAGGATAACCCAAGACTGAGGAAGGAGAATCTTAGTTTGACATTAATGATCATAAAATTATTTGATAACAAGATAAACCAGAGATAGCCCCTGCGCATGGAAATATGTTTTAGCTTGTTTTGTTATTGGATACAGCTCCCCTCCCCGAAAGCCAGTAATACGACAGAAATCTAATATACAGCTGATAACTAGAAGGGGTTCAAATAGGTGTCCAACACATATTGTGCTGTGTAGTGTTTTTGTTTTGTTTATCTTCGTCTTGTGTACCCTGTGTTGCCAGTTTCTCTGGATTGTCCATTTTGATTGCCCTTCGATATTCTCTAACGTTTATTTAATTAATGCTACGCTCCTTTCCCGCAAAAAACAACTTACATCAATAAACAGTCCCTTATTACTTCTAGATGAGGTCATTTGTGACCGGTTGTAAAGCACAATTTCCCGGTCACATCCATCATGCCACGCCCTTTTTTCTTCCTACAACAGTCAATGCTTACCACATATAACCAGCCGAGTGCCACTTATTTTTCTATGCATGACGTAAGGTTTAATGGTTTGACCAGAAGCCATAAATCGAAGGAAAGACAGGCAACAGAATGGACAAAAGAAAAAGGACAAAAGGACTAACAATGATCTACATATACTATACAGAAAACTAAATATTGAGCAACACGAACCCCTCTAAAGACTGGGGATGTCCTCTGGTCTATGGTTTAATTCCAGGACCTGCTTATTGAATTCTAAAGAAGATATTGTGTTTGAATAAAAACGTAGATATCAAATTGAGTGCGCACGACGCGCTTCTGGAATAATCGTCATCAAGTACCCTCAAAATCTTCAGAATAAAGTTCAATGAAAGGTCACACATGTAGTCAAATACTACATATATCTAATATATAAAAAGGGTATATTTTCCCTCTAAAAATTTATTTTCAATTAAATCGATTTCATTGTTATTTGTTTTTGCTTGTTTGTTTGCTTTTTTTTTTTGCTTAGTTTGCTTTTTTTTTATGAATCATAATCATGTATGATAACAGTTCCCTATTAATTTATTCATCATTACGTCACTTCCCACAATGCAACAGATTTGTCACACTGTTACATTTGATATTCAAAATCTACGAATAGTTATACTATATTTATGTTTTTATATTTCATGTGTGTTTATATAGGTTTAAAAATTAGTAATACATATTCATTATTATGTTTTCATACCGGGTATCTCATTTGTACTTATATAGTTTTAAAGTTTAATAATAATTTTTCATTATGTTTTCGTATTTTATGTAATTCAAATAATGGAGAAATTGGAGATGAATTTCATTATCTATCTAAATGTCAATATTTCGTCAATCAAAGAAAAATTTACATAAAGAAAAACATTCGTATAAATCCAAACATAATAAAGTTCAAATTATTAATGACATCAACTTCAAAAATAGAACTCCAAATATTATGTCGTTTTGTCAGGATTATTAATAAAGGTGTGTCGACTCCCGGTTAACCTCTTGTTATGACCTGTCTGTATATATTGTAAATAGTGTACATATTTTCATATCTCTATACCTGTATGTATTATGGTTTAAGAGAAATAAAGAATCTGTAGAAAGAACACAAAAAAAAAAACCACTCAAATTTACCTTTATTTACCCTGATTGTTCACCCTTAATGGGACCCCTTAATCCCTCTTAATTAGGAAGACCAACATTCTTTCACACTGTCTCACATAGCCAACATTGTTTTTTTACCTGTACCTATATAAAATATAGAAAGTTGGTTAAGTGAGATGACATCGTTACATGTTATGTTACATGAACTAGTTCTAGTATGTTTAAAACAATATGAGAACTAAACACCGGAAACCAGAGAGGATATCGCTAAACATGGGTAAATTGACACTTGACGGTTTAACACTTGATTGTGCGTGATCACGATGTCATAACGAGACATCTAGTTGAGGGAAGGTTTCAATTAACAACACATTCCCTTACACGCGCATTATGAAAATTAATTAATTATCGCATGTTTACAAACAAATATTGAAAACGGTAATCGCCTACATACATAATAAACACGTAGATGATATCAAATTCAGTGTGCAAGCGCAAGCCGCGTTTCTGGAATAACCTTCATCAGGAACGTAACTTGTGACATAGACAGAATTTAAAAAGAAAAAAAAAGAATATTCCTGGAAAAATCATTCACTACTAGTTATGTTTTTTTTTCTAAAAAAATATTCTGATTCCCAATGTTGCTGAAAAAAATATTCTGATTTTGGTGGAGGAGAAAAAAAAAATCTGATTCAGAGTTTTTGACATATAACCTATTGTTAAATTCTGGAAAAAAAATTTGCGCTTCGCGCGACAAAAAAAAAATAAATATTCTAACTCTTGTGTTGTCCGAAAAAAAAAATTCTGAACGAAGCGAAAAACCATAACCCCCACCTTCAAGTTAAATGGTCGGTCCGTTAGGGCAATCAAATATGGACAATCCAGAGAAACTTGCAACATTGGGTACACACGATACAGGACGAAGACAAACAATACAACACAGACAACTAAAATGACGAGCAAAAGGGGAGTGAACCCATGTGCTCGCGAAGGGTAAGCGGTTCCTGCTTCTTATAAGACACCCGTTGTGTTACTTATATATCTATGCAAATGTATGCTTTCTATATATTTTATGATTTAATCAAATTTCCTTGGTTTCTTTTCATGGTTCCTATCAAAATTGACATTATTTAGGAACTGTAAATTTCATACATAAATATATCTAATAAACTATGACAGTATGACTACTGGGTGGATACTAACATGGGAGGATTCATTTTTCACAAACGGTCATGAACTCTTGTGTAGGCAGTTTACTCGTCAAAATCAATCCTAAATCCAGAAAATCTAGATAGAATGTCGTATATAAATTCATCAGATTTATTGTTATTATTATCACTTACTTCTGTGTCACGAAGATTAAGTGTATTATGTATAAAGTTCAAGATTATAGAGTTCTTTAATAAGGCTGTTCACCCTGTTAAACCACAGGCGCTTGTGTAGAGTCAAAAATATGCTCGCTATGTACCTAAAATACCACAAGGCCGGACTCACTCCTACTACCCCTGTCACTTCAATCGCTATTTCCCCTGTCAAAATGTCGATAGGACGCAAATCGCTTACTAATTTGCGTAGTGGAATGATTTTTCTTCAAGGAAAACCCGTTTTTTATATCTTCCTACCATCTACACCCCCATACTGAGAGATAATCCTCAGATTTTGTTGACAATGGACACCTAAGTGGCAGAAAGCGAAAGTAGGTCACGTGCGATATATGTCCGCCTTTCGGTCGTTCTCTGGTTTTATCATTGCCTTACGAAACATACCTGAGAAGTTCAGAAAGAAAAGTTCGGGAAACGTAATTATATATCAGTAATTATAATGTTTTTTAAATACAGTTATTTCCTATGCCTTATTTTTAGTATTATTTGCATACCAAGAAGCACTAAAGTTTTCATTCATTTTGTCAGTCATATTTTGGCGCCTTGTAATGTTTCTAGTGTTTAGTAATTATACTCGGACCCCAACAAAACCCGAAAGTTAACCCAGGTGCTCTCGAACGGTAAGGAGTTCCTGTTTCTTATAACACACCCATCGTGTTACACATATAGTCAAGCTAGGTAAACGTCTTATCGGACGAAAGAAAAGAAAAGACGGACGAAAGAAAAGGAAAGACGGACGAAAGAAAGAAAAGAAAAGACGGAGGAAAGAAAAGAAAAGACGGACGAAAGAAAAGGAAAGAAAGACATAGGCTTTAATTTCATAAACACAAAAATATCCAACGACAATTAGACACTAAATTGGTGGTTTATTCTTGCTGCTCAATCTTTAATGTTCTGTTGAGTGTTCTGTAGGTCATTCATTGTTCGTTTATCCTCTTTATTTTGGTCATTGTATATTTTCTGGACTTCTTTGAATTACGGCTTCTGAATAAACTGTTGTTATCTTCAAATTTTTCTAACTGATGTTTTTTTTTACCATATTGTGTCTCATTCTTTCAGGTTTAAGTTAAATTGAAAAAAAAAGATCAGACATTTTTGCAAACGTTTTTGATATTTAATCTAAAACAAATTATTTCCCCCTTAAAAAAATATTTTCAATTAAAACGATTTCATTTTACTTTTAGAAATTATAATATGTATGCATGTTTGGCTGCAGATCATAATTTATTTATAAGTTTTTACAATTACGCAACAAAGTCGAAAGATTTCCATTGTTTCCTGGAACGCTACATGAACTGGCATCCTTAACACGACACGAAAACCAAACACTGGAGGTCCAGGGAGGATAACGCTAAACATTGGTAAATATACACTTTAAGATTTAATATCTGATTGAGTTGTAACGATGTCATATCAAGAATCCTCTCTGGGCAGGTTTCAATTAACAACGTTTTCACTTACAATATGTGAACTTAAACAATTAAATAGGAACGCGTTGTTGTTATAAAACAGTCATTGTCTACGTAGATAGATTTTGACTAAGCCAAAACTAAATAAAAATAACAAACAAAATGAAACAAAAAACAAAACAAAAACACACAAAAAAACAAAAAACAAAAATTAATACAAATTATTTTCTCGCTCAATTCGTACACCCAGGTTTTATTAAGGTACAAAGATTTTAAAGGTCACTAACCATCCCTGAATGTAATTTTTAAAAATTCCGAAGCGGAAGTATGAGTGGTTGAATAATTGTGCGTGTCATTGACTTATGAAGTTCCAATTTCGATGTCATGTGTCAACCTTTTGACCAATCACATGGGCTTTCTAAATGAAATGAAGACATAATGTAATTATATGTTTGTATGGAAGACGGCGTCATCTTACAGGATATAAATTGTTGTCTTGTCACATGTGGAGTGTAGTATAGTGGATCGAGATAAAAGACAAAACAATTTCTATCATGGACAATAACCCCACATTTAATACTTAACATATGAAAATACCTAATTCTTTCGTAAATGATAGGATTTATGTCTTGTTCATAAATCCATTTATCCGGTGAAATCGGAATATTGTTATTTAATTTGATATGGCCCATTATTACGTCATCTAAACTGCATCTTGGGTAATTCTTTTCAAATTGAACCCGAAGCAGACGAAGTTGTTGTTGCAGACCACAGAAAAAAAATTCCACCCTCCCAACCCAACATTAGTTCGCTTATTGCATATTTACTCTATACTGCCGAAAGTTTTAAATGTGTTTCAGGCTCACGGATCTACTTGGTTGATGTCTAATACATGATATGAAATGAAGATTGCAGTATACTATTCTGACAAATGAGGTGTCTTGGTTTTCAAAAGGATAACATTAGTTACCTCTGTTTCCCAGGGTTACTTGTGATTTTCCTACAAATTGCATATTGATTTTATCTATCTAGTTGTTGCCATTTACACAATTCGGCAACCGTTGAACATTTTAAAAGTACGAAGTTAGTTGTCTTCAAAATGTATTAACAGTTCTATAATATATATACTATTCTAACATGACCTCCTTTAGTTTTTTAGTTTAAACATATTTTATTTGCTCAAATGTGCAAAAAGGATAAGACACAAGTTAAACAAACTTATGAAGTCTTCTCCTATATACAATAAGTTACAACATTATTTGATAGAGCATGCATGTATATAAATATTTCTTACATTAATATGTGTAGATTGAACTAAAACAGAGAATGAAGAAAGGAATGAGAGAGAGGGTTAGTGGTGATGATGTGTGCGATTGTTGTGTTGGTGAACAACTAGACAACAAGAAACCTTTCAGACCTCTTAATATATTCAAACACATGCTTAAAAATAATTTCGTTCTGTTCATACGGGAGTGTAGGATTACCACAGGTCAAAAGTGTAAGGTCTAAAGCACAATAATTAGGTAGCCAGTTGAGATTTTGAAACAATGTATGTCTTATATTTGAATAATGGGAACAATCGAAGAAGAAATGATAGGAGTCTTCGCGATTGGCACCACAACGACAAGACGGACCTGAGACTATATTTACTTGGAACAAATCGTAATTCAAAAAAGAAGCAAAACATCGAAGCTGGGTTAAAATAATATTAAGTTTTCGAGGTCCAATTTCGTAATGTTTAGGAACTTGGCTAATATCTTTCCGCTTTCTTAATTCAGCTTTAAATTTTGCAATAGGATCCACATTTCGAAGAGATGGATCTAAGCTATTCCATTGACGCATAGTTGAAGGAATAAATGAATCATAAGTATTCGATAGTCTACAAAATGGCATTATAATATCACTTCCATTACGCAATGGATAAACGGTTGTACTTTGAATTGATGGTGGAATTAAGTCACAAAGATACATGGGTGCATTATTATTTTGTATATTATAAAACATTTGTAATTTTCTCCTTTTTCTTCTTTCTACCAATGATTCCCAGCCTAATTCTTTATAAATTAAAATTGAACTAGCAAATATTGGAAGACCAGTAACGATTCTAGCAGCCTCAAGTTGCAAATGGTCAAGCTTATTAGAATTCCATACCCCACAATTATCCCATACTTCACAAGCATATTCAAAAATTGGTCTGATATAAACTAAATATAATTTCTCTAGAATTTTCAGAGAAAGTTTATATTTTAACTTTCGAAGAACATTCAGGTGTTTGTAAATACTTAACAATATATTTTCAACATGTATATTCCATTTAGCATCGAGGCTAAATGTAACTCCCAAATGTTTGTGAGAATTTGTAATAGGAATAGTTCTTTCATTAAATGTAAAATTGAATTCTGTAATATCCGTATTTGACCTCCTTCTTTTGCTTTAATAAAAGAGCGAGTTAATCCATTCAGCATAATCTCATTAGCACATGTGCCGGTGAATGTGACTGACTTTTCCATTGGCAGCATAATTTGTAACCCGAATAATGCCGACAGAGGGCGTAGTATTATTCGAGTTACATAAATTGTGTGCGACATTTTCCGCAAGCGTAAATATAAACTAACGTCTTCCAATCAAAGTATACTACCGTATTTGTACTCTTAGACATATCAGAATCAAAATAAATCATGGAAGCCAGAATGTGTTTTGAGTTTTAACATGGATTGGCGGATATTAGTAAATTTTATCCCTCGTTTCTGGCTCGGGATAACATACTAATATCCGCCAATCCATGTTAAAATTCCCAACACATTCTGGCTTCCATGATTTATTTCTTAAGTATCTATTTATCTATCTATCTATGTGTATGTACAATTAAATCAGTAAAGCTGTGGCCAATAACTGTCAATAATCTCGTAATTGTTCTTATTCTAAGGTTGTCTCAGGATATTCCGTTTCACTTACACTCTTAGATGATAACTAATCCATTGATTATTAATTTGCATATCAGAATGTATTAATTTAGTGCGCGGAGTTGTTCTGCTTACAGGACATTGAAGAAATGTTTCAAAATCTTTTTCATCATTACAATTCTTTATTGATATTTGTGGAATTTGAAATCATTCATTTTCCTGATAATAGAATATTGTTTGTAACATTTTTTTTCAGCCACTGTGAATAAAAGTTAGAGAAAACAGAAGAGGCAACCAAAATGGACAATCCAGAGACATTGGCAATATTGGGCACACATGATAATGAACGAAGACAAACAAAGCAACAATAAAAACACACACTCACAACATAGAAAACTAAAAAGATGAGCAACACAGACTCACCAGAAAAACGAGGGACAATGCAATAAATACGCCAGTATACATAAATGGGGGCCGCGAGAATTCCGGAAATACACATATATACCGGAAATACACATATATACCGGAAATACACATATATACCGGAAATACACATATATACCGGAAATACACATATATACCGGAAATACACAAATATACCGGACATTACCAATAGACCTACAAGTAGGTGTTTATTCAACCTCTAAATGGCTGCATTATCAGATTCCCAATATGTATTGGATTCATAATAAAGCACACAAAAAACATTTCAGTTTCTAATAAAGTACATGAACACAGTTAATTAAGCTTGGGGGTGTCGGAATTTCATAAGACTGTCTAGATAGATTGTCTTCTTTTGATTGTCTGTGATTCTGGTGACATTTTATATTATCATCCTCTAAAGAGCTAACATCGTGGGTTAAGCTGCAAGTAGAAATATTTTGTAAGGCAACCTTTACGCTCCATTGTTTATACTTTTATTGATTATAAATGCACTCAATACACAGCATGACCTAATTCTTGTGCTTGGTCATCCTGTCAATCAGGGAGAGGGGTGTCTTTGATGAAAATTCAATGATAGAACCCACGTGGTTGCGTTTTTGTAAGTAGAAATACGGGGTATAAATAATTTCGCGCGCAAACATCGGAGTTTGTCCCCGCTGCATAAACCAATCACCGTTTAGATAAAATGCTACACAGAAGACAATTATATTTGTCCCACCTTGTATACCACGCCGCCTCACACAAACACATCAAAGAGAACGTTTCTTTCTTATCTAATTAAAAGGTCAATCCGTAAATCTAGCTGTGATTTTACATATGCTGTAACAAGTACTAATAGTTTTTTCTTAGTGACAACATTTTTTTTTTATGAAAAAATAGTTTTTTAGTGATAAAATGTGATTTTTATGAGGATATGCTAAACAACGGTGTAGTGAACAATATGTATATTCACTTTGACAAGTAGTTCGTCAAACTGCAATTATTTTGGGTAGTAAAATATTTTTTTAAAAGTTGCTTGACCATCTAGAGGTTCCTTTGTTTTGTCATGGTATACAGAGCTTTAGGTCCATTAACTTAGTTTAACCCCGTCACTTTTTTTTTATTGAAGTGTCTGTAAGAACGCAAGAAAGTGGGAGGTCATGTATTTCTGTATTGGGGGTATCAATTTTGCCTTTTTCTGCGATTTTTTTATTGGATTTTGGAACTGTTCCAGCAGTGTGGTATTTTTTGTTTTAGTTATTCATTTTAATACTATTAATATTATTATCAACACTAAAATTAAAAAAACCACAATAATTTCTAGTACATAAACACTACGGTGAAATTGATAAGAAAGTTTGATTTCTACGTAAAACAAAACCCATTCCTATGTATCTGGTTCCCTGCCTACGCACGATGTTTAGAACCAGTACATTACAATACTGGTAGTTTATTTACTTAGGCCATCTTTAAAAAATGTTCTGGCTCTCAGACAATTGATTTAAAAAAAGGGCAAGGTAGGTAGGGTTTTTATTTTTTGTTTTTATTTCCAATCCAACATGGGAAGGGTTTTTATATTTTGTTTTTATTTTCAGCGGTTTAAAAACATAACGCAAATCAGTTCAATTCTACTATTTTGGCAAACAAACAACACAATAGTGCTTACTTGGAGAGATTTGGATTTTCCAACAGACACCTCGTACTTCAGGTCAAAAATAACGAAAGGGTTGTTGTTTTCTCCAACCTCTTTTATGTCTGTAAAATCACTCACGAATATACTCTTACATAACTCTGTAACTCATTGTTCTGTCAACAGGCAGGAAAGTCCACGGAACTATTTGTTTGGAACATAACTGTACATTAAAACTGACGAGGACAGTGTTTTCACTCGTAGCCATGCTGAATTTTTACCGTTTCGTTTTCGATTGATCATTCATTCAAACGTTTGTCAAAACTCGTCCACGTCACCGGCACGCTTGAAAACTTAAATTTGGCGGTAAATTTGAAAAATGAATCTTCAAAAATACGGCGCGGCTGCGATTTCTTTCTGTACGGCAATAAAAACGTCCCATCGGCCGAAATTTTGAGGGGGCGGCGTTGTCTGAGAACCAGAACTTTTATTTTATTTGGCCTTATCAGTAAATCTTTTTACTCACACATGAAAAGCACTTGCCTGACTCGGGTGCATCATATCACTAAGAGGGGAGGTTTGGGTCCATAACACTAGCTTAACCCCGCCACTTTTTATTAAAGTGTCTGTGTACCGGGTAATAAAATAATAATAAAAAAGAGCATAGTAATTTAACGATTTTTCGTTGTTTTGTCAGGGTATACAGAAGCTTGGGCCCATAAAACTAGCTCAGCCCCGCCACTTTTGATTAAGGTGCTTGTACCAGCCCAGTAAAATGAGCGGTCCTGTATTTGTGTTAGGGGTATCGATTTAGCCTCTTTCTACGATTGTTCTATTATATTTTGGAACTGTTCCGACACTGTGGTATATTTTGTTTTTTATTTTACTTCCATAAATGCATAATATTTAAGCAATCTTAACATACAATGCAGAAAACTACAAAAGATGTGCAACACGTACCCCACCAAAATACAGGGTGTTAACCAGGGTGGTCGCGAAGGTGACA
Source organism: Bathymodiolus brooksi (assembly GCA_963680875.1). Classification (NCBI taxonomy): domain Eukaryota; kingdom Metazoa; phylum Mollusca; class Bivalvia; order Mytilida; family Modiolidae; genus Bathymodiolus; species Bathymodiolus brooksi. The sequence continues at coordinate 26,368,376 of OY804589.1, forward strand.
GCAGTTCCTGTTTCTTATAAGACACCCGTCGTGTACATCACAGCCAAGTCCAGTAAGTATTGTTAGTGATAGACGATATAAACAATCTACGTAAAACGGAAAAGTCCATTACCAAGGGCGGATCCAGAATTTCAAGTTAGGGGGGGCGCACTTAAAAAAATTAAGCCGAGCGGAGGGAGGCTCGAAAAGTTTTGGGGTATTTCGTGTGAAAAATCACGATTTTACGCCAAAAAATCATATTTTATCCAATTTTAGAGGGGGCGCGCGGCCCCCACCCCCCTGGATCCGCCCCAGATTACCATTTGAAACATAGATATTTCGAAGAGAACAATCAATTCTTGGTGACGATCACACAATTTGCGTATCGATGAAATCAACATAAGAACAACGTAGCCTTGTAGAGAAGCTTTACCGTGAGTAGATGGGCTTTGTCCAGAACATTACTGTATTGAAATAAGCTTGCATATTATTCTGTTAATTAACTTAATCGGTCCGTTAATGTGAGTGGAATACAAGTAATTGTAGAAGCTATTATAATCAAGGATGTGGATGACAGAGTGTCATTATGGGTTGAACTTTCTATTAAAGGGATATTAAAGCTCGTTTTAACATATATTTTTTCAACTCGTGACGAAGGTTGTTTCTTTTCAATTTAATTGTAAAAACAATCCAAAAATACTTTGCACGCCCATATAATCCGTAATATCGTTAAAATATCACTTAAAAGGGTCGAAATGAATTTTAGTCCAGGAAGCAAAAATTCAATTAATGGAAAAACCGCAAGATATGACAGAATTATCAACGAATTATGTCACTTTTACAAAGTTTCATTGATAAAAACCGGATTAATGTTTCATAAATATCATTTATTGAACCAATTGCAAGTTTTCATGAGATACAAAAAATTACCAAAATGAGCTTTAATATCCCTTTAAAGGGTTCAACAAGAAGATTTGCGAGTATTATTGTAACAATGAAAATAAATTTTAAACAGTGATCATCAAAAACTCCACCAATATCAACAACGACCTCTCATATTAAACAATAAAATACAAACGAATATCACGTGACGTATGACGGTTGTTATCAGAAGACTGCAAGTATGAATGGAACAAGTGTGAATCAACTATTGTAATTGGCAATCTGCAAGTATGAATGGAACAAGTGTGAATCAACTATTGTAATTGGCAATCTGCAAGTATGAATGGAACAAGTGTGAATCAACTATTGTAATTGGCAATCTGCAAGTATGAATGGAACAGGTGTGAATCAACTATTGTAATTGGCAATCTGCAAGTATGAATGGAACAAGTGTGAATCAACTATTGTAATTGGCAATCTGCAAGTATGAATGGAACAGGTGTGAATCAACTATTGTAATTGGCAATCTGCAAGTATGAATGGAACAGGTGTGAATCAACTATTGTAATTGGCAATCTGCAAGTATGAATGGAACAAGTGTGAATCAACTATTGTAATTGGCAATCTGCAAGTATGAATGGAACAGGTGTGAATCAACTATTGTAATTGGCAATCTGCAAGTATGAATGGAACAGGTGTGAATCAACTATTGTAATTGGCAATCTGCAAGTATGAATGGAACAGGTGTGAATCAACTATTGTAATTGGCAATCTGCAAGTATGAATGGAACAAGTGTGAATCAACTATTGTAATTGGCAATCTGCAAGTATGAATGGAACAGGTGTGAATCAACTATTGTAATTGGCAATCTGCAAGTATGAATGGAACAAGTGTGAATCAACTATTGTAATTGGCAATCTGCAAGTATGAATGGAACAGGTGTGAATCAACTATTGTAATTGGCAATCTGCAAGTATGAATGGAACAGGTGTGAATCAACTATTGTAATTGGCAATCTGCAAGTATGAATGGAACAAGTGTGAATCAACTATTGTAATTGGCAATCTGCAAGTATGAATGGAACAGGTGTGAATCAACTATTGTAATTGGCAATCTGCAAGTATGAATGGAACAGGTGTGAATCAACTATTGTAATTGGCAATCTGCAAGTATGAATGGAACAGGTGTGAATCAACTATTGTAATTGGCAATCATCGTTATGATTTGTGCAAAGACTTATTTCATAGACACCAAAATTAGGGTAGATTTCAAAAGTTTTCTACCGTAACACAGGACATTAACTGCCTCTTTCATACAAACAAAATCATATGCTATGGGTAAAATTTCAGGATGTTAATCAATGAAGAAGCGATACTGGCTCGAGATAAAACAATTTTTCGAATAAAACCACATTTCCTAACATTTTTATTAAATATTGAATTCATACACAATGTTATCAGAATTGCAGGAGTTATTTCCCTTTAATGCGGACAATTGCATGAATACAAATTTCAACCAAAAATAACATATATTGTTCTCATACTCTGTCTAAGACTGCTATAAGATTATCCTCTGATTTTCACAAGGCTCAAATATCTATGAATTTTACGAAAATTATACTCAAGTAGTTTTGTTATTATGGACGGAAACCATTTTGCCTTCCGGAAGGAAAATAACTCTTAGAAATAAACGTTGAAAACGTTAAAAACGTATAATTTTAGAATTTAATCGGGGATGTACAAATGATCTATTTTTATCGAATATTTCCATGAAACTTGGTAGAAGTATCTCAAACATTATAATGGGATATAGCTTGCGGTTGTTGTTTTTTTTTTGTAGCCGGGTCACGTCATACCAAATACTATAAAAATACAGTGTTAGAAACGAAATTATTTCACATTATAGACCCATCTTTATTTTTCATAGACCTAACTGTACATTTTATATCAAAAAATGAAAAATTGACGGGTACCTGTAAAGTGCGAAACGAAATAGAAACGAAACGAAACGAAACCGAACGAAATCAAACGAAATCAAACGAAACGAAACGAATTTTTTCCAAAACGAAATGTAACGAAAAAAAATGAAAAATTCAATATGGCATGAAGACTAACAAGGTTTATAATATATTGATTATCCAAATTTAGAAGAGTTTAATAAAGAAACGCGTTTTGTGCGAAAAAAAGAAAGAAGAAATATCACCGCACTGAAAATCAAAACTTAAATCTGATCACTGAAAGGCACCGACAAACGAGTCTGTGAATAGGGTTTTTGATTATTATATTATTTGGCAATTTAAAAGTGATAATTTTATTTACAGGGGTAATTTTTCCTGATTATCTGATTCCCAGTCATTTCTGATTATTTGAGTATCGCGTTTAGGGAAAAATTAATGATTACTGTGGGAAAACATGTGATTATATTAGTGATTATATGATCCCTGGCTACCATTTATGCAGGGCCTCACAAACTGCTCAAAAGCTTTTTGAAGTTACCCCGCTGTATATTTACTGTCGCCGAGAGAAAACAATCAAAGGCGGTAATTTCCTTTGAAGAATGAAACTGAAAAAGTTGTTCAGCGGCTTTGCAATTTCGCACGCCCTTGGAACGATTTTTTATCTTTTTAAGTCACGTGCATCTTCGGCCCTTCAGTTTTATTCTGAATCCCAAGGCAGTGAAGTGTGTACACACCTTTGAAATCCAAAACACAGCTAACGTTGTAGCCATGGACGAAACTGCAATTTACGATTACAGTTCGGTAAGAATATGTCTAAATGCAAATATACCTACTTTCCTCTTTATAAACAGGTGGTGTAAAGCGAAGAAACCGTCTTTAATGAGGGGGATAACGATCCACAAGCACTCCACCACGGGATCCACCTTTTAAGAAGTTTTCCTAGAACAAGAAAAATCACATATTTTTTTTACCTCTTTTCTGTTTTGATAACATAATGCTTATTTGATGCAAAATACCACACTTGTGGATTTTGTGCAGTGTCTGAAAAATGATATTTCCTAGTATACGGCGCAGTTTTCAGAGACTTCACAAAGTCGACCTTAATGGTATTTCATATCATATAAACATAATTCTATTGAACAGAAGAGAAAATATGTGATTTTTCTTGATATAGGCGAAATTCTCGAAAAGGGGGTCCACGAATCGAGTGTTTGTGATCTACGGGCGTATATAGATTTCCTAATTTCCACATTTTTAAGCAATTCCCATTCCAAATTCCCTACAATTTGGACCTTTTTTTTCAATTCTCAATTACATTTAGCAATTCCTTTTTGCCTTTTCAATTCCCTTATCCTTCAATATTTGCCACATGTTACCCATTTCCCGAAATCTTTACCTCTTACCCATTTCCCCCAAACCGTGCCAACTCTCCTTTATCCGTCCGGTCGTTCGTCTTCGCCGACATATTTTACATCAACATTTATTTCTAATTCAGCCGATTGTTTAGTATACTCCTCCACACTAAGTGGCGAGGCATTATGTGATACCCTTCGTTTGGTTTGATGTGTATGTGTCCGTCCATCCCTCTGTCCGCCCCCAATGGTTTCCAGATATAACTTGAGAACGGATTTCAAATTTTGTACTGTTGTTTGGTACCATGAAATACAGATCAAGTTCGAATTTCAGTGTGATCAGATAATTGGTTCAAAAGTTGTGACAGTTTGAAGACTGAAAATATGTGAAACGTGGCGGGGTATGCAGATCCAAGGAAAACAGTTTTTAATATGCTACACTGGGGATGAACTTTTAAATACAATTAGTTCTAAGATTTCATTTTTACTAAACCCACTGTCAAAAGAGGGTACCTGTAAAGTGCGAAACGAAATAGAAACGAAACGAAGCGAAACGAAATCAAACAAAACGAAGCGAAACGAACCCGATCGAAACGAAACGAAACGAAACGAAATGTAACGTCGTTTCATTTCGTTTCGTTTGATTTTGTTTCGTTTCGTTCGGTTTCGTTTCGTTTCGTTTCGTTTCGTTTCTATTTCGTTTCGCACTTTACAGGTACCCAAAATGGACATAGACCAGCTTGATTTTTCATAGACATTGGCTATTGGTCTACCGCAAATTTCGCACACTAAAAATATGTGTTTTTTTACTTCTGGAACGACATGTCTACCCACGGTTTGTTATTTCACTTATCTAACAGTATAAAAATCAAAATAAGCGTGTTGGTATAGATGACGTCATCATCGTTGGTATAGATGACGTCATCATCGTTGGTATAGATGACGTCATCATCATTTCATCGAAATGCAGGTTGCTTTCACTATAATATAGCTGACAAATACTCATTTTGTGTTAAACTATGATCACTTACTCACTATAACTGAAATATTAATGAATGTGGCATTAAACACCCACAACAATAGGGGGTTCGTCGTAGTCGTGATCGTATGGTAGTTGGATTTATAACTACCTGTGCAACTAAAGTTGTGAGTTTGAATCCCGCTCAAGGCAAGGTGTACTCGATACAGCATTATGTGATAAAGGATGTCAGTGGTTTTCTCCGAGTACTCCGTTTTTTCCTCCACCATTCAAACTGACCGCCATGATATAATTGAAATATTGTTGAAAGTGGCGCTAAACACTACAACCCGAATCCACAACCATAACATAATGTCTAACGAAAATACGGTAATTTTACCTTTGCTTTTTCTGTTTGTGTTCCCTTTAAGCCATTGACTTATTATCACTACATATTATTGATATTAATCCATACATTAACATTTAAAAAATGGATCCTTAATTTCAGAATTTTATCATAACTGAAGTGAGATGCGGGTATTGTAATCTATAACTGATTACGACATGCGTTATCTATATATATGTAATATATACACTTCTGTTGTACCTTTATTCTTGACAACGTGTCACGTGTCACGGTTAGAACCATGATTTAAAGGGATATTAAAGCTCGTTTTAACATATATTTTTTCAACTCGTGACGAAGGTTGTTTCTTTTCAATTTAATTGTAAAAACAATCCAAAAATACTTTGCACGTCCATAAAATCCCTAATATCGTTAAAATATCACTTAAAAGGGTCGAAATGAATTTTTGTGCAGGAAGCAAAAATTCAATTCAAGGCAAAGACTGGAAGATATGACAGAATTATCAACGAATTATGTCACTTTTACAAAGTTTCATTGATAAAAACCGGGTTAATTTTCATAAATATCATTTATTGAACCAATTGCAAGTTTTCATGAGATACAAAAAATTACCAAAACGAGCTTTAATATTCCTTTAAGAACAGATATGCGAGACGCTTGTTATTATCAGATCTTACGTATTACCTTCTGTGGTAGGATGTTCTTCAATAATGTGGTTTAGTGTATGTTGTTTAACGCCATTTTCAACAATATTTCAGTTATATCGTGGCGGTCAGTTTTATCGGTGGAGGAAACCAGTGTATCCGGAGAAAACCACTGACCTGTCGCAAGTCACAGACAACATTTATCACATAATGTTGTATCCAGCACACCTCGCTATGAACGGGATTCGAACTCACAATTTTAGTGGTGATAGGCACTGATTGCACAGGTAGTTGTAAATCAAACTACCATGCGATCACGAGCACGACAGCCCCCACCTTTATTGATTGATGACCTTTAATATCATAAGTTCAAATAATTTTTTTTGATGATGTCATAATTGTAATGGATATCAATAAATGTTACTTTATGCTCATTATTAATGCGAATGATCCCAGGATCTGCCGCGTTTTTAAGGTTACAAAATGAGAATCTTTAGAAAAATTATAATTATTTGCTGTGGCAACGGTTGGTTACGGGGCCCTGATGGGGAACGTGGACAAAAACTATTTATTTATTTATTATCACGACATCACGACATATTATATCGTTAAAATGATACCCTGACATACACCTCTAAATTGAGCAGAACAAAGCTTTACGACCAAAGAAATGACTTAAATTTTCTCATTGTGAACTTTACATTTATATGTAGCAACTTGTTGTTCCTATCATGATTTCCTTGATAGATGATAAACGTTGCTGCTAAAGAGGAAGCCAATGAATCAAGGCTTCCTAGTAGTTTAAACTCACCGCACAATATAACTGAAATATTGTTGAAGGTGCCGTTAAACACCAAAAGCCCTAACCATATGTGTAGTACAATATACAGAATTCCTCAGAAACAATATGCTTTACAAGCAAAAAATCAATAGAGATGTGAAAATGATATCTTGAAGCCTATTTTTATAATTTTCAAACATGATATTTAAGCTGAACAGAAAATCGGAATAGATGGAGTTACGTCACTGATAAGGGGAAAATGGCAGCCTGCATGCTTTGCGGCAAATTTAAAATCAATAAGATATAAACATGCTTTAACATCAGCCCTTGTAAAAAAAACATTTAATTTTCATTAAAAAAGTCATATTTTCATTTTTTATTAGTTCTAAATTCTGTAAAACCCCAAATCATCAGTTGGTTTCGTTCTCCTTTAACGCCAGCCCAACATTTTGAGATGATGATGAGGTCCGCTTTGTACTAGACCAACACGCTTAGTTGGATTTGCATAGTGCTAGGCCACTGAAATGTTCATCAGTCCGCGGATAGATATGTCTCCCCATTCAGACACATTATCCTGATTCCGGGCTAACGCGGTTTCTTGTACTTGAGGTACCTGGCTATCGACCCTTATAAAATAAATACAAATTCAGATGTTAAATGAAGATAAAGTTTTTTTTAAATCTATAGAAATCCAAAATGAATAACACAACAGTCACCATGTATACTACAGACAATATTAGTGCAGTGTCTTAAAGTATAAAGTTTATGTGTACGAGGCTTAAAAACTGAGATAAAGGAGAGGTTCACAGAGCCTTTCCCCAGTTTTGTGCCGAATACACATAAACTTTATATTTTAAGACACTGCATTAATATTATGCTTATTCTGCAGAAAAATCGCATTAATTCATTGACGTTTGTATTTTGAATTAAATAATAAAATTATATAATTATCCATTGATTGTCCCTGTTGATATTTTCTGTCAACAGGAAGTGAACTGGATTTACAATTAGGTTTCCAAAGCTCAACAGGTAACATGTGGAAGGGGTACCAGAAAAAGCTATTATTTCGGTCAGTGACAGTAAATAACTACAATTTATTCAGTCAATGCAAATAGAACAAGTGCAGGATAAATTCTGATTCAAGTCTACAATGTCACACAATCTCAGTAAAATCCAATATAAGATAAAAATATCCCAGAATCATATTCAACATGATTCGCTAAATCCAACGCATAATCTCTCAAACATTAATCATCATCCACCCCAAAGCATGGCGGGTGTCTTGTATGAGGCAGGAACTGCCTGTCCATCGCGGACGCTTGGGTTCATCCCCAGTATTTGGTGGGATCCGTGTTGCTCATTGTTTTATTTTTCTGTGTTATGTATATTGCTTTGTTTTGGTTTTTTTGTCCTATGTCTTGTGTAGCCAATGTTACCAGTTTCTCTGGCATGGGTTGTCCATTCTTGATTGCCCCTTCGGTTTTCTCTATCATTTATTTATTCGTGATCTCTCTCCAAGAATATTTCATGATCTCTAACTAAGGACAATTTAATAATCTTCCTCCAAGACAGTAGAGAGGAAATGACACGGTGAATAAAAACTGCCACGAATGGTCTTCAGTTCGTCAGGACAAAGAGAAGAGCTTGAAGATGTCAAGAAGGGGTAATCAGAATCCGTATTTCACAACACAATGGCCAAACGAAAAAGAACAAAAGGACAAACAATGATCTACAAAATGTACACGTAAAACTAAAGATCGAGTAACACAAACCCCACTAAGAACCGGGGGTGAACTCAGGTGCTCCGGAAGGGCAGGTAGTTTCTGCTCCAATAGTGTAATAAACACGTAGACAAATATCTAATTTGGTGTGCACAACGTGTTGCTGGATTTAGCGTCCATCAGGCACGCGTAAAGTGAAAAAACAAAGATTTGAGAGACAAAATAATTGAAGTCTTTGGGAGCAAATAAGCTAACGGGTCTAAACAGGACATGGCAAAATCGGCTAAGGTTATCTGTGTATTATTGAGGGGGAAGGGGTGGCTGGTGGCTAATCCCACTTTAAAAAAATACCTATTCCAGCTACTCCCACTTACAAATAACAATAGATGTTGTTACAGTTAATTTGTTGTTTTTGCAATTAGTATCTAATTAATTGTTACCTGTAATTTACCTGTATTTTATGTCAAATACTGTAGGAAAAGCCAAAATATATTAATAAAAATAAATTAGAAATTGGAATGAAACATATGGATTGAATTGAATTAAAGTATGAAATAAATAGTAAAATATTTTTTTTAATTAAATATTTGTACCTTTGAAAAAAACATGAATCATAAGAATGTGAAATGTGCTAGACATTGTCTGCAATTCTTCAAGAGGGGAATATTATTCAAAATTCACAACCGATTCCAAATTGGAGAATTATCTTTTGCCATTGAATGCTGTCCATAGATACTATATTTGTAAATTAAGAGCTAGTAATATAAAATGTCAAATTGATACTAAGAACATTTTCATGTAATCTATAAATTAAACAATAAGTTTTATAGATGCTGAAATATGAATGTACTGTTGGAGTAGAATAAAAAAATATAATTTACTATATTTTAGTTCTCTATTGTCGAAGCAATCTAGACACACAAGTTTACCTGACGTTAATGAGTGTTTGTTTATACACCCTTATCCCAATGTTTGCACATTGTTTATACAAATAGTACAACTATTCCCACTTGAAATTTTAGATTTCTTTAATGAATTTTTAAAAAGTGGGATTAAGTGGAATGAACCCTATTACAGGACAAGAAAATGGGACCTTTTAATACAGATGACTGTTTAATAGAGGTGACCGAATGGGAAGGTTTGACTAAATTTATTCACATTCTATTGTCTTAATATTATATTAGTTGTTTAACATTCGCTTTTTAATACACGTTTTCTGGTAAATCTTTATAAAAAAATACATTTTCGAAAAAAATATTTATTTCAATCTATGAATAATAATTTACGCGAAAAGTTGTAAATTCGATACTATAAGTTAAGTACCTCCTCTTTTTCCACGCCTCCTCCTTTATTTAAATCTTGAACATAAGTGTCTGAAGTGGTGATGAATTTCACTTACAATGGTTGGTTCACTTTGAAAGTTCTGTCTATCAATGAATGACATAGTAAACCAACTATAAGAATCAGGTTCCGAATACCGGTGACTTTCCAATATTTTTTCTCCGCTCTCATGAATGGCTAGCCTACAACGGTAAGTTTTCATAACCACAGAAGTCTTGTAAATTTTTTTCAGTACCCCATAAAAATACAATAAATAATACAATAATTTTACACTTCTTCAAGAATTCCCACAAAACGTCATCGAAATTTCACTTACAATGGCTGGTTTAAATGGAATGTTCTGTCCCTTGTCTATGAATGACATAGTAAAACAACGATAGAATCAGATTCCGAATGCCGGTGACTTTCCATTATTTTTTCTCCGCTCTCATGAATGGCTAGCCTACAACGGTAAGTTTTCATAACCACAGAAGTCTTGCAAATTTCTTACAGTACCCCATAACAATACAATAAATAATACAATAATTTTACACTTCTTCAAGAATTCCCACAAAACGTCTTAAATACAGCTGAATTTTTAGTTACGGCATTCATCCAAAGTTGATTTAAGTCTTGATAGTAGAAATCTACAATGACAATGACCACTTTACAATACACGATCTTTGTACTAGGTAGGTAGTGGTAAATATATATATACATATATTATTAGTTTTAGAACTATCAATGAATGAAATAGTCAAACAACATTAGAATCAGATTCTGAATGTAAAATCTCATTATTATCCATCGGTTCTGATGAATGTTTTTTTCACACTGACAGAAGTCTTGAAAAATTCTTACAGCACTAGATAGCAATACAAAAAAAAATAGAATATTACACAACCTCGACAAGAATTCCCTTAAATACGACTGAATTGTTAGTTACGCCATTCACTTAAAGTTGATAGTAGAAATCTACAATGATAATGAACTCTTTACAATACATGATCTCTGTGTTAAGTATGTAATGATATCTATTGTTATCCAGAAGTCTTGAAAAATTCTTACAGTACTAGAAAGCAATACAAAACAATTGTATATTACACTAACTCAAGAATTCCCACAAAACGTCTTAGATATGGATGATTTTATTAAGTAATGACATTCATTTAAGGTTGATTTAAACCTCGATAGTAGAAATTACTTCTTTATAATACACGATGTCTATACTAGATAGGTAGTGATAAATACATATATAATTATTAGTTTTATATCCAGACAACTGATGTCAGTACCCCCTATTTTATTCTATGGCAATTTACAATATACGTTGAGTTCACCCCAGTTTTAAGTGGAATTCGTGTTCCTCGATCTTAATTTTATGGGTCATGGGTCATGGGTGATGGAGTCGGTACTCGATCTTTAGTTTTATGTGTTTGTTTTGTAGATCGTTGTTTCTCCTTTTGTCCTTTTTTCATTTGGCCTTTAGGACAATGAACCAATTAATAAATGGGTCATGGGTCATGGGTCATGTGTGATGGAGTCGGTACTCTATCTTTAGTTTTATGTGTTTGTTTTGTAGATCGTTGTTTCTCCTTTTGTCCTTTTTTCATTTGGCCTTTAGGACAATGAACCAATTAATAAATGGGTCATGGGTCATGGGTGATGGAGTCGGTAGGGTCGTTGTGTTTTAGCTAACAAGAAGTCTAACAGCATTGGGGCGCCTTTGATTGTTTCACGTTAAATGAGCATTATTACAGAGGTTATGGTTATGGTGTTTAGCGCCACGTTCAACAATATTTCAGTTATATCGTGGCAGTCAGTTTTGTTGGTGGAGAAAACCAGAGTACCCAGAGAAAAACAACAACCTTCCACAAATCACTAACAAACTTTATTACATAATGTTGTATCAAGTAAATCTCGCCATTAGCAGGATTCGAACTCACAACGTTGGTAGTGATAGGTACTGATTGCATATCCAACTATTATACGATCACAATTTATATAAAAAAAATCAATTTTTGCACAGGTTATACGATATAATCTGGCTTGGGGCAGTTTTCGCTTATTAAACCGCGGTGTGTACAACCTGATTGAGGTTATTTTTTCATGAACCGAACAAAATTTGCGATCAATCCTTAATTGTCGTTGGCGATTGAATATGTTGGTGACGTCACAATACCAACCCAAGCTTATCGAGTATAACCAATTTTTATCCAGGCGGATCAACAAATCAGATTGCAGCATTCACATCTAATTAAATTATTTAGATATATCCACTGAATTAAAGAAATACACATACAAAGTTCAAGACAAAACAATGGAGCATCTATACTGTGCTCTTTCGACACTTGACTAAGTGTTTGTCAAGCTAGTATTTCCTTACCATCTTCATCTCTTCCGTTGACTTTCATTTAATAACTTAATTTATTGATTCATTTCTTTGTATTAATGGATGACAAATAACTGTCACCTTCGGATTTGACCATAAACATATTATTGTAAATTTAATCATAAAATTAATGCTAAAAATAATATAGGAAAAATTAAAGCGAAAATAAATACAAAAAATGTATAGCAAATTATGATTTTCAATTATTTGTATACAGCACAATTGTTTAATAAACAAATGTTTTATTTCTAAGAGTCTGGTAGATGTGGAAATTTATTTGTAAAATTTGCTCAAGCCACCATATAGCTGAAATACTGCTAAAGTTGCCGTTAAACACCAATCAATCAATTAATTAATCATGATTTCCCAAATAAAACATGAAAACCTTACAGAATGTTTAACCTACAAATGGTATTTAGGGTGACACCGACATATTCACAATTAATTATATAATCTAGAGCATGGAGATTTATAAAAACTGTTATTGTCTACATTAAAACCGGAAAGAAAAAATAACAGAAAATAATTGTCCAAATAAATTGATTGATTGTTGTTTAACGTTAAGAGAGTAGTATTTCGTATTCCACCTACACATCCCCTTCCCTTCCTCACCCCCCCTCACCCCCCCCCCCCCCCCCACCGTCCCACCAAATAAAAACAAACAAACATCAAAAGAGTGGTATTCCAGCTATACCTCCCCCTCCCCCCCCAAACCCCCCCCCCCCCCAAACAAACAAAACACAAAAACAAACAAATTGTACACTACATTTAAATATTTGTGTGTTTTTTCTTCCAGTCACATGTGCTATAGCATCTACATGCAATGGAGTCCAAATTGGTAACGAAAGATGGAAAAATCCTTGTGGCACCCAAGTTGAGCTGATTTCTAATATAATATCAAATATTGGAAACGGAATACAGTTGGTCAACCAAACCATACAGAAATATGTAAGTAGCAATATATACATCATATAGGTTAGGTTTATGGTGTTTAACGCCACTGTCAACAATATTTCAGTTATATCGTGACGGTCATTTTTATTGGTGGAGGAAACCGGAGTACCCGGATGTAAATCATGTACACCAAGCCTTCCCACTACATTTTAAAGATATAATGTCGTTGATGCTGGTGATATTTTTTACAAGGAGTACATTGAAAGCATAAATTAACACTAATTATCGACTTTTAAAGTAAAAAGTTCATCCATACTCTTTTATTTTCATGAAAACCATCTCGAGCATAAATTCCTGTCTTTGCGACAAAAATGTCTGCCGATGGGAAATCTGCACGCGGTCGTACGAGAATTTTAACTGATTCTGATAGAAAAAGAAACAGGAAAGAAGTTTTAGCAAATTATAATAAAACAAGAATTAATACAGGCCACCATCATGACCGTTGGATGCATGGAATTGAAGGAAGCCAATTCAGTTCTACTGTAATATATTACAAGGCATGAACGAACGACCACAGTCCTTTGCAATATTTTTCGTCGGATTTCTGTTTGAATGTCAAGTTTACTCAAAATAAATCGAACAGAAATGGTTTTCATTACAAAAATATCTAAATAGAGGCAGGAATGTTAGGAATAGGTTTAAGTTCATGTTGCTTAACGCTACTTTTAACAATAATTCAGCTATATCGTGGTGGTCAGTTTTTATTGCTGGAAGAAACCGGAGTACCTGAGAAAACAATCAGGAATCAAACCATATATTTATATAAAGTAATCTTGTGTACACGACAGGGGCCGTCGTGGCCGTTATTGTATGGTAAGTTGGACTTACAACTACTTATGCAATCAGAGCCTATCACCACTGATGTTGTAAGTTCGAATCTCGATCAGGAGGAGGTGTACAACATTATGTGATAAAGTTTGTCTGACTTGCGACAATTTTGTAGTTTTCTCCGGGTACTCCGGTTTCCTTCACCAATAAAGCAGACCGCCACGACATAACTGAAATATTATTGAAAGTGGCGTTAAACGCCATAAATCAATACATCTGTACATGACATCTGCAGTTAACTTATTATTCAGTGACTAATACAGGTATGAGTCACAATTATATTGTATGTATTACTTATAATTGCAAGGAAACTGGAAACGGGTTATTTTGTTTTTATTTATATTTCAAAAGCGGTAAATATTGCAAATTTTGTGGACATAGTGTATCCCTCAAAAGAAATTATCCTGAGAGATGCCAAAAAGTCAAGATCAGTTGACCCTACAGTTTGAAAAAATACAGATTTTTCATGTCCAAGAAAAAAGAAATTTCCGACTAGGGGAAAACATAGCCCTCCTCCCCCACCCTTAAAAGTTAAATGATCAAACCCTCATTAAGAGAGTATGTATATGTAATTGAACATGGGCGACTTTTCAACTTTCCACTTAGACATAAAGTATAGGAAGAACGCTTACATTGTTGTATTGTTTTATAATCTTGTAAAAAAAAAACATTTTTAAGTAATAACAATCTACGATTATTTTTGTACTAGATCACTGAAAGATTTCTGGATTCTGATCATTTACAAAGCTTGGAGTTTTATCATCATCTAGAATTGCCGAGAGAAATTATTACTGAAGACTACACAAATACAGTACATAACGTAAGTAATTAATTTTACTAATTATATACAGTAATAAGATGCATGATTTATTGGCACAAGCCTATCACCGATACGGTGTGGGTTCGCTCTCGGCTTTGTAAATTTTGTTTTTAAAGGTGCACTCGACTTGCAGCCACATATGATAAAGTTTACTGGTTACTTGCCCATGGTCGGTGGTTCTCTTTTGGTACTCCGGCTTCTTCCACCACTAAAACTGGTCGCCATGATGTAGCTGAAATATTGCTGAAAGTGGCGTTAAACACCTAAAATCAACAAATCAATCAATCATGATTTATTGATATTTCAGTACATTGAGATCAACAATATACATATTAAAATTATTCGGAAGTGGATGCTGTTACAAATAAAAAAAAACGTGCAATAATCTTTGGTTTTCCTGCTGCAAAAGAGTTTTAAATATTTCACTTTCTAATCTTTTGACAATGAGCGTTACCTGATGAAGGTTATCCCAGAAACGTGTTGTTCGCACGAAATTAGATGTTGTCGTTATCATTTGCTAAATTCATGACTGTTTCACTAATGCTGTGGTCTAGAATAGTATACATATATTTATATATAATAGAAATATTTCTAAGGAAATATAATACTCTAATTGAGATAAAAGTAGTGGGTGGATGATTTCTAAGGAAATATAATACTCATAAAAGTAGTTAGTGGATGAGTGAGTGTGGATGGTTGTTGTCTAAGGCCAAGTGAATAATGGTTCAGCCATCCCATGGCGAGAACAGGTTACATTTTGATGAGATGATGATGTCTGCTTTGTAGTAGACCAACACGCTTAGCTGGATCTCCATAGTGCTAGCGGAGAAGGAATTGTATAGACCAGACCGGGGCTCGAACCCACGATCTGCCTAGGCGAACACGCTAGTCATTACATCATAGATGCGATTTAATTGAGATAACGAACGTACATGTACACTGATGTTCCTTTTTTTTTAGCAACATTATGTCAGTTATTAGTAGCTGGTCGTTGTTGTTAATTTTATTGTAATATTTTTAATATATTTTTAGGTCAGACATTGGCATCGTCGTGCAAATTTTTAATATTGTTAATCTATTTTTAATATTCTTAATATATTTTTGATATTTTTAATATTCTTAATATATTTTTAATATTTTTAATATATTTTTAATATGCAATGTATTTAATATTTTCTAATATATTTTCAGGTCAAACATTGGCATCGTCTTGCATACACACATTTGTCTATGGCGGTCATTTTTCTAGAGTTAGTGAAGCATAACGAAACAATATATCAACAACAACACGACGACCATTTAACGAGCTATTTAACAGGCATAGAAACAACCATGTACGATATATTATGTAGCGTACATACGGCCATCTTCCAATTGAATTCCCATGTTGAAAGATACGAGTCACGTGACATTGTTTCCAAAGATTTGATTGGCCTTCAATCTGTATTCGCTAGAGACTATGTGATTTTACAAGACATTAATATTATTTTAGAATATTTTTTAAATGCATACAAAGTTATATCAGCGACTATGACCATGCAAAAATAATTATTCAAAAACACATCCCAGTAACGGAACTATTTTAGTAGATTATATTAATCCATATGTCGTAATGTAAAATAAAAACGTTTTTTATGTAATTATCGTCATCATTTACTAATTACATATAAGAAGAGTTTGAGGACGCCTAATGGGTAGGGGCGGTCGTGGCCGTGATCGTATGGTAGTTGGATTATTATAATCAGTTATTTATTACCCTATAAGAAGAGTTTGAAGATAACAAAGCGGTAGTCACAATCTGCAAATCGAAGAACAGACAACACAATGGACAAAAGAAAAAGCACTACACAGAAAACTAAAGATCGTGCAATACGTAATCCACTAAAAACCGGGGGTGGACTCAGGTGCTCCGGAAGGGTAGGAGTTCCTGCTACACTAGTGGCAACCGTCGTGTTATTCTAGTTACAAACCCGGTGATAAGTAATGAAGGATCGGGTATTGCTGACGACAAACGGAACATATCCGTGGTCATTTGTGACACAGATATTCCGTAACGGTTTACAAAGTAATGGTGGCGACCGTAAAACGACAGATGTAGCGTTTATCGACAGAAGTTCAACTGCAGGCGTGGGAAATTTCACATTTGTTTTAGAGTATGAGTTATGCTCATTGTAAAACGGCCATTTGCATTCTTTGACTCTGAAATTTAGAACTTCACTCCAAGCGATATTCCTTTGCTTTCCTTTGTCTAAGTGTGAATTTAAATATTCTCTCATGTTCATTGACATCTATATCCTAAGATGGGAGAAATGGACCCATAAAACTAGTTTAACACCGTGGGTGGACTCAGGTGCTCCGGAAGGGTAGTTTAACACCACAATTTGTTTTAATTGAAGAGTCTGCACCAACCCAGGAAAATGTGCGGTCATGTATTTGTGTGTTAAGGGCGGTCATGTATTTGTGTGTTAAGGGCGGTCATGTATTTGTGTGTTAGGGGTATCAAATTTGCCTCTTTTTACGAGTTTGATAAGATTTTGGAATTGCTCCGACAGTGTGGTATTTTTGGGTTTTTTTCTTTTTCGTTTTATTCTTACTAAAAGCACGAATTGTTTTATATAAAAATCATAATAACAAATTACTATATAAAGATACACACCATAGTAATTGTAAGATATGTACTTAAAACAAACTCACATCTACAAAACAAAATAGATAAATCCATGTCATTTTAATAAATATGTGTGAAATTTATAACAACGCTAAATTTGAAAGATATAGAGGGGCCGGGTTTATAGAATATTAAAACGAAAAACAAAAACTAAACCACTGTCGGAACAAAATCCACTGGAAGAATTGGAGAAAGAGACAGCATCGATACTGATAGCACATACCATTTCATGGCTTGGTACAGGCACTTCAATAAAGAGTGACAGGATTAAACTAGGCTTATGAGCCCAAATTTCTCCTTTTAGTGAAATAATGCGGTCCTACATGCACGTGTCCTACACACAGGAACAAAACGCACCCCACCCCAACATACAACCGAGCAAACAGCGCCGCCAAATAGAACGTCCCCATCCCGAACACAACACACAATACATCCAACTCCCACGACACAGAAATTGTCGTATGTATGACACTAGTTATATTAAAGACAGCCCATGGCCTCAATCATCATTTAAGTATTAGATAGCACACAGGGCCATCACGAAACATAATAGGGATTAGGGTTATGGTGCTTAACGCCACTTTCAACAAAGTTTCAGCTATACCGTGGCGGTCCGTTTTATTGGTGGTTGAAACCGGAGGACCCGGAGAAAACAACCAACCTGCCACAAATAACTGACAAACTTTATCACATAATGTTGTATTGAGTACACCTTGGCTGAACGGGATCCGAACTCACAACGTTAGTAGTGATAGGCATTATTGCATAGGTAATTGTAAATCCAACTACCATACGATCACAACCACGACGACCCCCGACATAATAGGAAATCAATTGTCAAAAAAAACTTTGAACCAACATATATTTCCTAATTAAATTCCGTCTTTCGTCATCCTTACGCAATGTGACGGAATACTTTTCAACAAGGTATTGACAGCTTCCAAAAAACTTGTTCAAAAGAAGGATGAGACGATTCTTTCAAGTGTCTACATTAAACTTGAATAGGCTCCATGATTAATACAGGGGTGTAATTATGGTCTATAAAAGATGTTATCAAATAATAACTAACAACATATTTCCAAAAAACACTGATGTATATATATACAACATGAAGGATACAGGTTTTTATGTAACGTCCTGACAAGTCATGTCAAGTCATTCACAATTAATTGCACCAAATATAACGTAAACACATTTAACGTACACCTTTTGTACACAAGATCTTTCTTTTTGGTTAAGATTACTGTAGTATTCCAGGAACGCGTCTTCCCCACTAAATTTGATATCTACGTTTTTATTACTAGCAGTGACATAGTGATGATCAACAATTCCATCTGGCTTGAGACAGGCACAAAGGCGTGGCAGGATTAAACGGGTTAATGGGACACCAACTCTCGTCTCTTGATAATGGCATAACGACAATACGTATATAAACAAACGATCAAAACCTGCACAGATTCGCAGCCACTCAAGATGGCCACATACTAACACAAAGATAAACATGAATAGTACAATATCATCTTCAATGAATGCTCGTAGTTAATGAATAGTACAATATCATCTTCAATGAATGCTCGTAGTTAATGAATAGTACAATATCATCTTCAATGAATGCTCGTAGTTGACTGACTACAAACTAGAAAGATAAAATCTGTTGGTTAAAAACCATTAATCTTAGGGGATGGTTTGGTGTGGTTGGTTTATGGTGTTTAACGCCACTTTCAACAATATCGTGGCTGTCAGTTGTATTGGTGGAGGAAACCGGAGTACCTGGAAAAGAACATCGACCTGTCGCAAGTCACTGACGAATTGTCCCACATAATGATGTATCGAGTACACCTCGCCGTGAACGGGGTTCGAACTCACAACTTTAGTGGTGCTAGGGGAAAATTGTATTCAGACAAGACATTGACCAAGCATATCTTTGACTTCATTTAATTGTTTGAGCAATAATTAAAAAATCACTTACATTATAATAAACAATGCAAAAATTTCATAATTTACAGCAAGAATTTTTTGTTTATCTCGCAATCTGATTATTGACTGAAATAACAAGTACCTTGGTTATTTTTTCTATAAAAATATATTTACCTAGCTTAATTTAGCAATTTCTGTGATATCAATAAAGCAGGATGATCTCATTGGTGAATATTGTTCAAATTAACTAATGAGGTATCGTTATCTTATATTTTGATTTACGTTCAAATGTATATTTCCCATGATGCATCAGTTAGGGTAAAGGTGAATTAGCATCAAAGGTTGAAAGAATAAAAGCATTTTATTTGATGTTCTCGAGAAAGTATAATTTGTATTAGCCAACAGTAGTCTCATGTTATACAATGAATGTGGAATGATTAAAAGTGAAAGAATGACGGGTTTAGTGTTAGTGTTATGGTGCTTAACGCCACTTTCAACAATATTTCAGTTATATCGTGGCGGTCCGTTTAATTGGAGGAGCAAATCGGAGAAAAACCACAGAACTTACCTTTAAAACTACACGAATTACTTCTTGTGATAGTGGCCGCCATCTTTACGCCAGAGAGAAATAATGAAACAGCTTAATAATGTTGGTACGTGCAAGTATTATACATTGATACAAGTGTTAACAGGACCTTAAACCAATTGAACCAATGGGGTTCACCTATCCCATTCCCGACAGGTGGCGCATGTGTACTATCAGTTATTCGATTCCAAGATGGCGGACGGCGATCAGCTGTGGTCAGTGCCGAAGCTCGAATATGATCTACTACGCCGAAATGCATCGACAAACGGTCGAAAAACTGACTTGATTGAAAGGTACATATTGCACCGAAAACCCAAGCATGCTATTTATGTTCGTTACTTTTCAATATTATTGTATTTGTTGAATGTCCAAGTTGCACCGACTGAAAATAAAACATCATTAAAATTATGATGACGAATCAGTTTGAATGTGCTTTCGTGACAGGATTCAGACAAAATCAGGAGAATTTGTCATATTTATGCTATCCATTATAATTGAAAAGGAAGATTTTTAAGTTAACTGCCTTTATAAAACCAGATGGGATTCATATCCAGGCATAGGTTAGGAGAAAAAAAACATTTTTATTAAAAAAAAATAACCCAACTTTTTACACACCTTTTCCTTTTATTAAATATTCAAAAACAACACACTGAAAGCATCATATACATGACATCATTCAGAATGTGAAAAAACGGGGCATATTTTCAACAGAAAAAAATTATGGGGCTTTCAATAGGGGTACCCTCATACGTTTTATAAGAAACATTTTACATTTAAAAAAAAGAACATTGATTTTTTCACAAATTTTTTTTATCTTTGAAATATAAATACACAATCATGTGTAATTACCTCAATAAATATACTAATTTAAATGATACTCGTTACATTCGGTATACATCTTTATGAAATTTGTACAAAAAATGTATTCCTTATTTTTGTCTGGTATATTTTCAATACTGTGCAGCAATAAAAAAAAAAGTCGCTATGGTTTCAAAGCATACCCTTGTCCAAATATCCTTAAATACACTTGACTAAATGGACAACATATGCTTCCATATTAAAGTAAAAAAGTTTTTTTCCTTAAATTTAATGCCAAAAAGGGGGGCAAAATATGAGCATATGAGTTCATGTCAGTCCGGATTTTTAGTTGCTTGTGCGTCTCAGTCTTCAGTTTTCTGGGTATTCGTAGTTTTTTGTCAGCCATTAAATATTTGTCTTTTTGTCATGTTATACTTGTATATTTATATCATATATTGTTATTAAAGTAATATATTGACCCTTTAAGTTTAAGACTATCTAAGCGAAGGGGCTAGTCGCTCCTAACAGTAGCTAGAGAAAAAAAAGGTTTCACGAATCACGAAAACATTAACATCTTTTTAATGAATATTATTACCTGATGTAATCAGTGTCAATAAATACACAATTTAAACATTTAACTATCCTATGGTGAAGATTAAAATACATGTACATCTGTAGTTAATAATATGTCTTAAATACAGTCCTTTGTACATGATGCTTTTGAAGTACTTGTTTGAGTGGTTTCTGTATGTGTACTTTGTGTAGCATTACAATCATTATAGCTTCTATAGTACAAGGTAGTACATTTCAATAATGTAGAAAAGATGTCAGTTCAAATCTGACTGGAAGCTAATCTATGAGCTTTTTAATGTGTGTTTGATGATATTGACTGTATTAACTAACTGCAACTAAGCAACTTGGGCACAAGTCCCTTGCTTAATGAAAGTTTTGAAGGACTGCTCCTTTTTCAGTGTGATTTTTATACGACCACAGAAATTTTGTTGTGGTGGTATTATGTTATTGGTCTGTAGACAAAATGGTTTCCTATCTTATCGATGGTGTAATGGTTAGCATTCTCGCCTTGAGTGTGTTAGATCCATGGGATAGAGCCCCAGTCTGGTCAAACCAAAGACTATACAATTGGTATTTGTTGCTTCTCTGCAATTAAAGCATGCAAGTAAGAACAAAGACTGGCCGGCTAGGAATCGGAATATTCATTAATGTGCCCGAGTGTAGTGACATGTCTTCCCACTCTCTTGTTTTCTTTATTAGACACCAACAATTTTATTAGTGAAAGAGGGAGGGGGGCATGGGATTTTTTATGTCTGTCAGTAGAGAATCCAATTTTTGTTCAAGCATCAGGTAGATCAAAAATATTTTTATGCATACATGAGGTAAAAGATACATACATACGAGACCTAAAACAATAATTGTGTGTTTAGGGTTACCGGTAAGTTACCTTGTGAAAAAGGTTATGTAAAGGTGATCAGGATTTTTTTTTTGCATTGGATATATTGGGCATGTGCTTGTTGAGAAAAATTAATAACATAGCTAGGATTATAGGCACTCAATTTCAGGTAGGATCGAGTGAACCTAAACAAGCAATTTTTTAGGGCTGAGGTGTAGTCTACTTAACATTAGGACATAGTGGAGAATAAACGATTTTTATTCTACCCACCCCCCCCCCCCCCACCCCCCCCTCAGTAGTAAAATGGTTAGAGCTTTATGTCTTTTTAAATATATTGAACACTATGCTTAGAGGAGCCATTCCTTAAGTAAAAGTAATATAAACTTTTTATTCAATCAACACTGGAAGTCATCTAACATAATAATCCCGACACTCTGAGAAGCCGATGTGTCGAGCAAACCACGTCGTATTTCCCTGGCGTCCACGGACCTCTCGTCGCATGGTCAGTCTTCTTGATAGCTACCATTATCTTGTTAAACACAGCATTTGTGGCATTTTACACGAATACATATAAATCAATATCATAGTTTACATCAGTTACGTTATTGATGCTATCCGGGGAGTTCCGAAAGTAATAACTGATAGAACACATGCGCCACCTATTAGCGTAAAAATCGTAGGTGAACCCCATTGTTCCAATTTGGGCTCCACGCTGGAGTTTTCACCCTCGGTTGAGTTTACAGAGAACAATTTGGCCCTGCACCTCCTAAGTCCGTAATGAGTGTTATGGTTATTACAAAACAATCACTCAGTATACAGGTACCATTATATTTAAAACAAAATTAATTCAATTTAATATCAAATAAAATCAATATGTTTGAATATTACACATGTATGGAATTAACGTCCATTATAATATCCTTTAAGCAATTGTTGCTGACCTCATATATATTAATAACCAATAATGAAGCGCTATTCTGGTTCCAGATAAACATACCTTTTCAACATTCCCATTTTGATTCTAAAATAATACGCTTTGTGCGAGTTATTTCCCTTGCGAGAGGCAAAATGGCATCCGTTCCAAGCAAGAGCAATGTTAAAGACAAATAATAAATGTGAGTATATTTTTTTGATAATTTGTAGATATTTGAAGCTTGTAAAAAATGAGAGTATTATTTCTATAGCAAATAAAAAATTCACAAGTTGCTACAAACTGCAAAATTTATACAGAATAAGGGAAAATATATGTTATTTTCATTGAAAACTTTGCATGCTTTCCGCATTAAAGGGAAATAACTCCTGTTAAAAAATTTATAAAAACCGTATAATTTTAGAATCAAGTCGGAAATGTGAAAATGGTCTATTATCGATATCAGGTAATCAAATGGTACAAACTTAATAATAATGAATATAAACATTATTGCATAAAAGTGCTGGCAATTTAGCATAACCATTGCCAAAGTATGCCGTTGCGTTCGAAAACATCTTTCGAGCACCACTCAAGATGACAAATACAAAAGTATGCATGATCAATGCTTGGTAACAAACAAAGAGTCCGCGAAACTGTAAATAAATAGAAAAAGGGGGATATTTCACACACATTAAAGTCGAAATGTAAAAAATAGTTCAACTATAGATCGTCAGAATACGTCGATGTAGTCCATTAGTTTTTGAATTGTCACATTTGATGGTATTCATCCTCGATCTGAATTTAGCCAGAGGTCTTCTAAGAATGCCTTTGTATGGATGATCTTCACATCGAACCCTTCTTCGTCCATCCAACCCTTATCTTTTTCTAACGTATAACCTATAACAAAAATAAAAGCTATTATATTTTATTCTCCGATTGCTGTTTTTTTCACTCGATTATGTGATAAGGTTTTCTCCGGATACTGCGGTTTCCTCCACCAATAAAACTGACCACCACGATATAATTGAAATATTTTTGAAAGTGGCGTTAAACACCATAACCCTTACACCTATTCTTACTGTTTTCCTTAATTTACAAAAAGGCAAATAAAACTGACCGCCACGAAATACTTATATTTTGTTGAAAGTGGCCTTAAGCACTTTAACCCTAACCCTACACAAGACTATCTCTAATCTATTTTTGAGGTTTGCACGTTTAGTAGATGTATTGTCGCCTATCACCTTGTGTGTCATATTATGGCGAGAACAAAATACCCTTTACCGCCGACTTTTAGTGGGATACGTGTTGCCAAATATTTAGTTCCCTGTGCATTGTTTTGAACATCATTGTTTTCCTTTTGGTCATTGAGTTGTCTGTCCTTCGATTTACAGCTTCTGATTGCCTCTTCGATATCTTCAAACTTTTCTTAAACAGTAACTAAGATGTTTGTGAATTGCTATAACAAAATAATCCAATCTAATTAAAATTAGATCTCCGCACTTGCTCGCTATTTTCCATCGGTTGTTGGGTAGTCGCTTCCACGCGGCGACTACAAAACAACCGATAAAAAGTAGGGAGCAAGCACGGATATCTAATTTTAATTAGATAGCAAAATAATCGTACCTGCTTTCATTAATCTTTCAACGATTCTCACACAATTAGACTGCCTATTGTTTATAGTCAGATAGAGGGCGCTTTGTCCAAAGTCATCGACAATGTTGACGTCACATCCGGATTTAATCAAGAATCGTGCCGCTTGCGATTTATTGTCTTGTAAACTAGCTAACAGGGTTGTTCTTTCAGTTTGGTCTTTTGAATCAACTTTGGCACCTATATAATAAAGATTATTCATATGAAAGTCTTGAACAAATACAAAAATAAGAAGCTTGTTAATGCAATCACGTTAGTGACCAGACTAATCTGTCCATATCACTTGGGTGTTGCTAACGCAAAGTGTGCCGAATGTTTCAGCCATATCATAGCGAGAACAAATGACATGTTATGAAATGATGATACTGTTTGTTTTATACGATACCAACAGGTTGAGTTGAATTATTATAGTGCTATGTACTATGATATATCATCAGAACAACAGACTGTGGGTAGACATAAAGTGTACACAGTGAAGGTCAACAATTACACCAATAAACGAACATAATTTGATTACATAGTATTGACTACACTTCGGGATTCGAACGCACAACGTTTGTGATTACACAGGTATTTGTAAGTCCCATTACCATACGATCACGACCACGACGGACACTTTTATAAAATGTATTCATTTAAGTCTGGAAAACAAGTTATATATTTGTTACTATGTTATTAATTCTGGAAAATGCATACTAACTGGAGAAAACAATAGTATACAATTACAGACTTTTGTAGAAGTGAATATGAGTTTTTATTGACCTGTAAAATAATATTGACCGAAGCGGAAGGTTGAGGTCAAAATTGGTTTTGCAGGTCAATAAAAACACTTATTACATAATGACTGTAAATATCCGTACTTTAGCTAAGTAAAGTCTAGAAGTCAATAAAGAATGGTATTCACCTGCTGAAAGTGATAGTCATCGGGTGACGTCATAAGCCTTATAGTATATGTAATAGAACAATTACAGACTTTTGTATCAGTGAATATAAGTTTTTATTGACCTGCAAAACCAATATTGACCTCGGCTTCGGTCAATATTTTTATACAGATCAATATAAACTCATATTCACTTCTACAAAAGTCTGTAATTGTATAATATTCACTGATACAAAAGTCTGTAAAATGCGGAGATCATCATCATTTCATCGAATTAACTTGATATATCCACGATATACATGTAGGGGTCTACAAAATTGCTCATTTGGCGTTCAACAACAATCACACCCTCCCATGTTTACGAAAACATGAAAAGTATTATATTTCTTAGAGACTTCATCGCAGCGGGTTTGTCTGGGACGATTCAGCTACACAATTCGCCATTTGGACGAGGAAGAGGGTGAGGTGTAAACATGTACATTTGGCGATATACTAACATCTAATAACACCCATTTTGGAGTCAAGTCATGTAACCTTTCATTATCTTTGACCTTTCAATCCAATGAAAACTCTTGTTGCTTTGATACCGCATGATTTAGTAGGCTCATCGCTGATTGGTCGGTTAAAAATGTGAACCCTCACGTGACACCATACGGGATGTCGATATAAAACATACACAAAGATACAATAAACACCAAATTTAAAATAGATTGAAATAACAATTATTCAAATCTAACATAGCATATTTCATCAAAGCCATTGAAATATTATTTGTTCACCAAACATACAGTAGTACACGACTAACAAACACATTGTTGTTACTTCCATGAAAAAGATAAGTTACAATTTTTATAACTTTATTTGCAAAATTACCCCCATGTGGGCCAAGCAAATACAATAAAAAAAAAGGGAACAAACACAATACAAGCAAATTATTAACAATTAGGGTACTTTTGACCGACATAGACATCATTTTCGCAATTCTAATGATTGCTTTATAAAGTCATAGACATAAGACAAAAGTTCAAGTTTGGGATTTAAGATATAGTTCAATTTTTGAAGAGGCTGACTTTGTAAAAAATCTGGATTTAGTTCTTTAAATTTTTCAAACATAGAATTTCTAATTTGAGAATTTCTTTTACATTGTAGAAAAAAATGATATTCATCTTCAATTTCTTTACAGAACGAATATAATCTTTGCTGTCGTGTTATATTTTTACATCGGCCAGTTGTTATTTCCAAGGAATGATCACTCATACGAAATTTAGTTAAAAGCTGTCTCTTTTCAAAACTATTTTCTATGAATATATAATTTTCTAATTTAATATCTGATTTCAGTTGACTATACAGATATAATTTTGAACTATCAGTTAATTTAGAGAGCTTTTCTTGTACGCTAGTAGTATAATTCTCAGAGACAACTTCTTTAAACTTTCTTTTAATTATTTTTTATTTTGAAAAAAGGTCTGGTAAAATTTACATATTCTGTGTACCAGGAATACATTCCATTATCATGAAGATCTTTACTAATATTAAAAGCTTCTTTGACAAGCGGATTAATATCATTCAAGTTGATTCTATTAAAGTACATCATAACTTGGATTTTTATAAATGAATCTAAGGGAAACCTCCCCAATGCCGACTTTGCTGCTATATTACTGGCAGTCTTTTTCAGGCCTAAAGCTGACTTACAAAACTTATTATGAATTTTCTCATATTGAAACTTTTCTTCCAAATATGGTGTGTCACAAAAAGTATTATTTTTATTTCATCTATTCAGAGCTCTAAAAATATACAGATAATCATCCATAAACCATATTTCGCTATTATGAAGAAGAACTGGTCTTACTAAAATGTCAAAAAGTTTACATGAAAGAGTTATCGGAATACTTTGAAAATTAACGAACCGACTTCTGAGAGCAAAAAGGACTTTTAATCCTTTCTTTGTCAATTCTTCAATGGCTATTTTAAATTTGTATAATCTATGACATTCCCTAAAAAATTATATTCTTTATTTTCAATTAATGGAACATTTTTATAATATAGTTGCGAAGTTGGCGAGTAAGATTTTTGAAAAGTCATTACCTTTGTTTTTTTTAACATTTACTGTTAGTTTCCATTTATAACAATAATATTCAAGTTTCGTTAAAGCATTTTGTAGGCCATGGTGTGAAGTTGATAATATAATAAGGTCATCCACAAACTTAAACCTGCTATTTTTGATTTTTGAAGTATAAGAGGGTCACATGAGTCATCAAATATTTCGTGAAGTCATTTATAAAATAATTAAAAAGTGTGGTGCTAAGATTGTCTTGCTGCTTGACTCCTCGTTTTAAGGTTAAAAAAATAGTATGTTCATTATTAAGTTTAACTGCAGACTCATTATATAAGGGTAATAACAAAATTAGCGAACTCCGAACAATCTTACAAAGGGAAAGTCAAAACTCATAATTATATAAACAGACAAAATCAGTCAACCACCGGAAAACTGTGAAAACCGTAATGACCCTGACTTGGTACAGGCATTTCTAAAGAAATGTTGGGTTGAATCAGATTTTAAGGCGCCAAACCTCCCGCTCTCATAACGGTTCAAAGGTTCCGGCTCTCACTGTAACAGTATTTAAATACAGGAATTTTATACATATCACTAATTACTTTTTAACATTTCTTCCCAACACCATATGAAATAAGTTCATATAATAGTCCATTATGCCATAAAGAGTCAAAAGTCTTTCTCAGGTCAACTAAACATGAGTAGATCTTTTGCTTTTTTTGGTATAGATATTTAGATAATAATGTTTTTAAGATAAAAATGCTATCTGTTGTTCTGTGATTAGAACGAAAACCAAACTGCTGATCTGCAAATAAATTTTCATAGTGTTTAATTAATCTCTCATTAAGTTTAATTTCTTTTTCTTTTTTTTTTAACTTCAGGTAAACCTTGATTAGAGAATGATTACAAGATTTACAAGATTACAAGATTTTATTGATAACACTCAGACACATAAATGTGTTGCATGAGGACATAACATATATGCAGTATTTCATGGCGAAATGATCATATATTATCAAAAACATTAAAACATACCAGCAATTTTCTTTATGAACAATGATAACCTTTAATAAACTTCTACATTACAAAAAGATAGGAGACCATTCATTTCAACAATACTAGGATAAGTAGCATAATACCTAGGTAAATATATACGTCTCAGGTTGACTAAATATTCATTACAACACACAAATAACAAGTGGAACTCATCACCAATTGATTAGTTTAGCTATACAATTTTGAAGAGATATTCCTCTATAATTATGCAAATCAGGTTTATCTCCTGATTTAAAAATTAGCATTGTATATGATTTTCTCCAGCTAGTGGGGTAGCACCCACTATCAAGAATTAATTAAGAAGTTTAGTTATTGATTTAATGGTTATTATACTACTACATTTTATTACTTCATTCGAAATTAAGTCAGGTCCTGCATTTTTACCATTTTTTAATTTTTTAATACATTATTTAATTTCATGAATACTAAATGGTTCATCAGTTTTTTAATTGTAGTTTTAAATTTTCTTATACTTCAGTATATGTTCATCAACTCTTTTTTTTAAATCCAAATTAAAAGATTCAGGTTCTCCTTGAGATTGGAAATGGTTTACCAACTCATCAAAATTAGTTGGAATATCCATATTTTTATTTTTATTATTTCTTTATAGAACTCTGGGATATCATTAAAATTGTCTATTGAATTACCATTGTCTATATTTTTTCCAAATTTATCTAAATATTTTCTTGGTATAACTTTCCAATTTGATGTTTCTGAACTAAGCAGTCTTTTGACCCATGACACTTTTAGCGATTTAAAATAACAGTTTATATCAACCATTTTCAACCCCCCACCCTCCCTTATCGTAATCCCCTATTAAAGTTAATCTTTTAACTTTATCCGGTTTATATGCATGTATTCCTGTTGAAAATTATTGTATGCCATGCTCCCCTATATAAAATTATAAAAATGTATTTGTATTGTAAAATCCTTGTATTTACTTATGGAATAAAGAATTATTACATTATAATTATGTTAGTGTTTCTGTTTGTTTGTGCTTTTTTTTATCAAACGGACTATAGGTAATTTCGTTTGATCTTTAATTAGTACGCCTATAAAAACAATTCCCACTGTGCCCAGTGTATTTTTTACCTGGATTTTCTAAATTGGGCAGGATGGGAACACACCATTCAAAATATTCGATGGCTGTACGATGAGGAACATCTAATAAAGCGCCATTCTATAATTTTGATTTCTCTTGAGTCTCAAATGGTTTTATTTTCTGTCATTGTTACTCACATCTACAGTCAAACATGCATTAAGAGGTCTCCTTTTGAGAAAAAGAAAAAGCGCTCTTTCAAGACAGGTTACTCCTTAAAAAATTTTAACTTCATATGAATTCTTTTATGACAGGACAGGAAAATGTGACTTTTTAATACAGGTGACTTAATAGAATGGGAAGGTTTGACTAAATTTATTCACATTCTATTGTCTTTTTATTATTTTACTTGTTTAACATTCGCTTTTTAATACACTTTTTCTGGTAAATCTTTATAACAAATACATTTTCGAAAAACCATTTCAATCTATGAATAAAATTTAAGCGAAAAGTTGTAAATTTGATACTATAAGTTAAGTACCTCCTCTTTTTCAACGCCTCCTCCTTTATTTAAATCTTGAACATGAGTGTCTGAAGTGGTGATCATCGGAATTTCACGACATTGTACCCAAGAATTTGATTGGCCTACAATCTGTATTCGTTAGAGACTATGTGATTTTACAAGACATTAATGCTATTTTAGAATATTTTTTAAATGCATACAAAGTTATATCAGCGACTATGACCATACACAAATAATTATTCAAACACACTTCCAAGTATCGGAACTATTTTAGTAGATTATATTAATCCATATGTTGTATTGTAAAATAAAAACGTTTTTTGTGTAATTATCTTAATCATTTATTTATTACCCTATAAGAAGAGTTTGAGGATGCCTAATGGGTAGGGGCCGTCATGGCCGTATGGTAGTTGGATTTACAACTACCTATGCAATCAGTGCCTATCACCACTGAAGTTGTGGGTTCGACTTCCACTCAGGATGAGGTGCATCGCATTATTTGATAAAGTTTGTCAGTGACTTGCGATAGGTCTGTGGTTTCCTCCGGGTCCTTCGATTTCCTCCACCAATTAAACTGACCGCCACGATATACTAGTAACTGAAATATTGCTGAAAGTGGCGTTAAAAGCCATAAACCCAACCACCAATCAAATAGGTAACCAGACAACACAATGGCCAAAAGAAAAAGGTTATCAGGACAAACAAAATATTACACAGAAAACTAAAGATCGTGCAACACGAACCACTTTAAAAACTCGGGTGCTGTTGAATTGTAAGGAATTCCTGCTCCACTAGTGACACCCATCATGCAACTGTAGTTTCAAACCCGGTGATAAATAATGAATGAAGAAAGACCTTGGAATTCCTTGTAAACGTCAAGCGGCACATATCCGTGGCCATTTGTGACACATATATTGCGTAACGGTTTATAAAGTCATGGTGACGACCGTAAAACGACAGATGTAGTGTTTATCGATAGAAGTAAAGAGTAGTCGGCAATTTCACACTCATTTTAGAGTATGCGTTCTGGTCATTGTAAACGACCCTTCTTTGAAGTGTGAAGTTGTATCGTCTCTAATGTTTATCTACATCTATATCATAAAGGAGAGAGGTTTAGAGCATAAAACTAGATTAACCCTGTCACTTTTTATGGAAGTGCCTGCAACAAGCCAGGAAATTGTGCGGTCATGTATTTGTGTGTTAAGGGCGGTCATGTATTTGTGTGTTAAGGGTATCAAATTTGCCTCTTTTTACGAGTTTGATAAGATTTTGGAATTGCTCCGACAGTGTGGTAATTTTGTGTTTTTTTCTTTTTCGTTTTATTCTTACTAAAAGCACGAATAACAAATTACTATATAAAGATACACACCATAGTAATTGTAAGATATGTACTTAAAACAAACTCACATCTACAAAACAAAATAGATAAATCCATGTCATTTTAATAAATATGTGTGAAATTTATAATAACGTTGGATTTGAAAGATAAAGAGGGGCCGAGTTTATAGGATATTAAAACGAAAAACAAAAACTAAACCACTGTCGGAACAAAATCCACTGGAAGAATTGGAGAAAGAGACAACATCGATACTGATAGCACATACCATTTCATGGCTTGGTACAGGCACTTCAATAAAGGGTGGCAGGATTAAACTAGGTTTATGGGCCCAGATTTCTCCTTTTAGTGAAATGATGCTGTCATATATGCAAGTGTCCTCCACACGCGAGCAAAGCGCCAATCCCCCACATACGGTCGAGCAAATTGCGCCGCTACAAAGAACGCCCCCAAAAATAATTATTCAAAAACACATCCAAGTAACGGAACTATTTTAGGAGATTATATTAATCCATATGTCGTAATGTAAAATAAAAACGTTTTTTGTGTAATTATCGTCATCATTTACTAATTACCTATAAGAAGAGTTTGAGGACGCCTAATGGGTAGGGGTGGTCGTGGCCGTGATCGCATGGTAGTCGGATTATTATAATCAGTTATTTATTACCCTATAAGAAGAATTTGAAGAAAACAAAGGGGTAGTCACAACCTGCAAATCGAAGAACAGACAACACAATGGACAAAAGAAAAAGGACAAACAATGATATGCAAAACACTACACAGATGCATGGAATTGAAGGAAGCCAATTCAGTTCTACTGTAATACATTACAAGGCATGAACGAACGACCAAAGTCCTTTGCAATATTTTTTCGTCGGATTTCAGTTTGAATGTCAAGTTTAGTCAAAATAAATCGAACAGAAATGGTTTACATTATAAAAATATCTAAATAGAGGCAGGAATGTTAGGAATAGGTTTAAGTTCATGTTGCTTAACGCCACTTTTAACAATAATTCAGTTATATCGTGGCGGTCAGTTTTATTGCTGGAAGAAACCGGAGTACGAGAGAAAATTATTAACCTGCCGGAAGTCACTGAGAAGCTTGATCATATAATGTTGCATCCAATACACCTCGCCATGAGTGGAATTCGAAATCACAACGTTAGTGGTGATAGGCACTGATTGCATAGGGAGCTATAAGTCCAACTACCATACAAGCACGACCACGACGGCCCCCCTTGCTAGGAATAAATCAGGAATCAAACCATAAATTTATATAAAGTAATCTTCTGTACACGACAGGGGCCGTCGTGGCCGTTCTTGTATGGTAGTTGGACTTACAACTACCTATGCAATCAGTGCCTATCACCACTGATGTTGTAAGTTCGAATCTCGATCAGGAGGAGGTGTACAACATTATGTGATAAAGTTTGTCAGTGACTTGCGACAATTTTGTAGTTTTCTCCGGGTACTCCGGTTTCCTTCACCAATAAAGCAGACCGCCACAAGATAACTGAAATATTATTGAAAGTGGCGTTAAACGCCATAAATCAATACATCTGTACATGACATTTGCAGTTAACTTATTATTCAGTGACTAATACAGGTATGAGTCACAATTATATTGTATGCATTACTTATAATTGCAAGGAAACTGGAAACGGGTTATTTTGTTTTTATTTATATTTCAAAAGCGGTAAATATTGCAAATTTTGTGGACACAGTGTATCCCTCAAAAGAAATTATCCTGAGAGATGCCAAAAAATCAAGATCAGTTTGAAAAAATACCGATTTGTTCATGTCCAAGAAAAAAGAAATTTCCGACTAGGGAAAAACATAGCCCTCCTCCCCCCACCCTTAAAAGTTATATGGTCAGTCCCTCATTAAGAGAGTATGTATATGTAATTGAACATGGGCGACTTTCCAACTTTACACTTAGACATAAAGTATAGGAAGAACGCTTACATTGTTGTATTGTTTTATATTCTTGTAAAAAAAAACATTTTTAAGTAATAGCAATCTACGATTATTTTTGTACTAGATCACTGAAAGAGTTCTGGATTCTGATCTTTTACTAAGCTTGGAGTTTTATCATCATCTAGAATTGCCGAGAGAAATTATTACTGAAGACTACACAAATACAGTACATAACGTAAGTAATTAATTTTACTAATTATATACAGTAATAAGATGCATGATATATTGGCACAAGCCTATCACCGATACGGTGTGGGTTCGCGCTCGGGTTTGTAAATTTAGTTTTTAAAGGTGCACTCGACTCGCAGCCGCATGTGATAAAGTTTACCGTTGCTTGCCTATGGTCGGTGGTTCACTCCGGGTACTCCGGCTTCTTCCACCACTAAAACTGGTCGCCATGATATAGGTGAAATATTTCTGAAAGTGACGTTAAACACCAAAAATCAATCAATCAATCAATCATGATTTATTGGTATTTCAGTACATTGAGATCAACAATATACATATTAAAATTATTCGGAAGTGGATGCTGTTACGAATAAAAAAAAACGTGCAATAAACTTTGGTTTTCCTGCTGCAAAAGAGTTTTAAATATTTTCACTTTCTAATCTTTTGACAATGAGCGTTACCTGATGAAGGTTATCCCATAAACGTGTTGTTAGCACTAAATTAGATGTTCTCGTTATCATTTGCTAAATTCATGACTGTCTCACTAATGCTGTGTTCTAGAATAGCCTATGTTTATATATAATAGAAATATTTCTTAGGAGTGGGTGGATGAGTGAGTGTGGGTGGTTGTTGTCTAAGGCCAAGTGAGCAATGGTTCAGCCATCCCATGGCGAGAACAGGTTACATTTTGATGAGATGATGATGTCTGCTTTGTAGTAGACCAACACGCTTAGTTGGATCTCCATAGTGCTAGCGGAGAAGGAATTGTATAGACCAGACCGGGGCTCGAACCCACGATCTGCCTAGCCGATGTCGCTAGTCATTACATCATAAATGCGATTTAATTGAGATAACAAACGTACATGTACGCTGATTTTCCTTTTTTTTTAGCAACATTATGTCAGTTATTAGTAGCTGGTCGTTGTTGTTACTTTTATTGTAATATTTTTAATATATTTTTAGGTCAGACATTGGCATCGTCGTGCAAATTTTTAATATTGTTAATCTATTTTTAATATTCTTAATATATTTTTGATATTTTTAATATATTTTTAATATACAATGTATTTAATATTTTTTAATATCTTTTCAGGTCAAACATTGGCATCGTCGTGCATACAAACATTTGTCTATGGCGGTCATTTTTCTAGAGTTAGTGAAGCATAACGAAACAATATATCAACAACAACACGACGACCATTTAATGAGCTACTTAACAGGCATAGAAACAACCATGTACGATATATTATGCAGCGTACATACGCCATCTTCCAATTGAATTCCCATGTTGAAAAATACGTGTCACGTGACATTGTACCCAAGAATTTGATTGGCCTACAATCTGTATTCGTTAGAGACTATGTGATTTTACAAGACATTAATGCTATTTTAGAATATTTTTTAAATGCATGCAAAGTTATATCAGCGACTATGACCATACACAAATAATTATTCAAACACACTTCCAAGTATCGGAACTATTTTAGTAGATTATATTAATCCATATGTTGTATTGTAAAATAAAAACGTTTTTTGTGTAATTATCTTAATCATTTATTTATTACCCTATAAGAAGAGTTTGAGGATGCCTAATGGGTAGGGGCCGTCATGGCCGTATGGTAGTTGGATTTACAACTACCTATGCAATCAGTGCCTATCACCACTGATGTTGTGGGTTCGACTTCCACTCAGGATGAGGTGCATAGCATTATTTGATAAAGTTTGACAGTGACTTGCGATAGGTCTGTGGTTTCCTCCGGGTCCTTTGATTTCCTCCACCAATTAAACTGACCGCCACGATATACTAGTAACTGAAATATTGCTGAAAGTGGCGTTAAAAGCCATAAACCCAACCACCAATCAAATAGGTAACCAGACAACACAATGGCCAAAAGAAAAAGGTTATCAGGACAAACAAAATATTACACAGAAAACTAAAGATCGTGCAACACGAACCACTTTAAAAACTCGGGTGCTGTTGAATTGTAAGGAATTCCTGCTCCACTAGTGACACCCATCATGAAACTGTAGTTTCAAACCCGGTGATAAATAATGAATGAAGAAAGACCTTGGAATTCCTTGTAAACGTCAAGCGGCACATATCCGTGGCCATTTGTGACACATATATTGCGTAACGGTTTATAAAGTCATGGTGACGACCGTAAAACGACAGATGTAGTGTTTATCGATAGAAGTAAAGAGTAGTCGGCAATTTCACACTCATTTTAGAGTATGCGTTCTGGTCATTGTAAACGACCCTTCTTTGAAGTGTGAAGTTGTATCGTCTCTAATGTTTATCTACATCTATATCATAAAGGAGAGAGGTTTAGAGCATAAAACTAGATTAACCCTGTCACTTTTTATGGAAGTGCCTGCAACAAGCCAGGAAATTGTGCGGTCATGTATTTGTGTGTTAAGGGTATCAAATTTGCCTCTTTTTACCAGTTTGATAAGATTTTGGAATTGCTCCGACAGTGTGGTATTTTTGTGTTTTTTTCTTTTTCGTTTTATTCTTACTAAAAGCACGAATAACAAATTACTATATAAAGATACACACCATAGTAATTGTAAGATATGTACTTAAAACAAACTCACATCTACAAAACAAAATAGATAAATCCATGTCATTTTAATAAATATGTGTGAAATTTATAACAACGTTAGATTTGAAAGATAAAGAGGGGCCGAGTTTATAGAATATTAAAACGAAAAACAAAAACTAAACCACTGTCGGAACAAAATCCACTGGAAGAATTGGAGAAAGAGACAACATCGATACTGATAGCACATACCATTTCATGGCTTGGTACAGGCACTTCAATAAAGGGTGGCGGGATTAAACTAGGTTTATGGGCCCAGATTTCTCCTTTTAGTGAAATGATGCTGTCATGCATGCAAGTGTCCTCCACACGCGAGCAAAGCGCCAATCCCCCACATACGGTCGAGCGAATTGCGCCGCTACAAAGAACGCCCCCAAAAATAATTATTCAAAAACACATCCAAGTAACGGAACTATTTTAGGAGATTATATTAATCCATATGTCGTAATGTAAAATAAAAACGTTTTTTGTGTAATTATCGTCATCATTTACTAATTACCTATAAGAAGAGTTTGAGGACGCCTAATGGGTAGGGGTGGTCGTGGCCGTGATCGCATGGTAGTTGGATTATTATAATCAGTTATTTATTACCCTATAAGAAGAGTTTGAAGATAACAAAGGGGTAGTCACAACCTGCAAATCGAAGAACAGACAACACAATGGACAAAAGAAAAAGGACAAACAATGATATGCAAAACACTACACAGAAAACTGAAAATCGTGCATTACGAAACCCACTAAAAACCGGGGGTGGACTCAGGTGCTCTGGAAGGGTAGGAGTTCCTGCTACACTAGTGGCACCCGTCGTGTTATTCTAGTTACAAACCCGGTGATAAGTAATGAAGGACCGGGTATTACTGACGACAAGCGGAACATATCCGTAGTCATTTGTGACACAGATATTCCGTAACGGTTTACAAAGTCATGGTGGCGACCGTAAAACGACAGATGTAGTCTTTATCGACAGAAGTTCAACTGCAGGCCGTGGGAAATTTCACATTTGTTTTAGAGTTATGCTCATTGTAAAACGGTCATTTGTATTCTTTGACTCTGAAATTTAGAACTTCACACCAAGCGATATTCCTCTGCTTTCCTTTGTGTCTAAGTGTGAATTTAAATATTCTCTCATGTTCATTTACATCTATATTCTAAGATGGGAGGTTTTGACCCATAAAACTAGTTTAACACCACAATTTGTTTTAATTGAAGAATCTGCAGCAACCCAGGAAAATGTGCGGTCATGTATTTGTGTGTTTAGGGCGGTCATGTATTTGTGTGTTAAGGGCGGTCATGTATTTGTGTTTTAAGGCGGTCATGTATTTGTGTGTTAGGGGTATCAAATTTGCCTCTTTTTACGAGTTTGATAAGATTTTGGAATTGCTCCGACAGTGTGGTATTTTTGGGTTTTTTTCTTTTTCGTTTTATTCTTACTAAAAGCACGAATTGTTTTATATAAAAATCATAATAACAAATTACTATATAAAAATACACACCATAGTAATTGTAAGATATGTACTTAAAACAAACTCACATCTACAAAACAAAATAGATAAATCCATGTCATTTTAATAAATATGTGTGAAATTTATAACAACGTTAGATTTGAAAGATAGAGAGGGGCCGGGTTTATAGAATATTAAAACGAAAAACAAAAACTAAACCACTGTCGGAACAAAATCCACTGGAAGAATTGGAGAAAGAGACAACATCGATACTGATAGCACATACCATTTCATGGCTTGGTACAGGCATTTCAATAAAAGGTGGCAGGATTAAACTAGGTTTATGGGCCCAGATTTCTCCTTTTAGTGAAATGATGCTGTCATACATGCAAGTGTCCTCCACACGCGAGCAAAGCGCCAATCCCCCACATACGTTTGAGCAAATTGCGCCGCTACAAAGAACGCCCCCATCCCGAACACCACACACAATACATCCAACCCCCACGACACAGAAATTGTCTTATGTATGTGTCTAGTTATATAAAAGACAGGCCCATGGCCTCAATCATCATTTAAGTATTAGTTAAACCGTGGCGGTCAGTTTTATTGGTGGAGGAAACCGGAGGATCCGGAAAAAAACACCAACCTGCCGCAAATAACTGACAAAGTTTATCACATAATGTTGTATTGAGTACACCTCGACTGAACCGGATCCGAACTCACAACGTTAGTAGTGATAGGCATTATTGCATAGGTAGTTGTAAATCCAACTACCATGCGATCACGACCACGACGACCCCCGACATAATAGAGAAATCAATTGTCAACTTTGAACCAACATATATTTCCTAATTAAATTCCCTCTTTCGTCATCCTTACGCAATGTGACGGAATACTTTTCAACAAGGTGTTGACAGCTTCCAAAAAACTTGTTCAAAAGAAGGATGAGACGATTCTTTAAAGTGTCTACATTAAACTTGAATAGGCTCCATGATTAATACAGGGGTGTAATTATGTTCTATAAAAGATGTTATCAAATAATAACTAACAACATATTTCCAAAAAACACTGATGTATACATATACAACATGAAGGATACAGGTTTTTATGTAACGTCCTGACAAGTCATGTCAAGTCATTCACAATTAATTGCACCAAATATAACGTAAACAAATTTAACGTACACCTTTTGTGCACAAGATCTTTCTTTTTGGTGAAGATTACTGTAGTATTCTAGGAACGCGTCTTCCCCACTAAATTTGATATCTACGTTTTTATTAGTAGCACTGAAATAGTGATGATCAACAATTCCACCTGTATCAACCAAGCGAACAACCACCTCTCTCCTCAAATCATTGAACATGAATAAGACCACAACATATGACGTTGGAAATCTAGACCCTGACTTGGGACAGGCACAAAGGCGTGGCAGGATTACACAGGTTAATGGGACACCAACTCTCCTCTCTTGATAATAGCATAACGACAATACGTATATAAACAAACTATCAAAACCTGCACAGATTCGCTGCCACTCAAAATGGCCGCATACTATCACAAAGATAAACATTTCAGTACAATAGCATCTTCAATGAATGCTCGTAGTTGACTGACTACAAACTAGAAAGATAGAATCTGTTGGTTAAAAACCATTAATCTTAGGGGTTGGTTTATGGTGTTTAACGCCACTTTCAACAATATCGTGGCGGTCAGTTTTATTGGTGGAGGAAACCGGAGTACCTGGAAAAGAATATCGACCTGCCGCAAGTCACTGACGAATTGTCCCACATAATGATGTATCGAGTACACCTCGACGTGAACGGGGTTCGAACTCACAACTTTAGTGGTGCTAGGGGAAAATTGTATTCAGACAAGACATTGACCAAGCATATCTTTGACTTCATTTAATTGTTTGAACAATAATTAAAAAATCACTTAAATTATAATAAACAATGCAAAAATTTCATAATTTACAGCAAGAATTTTTTGTTTATCTGGCAATACAGCAGGGTGATCTCATTTGTTAATATTGTTCGTAAAGGTGAATTAGGATCAAAGGTTAAACGAATAAAAGTATTTTATTTGATGTTCTCTAGAAAGTAGATTTTGCATTAGCCATGACGGGTTTAGTGTTAGTGTTATGGTGTTTAACGCCACTTTCAACAATATTTCAGTTATATCGTGGCGGTCCGTTTAATTGGAGGAGCAAATCGGAGAAAAACCACAGAACTTACCTTTAAAACTAGACGAATTACTTCTTGTGATAGTGGCCGCCATCTTTACGCAAGAGAGAAATAATGAAACAGCTTAATAATGTTGGTATGTACAAGTAGTATACATTGATGCAAGTTTTAACAGGACCTTAAACCAATTGGACCAATTGCTCCAATTTGGGCTCCACGCTGGAGTTATCACCCTCGGTTGGGTTTACAGAGAACAATTTGGCCCCGCACCTCCTCAGTAAGTCCGGTAATGAGTGTTATGGTTATTACAAAACAACCACTCAGTATACAGGTACCATTATATTTAAAACAAAATTAATTCAATTTAATATCGAATAAAATCAATATGTTTGAATATTACACATGTATGGAATTAACGTCCATTATAATATCCTTTAAGCAATTTTTGCTGACTTCATATATATATTAATAACCAATAATGAAGTGCTATTCTGGTTCCAGATAAACATACCTTTTCAACATTCCCGATTTGATTCTAAAATAATACGTTTTGTGAGTTATTTCCCTTGAGATAGGCAAAATGGCATCCGTTCCATGCAAGAGCAATGTTAAAGACAAATAATGGGAGTATATTTTTTGATAATTTGTAGATAATTGAAGCTTGTAAAAAATGAGAGTATTATTTCTATAGCAAATAGAAAATTCACAAGTTGCTACAAACTGCAAATTTTATACAGAATAAGGGAAAATATGTGTTATTTTGGTTGAAAACTTTGCATGCTTTCCGCATTAAAGGGAAATAACTCCTGTTAAAAAAACTTTAAAAACCGTATAATTTTAGAATCAAGTCGGAATTGTAAAAACGGTCTATTATCGATGTCAGGTAATCAAATGGTACAAACTTAATAATAATGAATATAAACATTATTGCATAAAAGTGCTGGCAATTTAGCATGACCATTGCCAAAGTATGCCGTTGCGTTCGAAAACATCTTTCGAGCACCACTCAAGATGACAAATACAAAAGTATGCATGATCAATGCTTGGTAACAAACAAAGCGTCCGCGAAACTGTAAATAAATAGAAAAAGGGGGATATTTCACACACATTAAAGTCGAAATGTAAAAAATAGTTCAACTATAGATCGTCAGAATACGTCGATGTAGTCCATTAGTTTTTGAATTTTCACATTTGATGGTATTCATCCTCGATCTGAATTTAGCCAAAAGTCTTCTAAGTATGCCTTTTGTATGGATGATCTTCACATCGAACCCTTCTTCGTCCATCCAACCCTTATCTTTTTCTAACGTATAACCTATAACAAAAATAAAAGCTATTATATTTTATTCTCCGATTGATGTTTTTTTCACTCGATTATGTGATAAGGTTTTCTCCGGATACTGCGGTTTCCTCCACCAATAAAACTGACCGCCACGATATAATTGAAATATTTTTGAAAGTGGCGTTAAACACCATAACCCTTACACCTATTCTTACTGTTTTCCTTAATTTACAAAAAGGCAAATAAAACTGACCGCCACGAAATACTTATATTTTGTTGAAAGTGGCCTTAAGCACTTTAACCCTAACCCTACAAAAGACTATCTCTAATCTATTTTTGAGGTTTGCACGTTTAGTAGATGTATTGTCGCCTAGCACCTTGTGTGTCATATTATGGCGAGAACAAAATACCCTTTACCGCCGACTTTTAGTGGGATACGTGTTGCCAAATATTTAGTTCCCTGTGCATTGTTTTGAACATCATTGTTTTCCCTTTGATCATTGAGTTGTCTGTCCTTCGATTTACAACTTCTGATTGCCTCTTCGATATCTTCAAACTTTTCTTAAACAGTAACTAAGATGTTTGTGAATTGCTATAACAAAATAATCCAATCTAATTAAAATTAGATCTCCGCACTTGCTCGCTATTTTCCATCGGTTGTTGTGTAGTCGCTTCCACGCGGCGACTACAAAACAACCGATAAAAAGTAGGGAGCAAGCACGGATATCTAATTTTAATTAGATAGCAAAATAATCGTACCTGCTTTCATTAATCTTTCAACGATTCTCACACAATTAGACTGCCTATTGTTTATAGTCAGATAGAGGGCGCTTTGTCCAAAGTCATCGACAATGTTGACGTCACATCCGGATTTAATCAAGAATCGTGCCGCTTACGATTTATTGTCTTGTAAACTAGCTAACAGGGTTGTTCTTCCAGTTTGGTCTTTTGAATCAACTTTGGCACCTATATAATAAAGATTATTCATATGAAAGTCTTGAACAAATACAAAAATAAGAAGTTTGTTAATGCAATCACGTTAGTGACCAGACTAATCTGTCCATATCACTTGGGTGTTGCTAACGCAAAGTGTGCCGAATGTTTCAGCCATATCATAGCGAGAACAAATGACATATTATGAAATGATGATACTGTTTGTTTTATACGATACCAACAGGTTGAGTTGAATTATTATAGTGCTATGTACTATGATATATCATCAGAACAACAGACTGTGGGTAGACATAAAGTGTACACAGTGAAGGTCAACAATTACACCAATACACGAACATAATTTTGTATTGACTACACTTCGGGATTCGAACGCACAACTTTTGTGATTACACAGGTATTTGTAAGTCCCATTACCATACGATCACGACCACGACGGACACTTTTATAAAATGTATTCATTTAAGTCTGGAAAACAAGTTATATATTTGTTACTATGTTATTAATTTTGGAAAATGCATACTAACTGGAGAAAACAATAGTATACAATTACAGACTTTTGTAGAAGTGAATATGAGTTTTTATTGACCTGTAAAATAATATTGACCGAAGCGGAAGGTTGAGGTCAAAATTGGTTTTGCAGGTCAATAAAAACACTTATTACATAATGACTGTAAATATCCGTACTTTAGCTAAGTAAAGTCTAGAAGTCAATAAAGAATGGTATTCACCTGCTGAAAGTGATAGTCATCGGGTGACGTCATAAGCCTTATAGTATATGTAATAGAACAATTACAGACTTTTGTATCAGTGAATATAAGTTTTTATTGACCTGCAAAACCAATATTGACCTCGGCTTCGGTCAATATTTTTATACAGATCAATATAAACTCATATTCACTTCTACAAAAGTCTGTAATTGTATAATATTCACTGATACAAAAGTCTGTAAAATGCGGAGATCATC
This sequence comes from Bathymodiolus brooksi, assembly GCA_963680875.1. NCBI lineage: Eukaryota > Metazoa > Mollusca > Bivalvia > Mytilida > Modiolidae > Bathymodiolus > Bathymodiolus brooksi. Next base: position 26,411,726 of record OY804589.1, read on the forward strand.
ATCATTTCATCGAATTAACTTGATATATCCACGATATACATGTAGGGGTCTACAAAATTGCTCATTTGGCGTTCAACAACAATCACACCCTCCCATGTTTACGAAAACATGAAAAGTATTATATTTCTTAGAGACTTCATCGCAGCGGGTTTGTCTGGGACGATTCAGCTACACAATTCGCCATTTGGACGGGGAAGAGGGTGAGGTGTAAACATGTACATTTGGCGATATACTAACATCTAATAACACCCATTTTGGAGTCATGTCATGTAACCTTTCATTATCTTTGACCTTTCAATCCAATGAAAACTCTTGTTGCTTTGATACCGCATGATTTAGTAGGCTCATCGCTGATTGGTCGGTTAAAAATGTGAACCCTCACGTGACACCATACGGGATGTCGATATAAAACATACACAAAGATACAATAAACACCAAATTTAAAATAGATTGAAATAACAATTATTCAAATCTAACATAGCATATTTTATCAAAGCCATTGAAATATTATTTGTTCACCAAACATACAGTAGTACACGACTAACAAACACATTGTTGTTGCTTCCATGAAAAAGATAAGTTACAATTTTTATAACTTTATTTGCAAAATTACCCCCATGTGGGCCAAGCAAATACAATTAAAAAAAAAGGAACAAACACAATACAAGCAAATTATTAACAATTAGGGTACTTTTGACCGACATAGACATCATTTTCGCAATTCTAATGATTGCTTTATAAAGTCATAGAAATAAGACAAAAGTTCAAGTTTGGGATTTAAGATATAGTTCAATTTTTGAAGTTGCTGACTTTGTAAAAAATCTGGATTTAGTTCTTTAAATTTTTCAAACATAGAATTTCTAATTTGAGAATTTCTTTTACACTGTAGAAAAAAATGATATTCATCTTCAATTTCTTTACAGAACGAATATAATCTTTGCTGTCGTGTTATATTTTTATATCGGCCAGTTGTTATTTCCAAGGAATGATCACTCACACGAAATTTAGTTAAAAGCTGTCTCTTTTCAAAACTATTTTCTATGAATATATAATTTTCTAATTTAATATCTGATTTCAGTTGACTATACAGATATAATTTTGAACTATCAGTTAATTTAGAGAGCTTTTCTTGTACTTTAGTAGTATAATTCTCAGAGACAACTTCTTTAAACTTTTCTTTTAATTATTTTTTATTTTGAAAAAAGATCTGTTAAAATTTACATATTCTGTGTACCAGGAATACATTCCATTATCATGAAGATCTTTATTAATATTAAAAGCTTCTTTGACAAGCGGATTAATATCATTCAAGTTGATTCTATTAAAGTACATCATAACTTGGATTTTTATAAATGAATCTAAGGGAAACCTCCCCAATGCCGACTTTGCTGCTATATTACTGGCAGTCTTTTTCAGGCCTAAAGCTGACTTACAAAACTTATTATGAATTTTCTCATATTGAAACTTTTCTTCCAAATATGGTGTGTCACAAAAAGTATTATTTTTATTTCATCTATTCAGAACTCTAAAAATATACAGATAATCATCCATAAACCATATTTCGCTATTATGAAGAAGAACTGGTCTTACTAAAATGTCAAAAAGTTTACATGAAAGAGTTATCGGAATACTTTGAAAATTAACGAACCGACTTCTGAGAGCAAAAAGGACTTTTAACCCTTTCTTTGTCAATTCTTGAATGGCTATTTTAAATTTGTATAATCTATGACATTCCCTAAAAAATTATATTCTTTATTTTCAATTAATGGAACATTTTTATAATATAGTTGCGAACTTGGCGAGTAAGATTTTTGAAAAGTCTTTTGTTTTTTTAACATTTACTGTTAGTTTCCATTTATAACAATAATATTCAAGTTTCTTTAAAGCATTTTGTAGGCCATGGTGTGAAGTTGATAATATAATAAGGTCATCTGCAAACTTAAACTTGCTATTTTTGATTTTTGAAGTATAAGAGGGTCACATGAGTCATCAAATATTTCGTGAAGTCATTTATAAAATAATTAAAAAGTGTGGTGCTAAGATTGTCTTGTTGCTTGACTCCTCGTTTTAAGGTTAAAAAAATAGTATGTTCATTATTAAGTTTAACTGCAGACTCACTATACAAGGGTAATAACAAAATTACCGAACTCCGAACAATCTTACAAAGGGAAAGTCAAAACTCATATTTATATAAACAGACAAAATCAGTCAACAACCGGAAAACTGTGAAAACCGTAATGACCCTGACTTGGTACAGGCATTTCTAAAGAAATGTTGGGTTGAATCAGATTTTAAGGCGCCAAACCTCCCGCTCTCATAACGGTTCAAAGGTTCCGGCTGTCACTGTAACAGTATTTAAATACAGGAATTTTATACATATCACTAATTACTTTATAACATTTCTTCCCAACACCATTTGAAATAAGTTTATATAATAGTCCATTATGCCATAAAGAGTCAAACGCCTTTCTCAGGTCAACAAAACATGAGTAGATCTTTTGCTTTTTTTAGTATAAATATTTAGATAATAATGTTTTTAAGATAAAAATGTTATCTCTTGTTCTGTGATTAGAACGAAAACCAAACTGCTGATCTGCAACTAAATTTTCATAGTGTTTAATTAATCTCTCATTAAGTTTAATTTCTTTTTCTTTTTTTTTTAACTTCAGGTAAACCTTGATTAGAGAATGATTACAAGATTTACAAGATTACAAGATTTTATTGATAACACTCCGACACATAAATGTGTTACATGAGGACATAACATATATGCAGTATTTCATGGCGAAATGATCATATATTATCAAAAACATTAAAACATACCAGCAATTTTCTTTATGAACAATGATAACCTTTAATAAACTTCTACATTACAAAAAGATAGGAAACCATTCATTTTAACAATACTGGGATAAGTAGCATACTACCTAGGTAAATATATACGTCTCAGGTTGACTAAATATTCATTACAACACACAAATAACAAGTGGAACTCATCACCAATTGATTAGTTTAGCTATACAATTTTGAAGAGATATTCCTCTATTATTATGCAAATCAGGTTTATCTCCTGATTTAAAAATTAGCATAGTATATGATTTTCTCCAGCTAGTGGGGTAGCACCCACTATCAAGAATTAATTAAGAAGTTTAGTTATTGATTTAATGGTTATTATATTACTACATTTTATTACTTCATTCGAAATTAAGTCAGGTCCTGCATTTTTACCATTTTTTTTATCTTTTAGTACATTATTTAATTTCATGAATACTAAATGGTTCATCAGTTTTTTAATTGTAGTTTTTAAATTTTCTTATACTTCAGTATATGTTCATCAACTCTTTTTTTTAAATCCAAATTAAAAGATTCAGGTTCTCCTTGAGATTGGAAATGGTTTACCAACTCATCAAAATTAGTTGGAATATCCATATTTTTATTTGTATTATTTCTTTATAGAACTCTGGGATATCATTAAAATTGTCTATTGAATTACCATTGTCTATATTTTTTCCAAATTTATCTAAATATTTTCTTGGTATAACTTTCCAATTTGATGTTTCTGAACTAAGCAGTCTTTTGACCCATGACACTTTTAGCGATTTAAAATAACAGTTTATATCAACCATTTTCAACCCCCCACCCTCCCTTATCGTAATCCCCTATTAAAGTTAATCTTTTAACTTTATCCGGTTTATATGCATGTATTCCTGTTGAAAATTATTGTATGCCATGCTCCCCTATATAAAATTATAAAAATGTATTTGTATTGTAAAATCCTTGTATTTACTTATGGAATAAAGAATTATTACATTATAATTATGTTAGTGTTTCTGTTTGTTTGTGCTTTTTTTTATCAAACGGACTATAGGTAATTTCGTTTGATCTTTAATTAGTACGCCTATAAAAACAATTCCCACTGTGCCCAGTGTATTTTTTACCTGGATTTTCTAAATTGGGCAGGATGGGAACACACCATTCAAAATATTCGATGGCTGTACGATGAGGAACATCTAATAAAGCGCCATTCTATAATTTAATTTCTCTTGAGTTTCAAATGGTTTTTTTTCTGTCATTGTTACTCACATCTACAGTCAAACATGCATTAAGAGGTCTCCTTTGAGAAAAAGAAAAAGCGCTCTTTCAAGACAGGTTACTCCTTAAAAATTTTTAACTTCATATGAATTTTTTTATGACAGGACAGGAAAATGTGACTTTTTAATACAGGTGACTTAATAGAATGGGAAGGTTTGACTAAATTTATTCACATTCTATTGTCTTATTATTATTTTACTTGTTTAACATTCGCTTTTTAATACACTTTTTCTGGTAAATCTTTATAACAAATACATTTTCGAAAAACCATTTCAATCTATGAATAAAATTTACACGAAAAGTTGTAAATTTGATACTATAAGTTAAGTACCTCCTCTTTTTCAACGCCTCCTCCTTTATTTAAATCTTGAACATGAGTGTCTGAAGTGGTAATCATCGGAATTTCACTTACAATGGCTGGTTTAAATGGATTGTTCTGTCCCTTGTCTATCAATGACATAGTAAAACAACGATATAATCAGATTCCGAATGCCGGTGACTTTCCATTATTTTGTATCCGCTCTCATGAATGGCTAAACAACAACGGTAAGTTTTCATAACCTCAGAAGTCTTGTAAATTTCTTACAGTATCCCATAACAATACAATAAATAATACAATAATTTTACACTTCTTCAAGAATTCCCACAAAACGTCTTAAATACAGCTGAATTTGTAGTTACGGCATTCATCCAAAGTTGATTTAAGTCTTGATAGTAGAAATCTACAATGACAATGACCACTTTACAATACACGTTCTCTGTACTAGGTAGGTAATGGTAAATATATATATATATTATTAGTTTTAGAACTATCAATTAATAAAATAGTCAAACAACATTAGAATCAGATCTCCATTGTTATCCATCTGCTCTCATGAATGTTTTTTCACACTGACAGAAGTCTTGAAAAATTCTTAGAGCACCCCATAGCAATACAAAAAAATAGAATATTACACAACCTCGACAAGAATTCCTTTAAATACGGCTGAATTGTTAGTTACGCCATTCACTTAAAGTTGATAGTAGAAATCTACAATGATAATGAACTCTTTACAATACATGAAGTCTTGAAAAATTCTTACAGTACTAGAAAATAAGGGTAATAACAAAATTACCGAACTCCGAACAATCTTACAAAGGGAAAGTCAAAACTCATAATTATATAAACAGACAAAATCAGTCACCAACCGGAAAACCGTAATGACCCTGACTTGGTACAGGCATTTCTAAAGAAATGGTGGGTTGAATCAGATTTTAAGAAAGCAATACAAAACAATTGTATATTACACTACCTCAAGAATTCCCACAAAACGTCTTAAACATGGATGATTTTATTAAGTAATGGCATTCATTTAAAGTTGATTTAAACCTTGATAGTAGAAATGACCTCTTTATAATACACGATGTCTATACTAGATAGGTAGTGATAAATACATATATCATTAGTTTTATAAGCAGACAACTGATATCAGTACCCCCTATTTTATTGTATTTTATTGTATGGCAATTTACAATATACGTTGAGTGTGATTTTTTCATTTGGCCTTTAGGACAATGAACCAATTAATAAATGGGTCATGGGTGCTGGAGTCTGTAGGGTCGTTGGGTTTCAGCTAACAAGAAGTCTATCCACTGAGGCGCCTTTGTTTCACGTTAAATGAGCATTATTACAGAGGTTATGGTTATGGTGCTAAGGGCCACGTTCAACAATATTTCAGTTATATCGTGGCAGTCAGTTTTGTTGGTGGAGAAAAATGGAGTACCCAGAGAAAAGCAACAACCTTCCATAAGTCACTAGCAAACTTTATTACATATTGTTGTATCAAGTAAATCTCGCCATTAGCAGGATTCGAACTCACAACGTTGGTAGTGATAGGTACTGATTGCATATCCAACTATTATACAATCACGACCTATATAATTTTTTTATTTTTCAATTTTTGCACAGGTTATACGATATAATCTGGCTTGGGGCAGTTTTCGCTTATTAAACCGCGGTGTGTACAACCTGATTAAGGTTATTTCTTCATGAACCGAACACAAATTGCGATCAATCCTTAATTGTCGTTGGCGATTGGATATGTTGGTGACGTCACAATACCAACCCAAGCTTATCGAGTATAACCAATTTTTATCCAGGCGGATCAGCAAATCAGATTGCAGTATTCACATCTAATTAAATTATTTAGATATATCCACTGTATTAAAGAAATCCACATACAAAGGTCAAGGCAAAACAATGGAGCATCTATAATGTGTCATTTCGACACTTGACTAAGTGTTTGTGAAGCTAGTATTTCCTTACCATCTTCATCTCTTCCGTTGACTTTCATTTAATAACTTAATGTATTCATTCATGTCTTTGTATTAATAGATGACAAATAATTGCCACTTTCGGATTGGACCATAAAAATATTATTGTAAATTTAATCATAAAATTAATACTAATAATAATATAGTAAAAATTAAAACGAAAACAAATACAAAAAATGTATAGCAAATTATGATTTTCCATTATTTGTAAACAGCACAATTGTTTAATAAACAAATGTTTTATTTCTAAGAGTCTGGTAGATGTGGAAATTTATTTGTAAAATTTGCTCACGCCACGTATAGCTGAACTACTGCTAAAGTTGGCGTTAAACACCAATCAATCAATCAATTAATCATGATTTCCCAAATAAAATATAAAAACTTAGCTTGTGTTTAAAGAAAACTTACAGAATGTTTAACCCACAAATCGTATTTAGGGTGACACCGACATATTCACAATAAATTATATAATCTAGAGCATGGAGATTTATTAAAAAAACTGTTATTGTCTATATTAAACCCGAAAAGAAAAAATAACAGAAAATAATTGTCCAAATAAACTGTATTACTTGAATTGATTGATTGTTGTTTAACGTCAAGAGAGTAGTAATTCGTATTCCACCTACACCTCCCCTTCCCCTCCTCACCACCCCCCCCCCCCCCCCCCCCACAGCCTCACCAAATAAAAACAAAATAAAACAAACAAATATCAAAAGAGTGGTATTCCAGCTATACCTCCCCCCTCCCCCCCCCCCCCCCCCGAAAAAAGCCAAACAAACAAAACACAAAAACAAACAAATTGTACACTACATTTAAATATTTGTGTGTTTTTTCTTCCAGTCATATGTGCTATAGCATCTACATGCAATGGAATCCAAAGTGGTAACGAAAGATGGAAAAACCCTTGTGGCACCCAAGATGAGCTGATTTCTAATATAATATCAAATATTGGAAACGGAATACAGTTGGTCAACCAAACCATACAGAAATATGTAAGTAACAATATGTAAATCATGTAGGTTAGGTGTATGGTGTTTAACGCCACTGTCAACAATATTTCAGTTATATCGTGGCGGTCATTTTTATTGGTGGAGGAAACCGGAGTACCCGGATGTAAATCATGTACACCAAGCTTTCTCACTACATTTTAAAGATATAATGTCGTTGATTCTGGTGATATTTTTTACAAGGAGTACATTGAAAACATAAATTAACACTAATTATCCACTTTTAACGTAAAAAGTCCATCCAAACTATTTTATTTTCATGAAAACCATCTCGAACATAAATTCCTGTCTTTGCAACAAAAATGTCTGCCGATAGAAAATCTGAACGTTGTCGTACGAGAATTTTAACTGATTCTGATAGAAAAAGAAACAGGAAAGAAGTTTTAGCAAATTATAATAAAACAAGAATTAATATAGGCCACCATCATGACCGTTGGATGCATGGAATTGAAGGAAGCCAATTCAGTTCTACTGTAATACATTACAAGGCATGAACGAACGACCAAAGTCCTTTGCAATATTTTTTCGTCGGATTTCAGTTTGAATGTCAAGTTTAGTCAAAATAAATCGAACAGAAATGGTTTACATTATAAAAATATCTAAATAGAGGCAGGAATGTTAGGAATAGGTTTAAGTTCATGTTGCTTAACGCCACTTTTAACAATAATTCAGTTATATCGTGGCGGTCAGTTTTATTGCTGGAAGAAACCGGAGTACGAGAGAAAATTATTAACCTGCCGGAAGTCACTGAGAAGCTTGATCATATAATGTTGCATCCAATACACCTCGCCATGAGTGGAATTCGAAATCACAACGTTAGTGGTGATAGGCACTGATTGCATAGGGAGCTATAAGTCCAACTACCATACAAGCACGACCACGACGGCCCCCCTTGCTAGGAATAAATCAGGAATCAAACCATAAATTTATATAAAGTAATCTTCTGTACACGACAGGGGCCGTCGTGGCCGTTCTTGTATGGTAGTTGGACTTACAACTACTTATGCAATCAGTGCCTATCACCACTGATGTTGTAAGTTCGAATCTCGATCAGGAGGAGGTGTACAACATTATGTGATAAAGTTTGTCAGTGACTTGCGACAATTTTGTAGTTTTCTCCGGGTACTCCGGTTTCCTTCACCAATAAAGCAGACCGCCACAAGATAACTGAAATATTATTGAAAGTGGCGTTAAACGCCATAAATCAATACATCTGTACATGACATTTGCAGTTAACTTATTATTCAGTGACTAATACAGGTATGAGTCACAATTATATTGTATGCATTACTTATAATTGCAAGGAAACTGGAAACGGGTTATTTTGTTTTTATTTATATTTCAAAAGCGGTAAATATTGCAAATTTTGTGGACACAGTGTATCCCTCAAAAGAAATTATCCTGAGAGATGCCAAAAAATCAAGATCAGTTTGAAAAAATACCGATTTGTTCATGTCCAAGAAAAAAGAAATTTCCGACTAGGGAAAAACATAGCCCTCCTCCCCCCACCCTTAAAAGTTATATGGTCAGTCCCTCATTAAGAGAGTATGTATATGTAATTGAACATGGGCGACTTTCCAACTTTACACTTAGACATAAAGTATAGGAAGAACGCTTACATTGTTGTATTGTTTTATATTCTTGTAAAAAAAAACATTTTTAAGTAATAGCAATCTACGATTATTTTTGTACTAGATCACTGAAAGAGTTCTGGATTCTGATCTTTTACTAAGCTTGGAGTTTTATCATCATCTAGAATTGCCGAGAGAAATTATTACTGAAGACTACACAAATACAGTACATAACGTAAGTAATTAATTTTACTAATTATATACAGTAATAAGATGCATGATATATTGGCACAAGCCTATCACCGATGCGGTGTGGGTTCGCGCTCGGGTTTGTAAATTTAGTTTTTAAAGGTGCACTCGACTCGCAGCCGCATGTGATAAAGTTTACCGGTTGCTTGCCTATGGTCGGTGGTTCACTCCGGGTACTCCGGCTTCTTCCACCACTAAAACTGGTCGCCATGATATAGATGAAATATTTCTGAAAGTGACGTTAAACACCAAAAATCAATCAATCAATCAATCATGATTTATTGGTATTTCAGTACATTGAGATCAACAATATACATATTAAAATTATTCGGAAGTGGATGCTGTTACGAATAAAAAAAAACGTGCAATAAACTTTGGTTTTCCTGCTGCAAAAGAGTTTTAAATATTTTCACTTTCTAATCTTTTGACAATGAGCGTTACCTGATGAAGGTTATCCCATAAACGTGTTGTTAGCACTAAATTAGATGTTCTCGTTATCATTTGCTAAATTCATGACTGTCTCACTAATGCTGTGTTCTAGAATAGCCTATGTTTATATATAATAGAAATATTTCTTAGGAGTGGGTGGATGAGTGAGTGTGGGTGGTTGTTGTCTAAGGCCAAGTGAGCAATGGTTCAGCCATCCCATGGCGAGAACAGGTTACATTTTGATGAGATGATGATGTCTGCTTTGTAGTAGACCAACACGCTTAGTTGGATCTCCATAGTGCTAGCGGAGAAGGAATTGTATAGACCAGACCGGGGCTCGAACCCACGATCTGCCTAGCCGATGTCGCTAGTCATTACATCATAAATGCGATTTAATTGAGATAACAAACGTACATGTACGCTGATTTTCCTTTTTTTTTAGCAACATTATGTCAGTTATTAGTAGCTGGTCGTTGTTGTTACTTTTATTGTAATATTTTTAATATATTTTTAGGTCAGACATTGGCATCGTCGTGCAAATTTTTAATATTGTTAATCTATTTTTAATATTCTTAATATATTTTTGATATTTTTAATATATTTTTAATATACAATGTATTTAATATTTTTTAATATCTTTTCAGGTCAAACATTGGCATCGTCGTGCATACAAACATTTGTCTATGGCGGTCATTTTTCTAGAGTTAGTGAAGCATAACGAAACAATATATCAACAACAACACGACGACCATTTAATGAGCTACTTAACAGGCATAGAAACAACCATGTACGATATATTATGCAGCGTACATACGCCATCTTCCAATTGAATTCCCATGTTGAAAAATACGTGTCACGTGACATTGTACCCAAGAATTTGATTGGCCTACAATCTGTATTCGTTAGAGACTATGTGATTTTACAAGACATTAATGCTATTTTAGAATATTTTTTAAATGCATGCAAAGTTATATCAGCGACTATGACCATACACAAATAATTATTCAAACACACTTCCAAGTATCGGAACTATTTTAGTAGATTATATTAATCCATATGTTGTATTGTAAAATAAAAACGTTTTTTGTGTAATTATCTTAATCATTTATTTATTACCCTATAAGAAGAGTTTGAGGATGCCTAATGGGTAGGGGCCGTCATGGCCGTATGGTAGTTGGATTTACAACTACCTATGCAATCAGTGCCTATCACCACTGATGTTGTGGGTTCGACTTCCACTCAGGATGAGGTGCATAGCATTATTTGATAAAGTTTGACAGTGACTTGCGATAGGTCTGTGGTTTCCTCCGGGTCCTTTGATTTCCTCCACCAATTAAACTGACCGCCACGATATACTAGTAACTGAAATATTGCTGAAAGTGGCGTTAAAAGCCATAAACCCAACCACCAATCAAATAGGTAACCAGACAACACAATGGCCAAAAGAAAAAGGTTATCAGGACAAACAAAATATTACACAGAAAACTAAAGATCGTGCAACACGAACCACTTTAAAAACTCGGGTGCTGTTGAATTGTAAGGAATTCCTGCTCCACTAGTGACACCCATCATGAAACTGTAGTTTCAAACCCGGTGATAAATAATGAATGAAGAAAGACCTTGGAATTCCTTGTAAACGTCAAGCGGCACATATCCGTGGCCATTTGTGACACATATATTGCGTAACGGTTTATAAAGTCATGGTGACGACCGTAAAACGACAGATGTAGTGTTTATCGATAGAAGTAAAGAGTAGTCGGCAATTTCACACTCATTTTAGAGTATGCGTTCTGGTCATTGTAAACGACCCTTCTTTGAAGTGTGAAGTTGTATCGTCTCTAATGTTTATCTACATCTATATCATAAAGGAGAGAGGTTTAGAGCATAAAACTAGATTAACCCTGTCACTTTTTATGGAAGTGCCTGCAACAAGCCAGGAAATTGTGCGGTCATGTATTTGTGTGTTAAGGGTATCAAATTTGCCTCTTTTTACCAGTTTGATAAGATTTTGGAATTGCTCCGACAGTGTGGTATTTTTGTGTTTTTTTCTTTTTCGTTTTATTCTTACTAAAAGCACGAATAACAAATTACTATATAAAGATACACACCATAGTAATTGTAAGATATGTACTTAAAACAAACTCACATCTACAAAACAAAATAGATAAATCCATGTCATTTTAATAAATATGTGTGAAATTTATAACAACGTTAGATTTGAAAGATAAAGAGGGGCCGAGTTTATAGAATATTAAAACGAAAAACAAAAACTAAACCACTGTCGGAACAAAATCCACTGGAAGAATTGGAGAAAGAGACAACATCGATACTGATAGCACATACCATTTCATGGCTTGGTACAGGCACTTCAATAAAGGGTGGCGGGATTAAACTAGGTTTATGGGCCCAGATTTCTCCTTTTAGTGAAATGATGCTGTCATGCATGCAAGTGTCCTCCACACGCGAGCAAAGCGCCAATCCCCCACATACGGTCGAGCGAATTGCGCCGCTACAAAGAACGCCCCCAAAAATAATTATTCAAAAACACATCCAAGTAACGGAACTATTTTAGGAGATTATATTAATCCATATGTCGTAATGTAAAATAAAAACGTTTTTTGTGTAATTATCGTCATCATTTACTAATTACCTATAAGAAGAGTTTGAGGACGCCTAATGGGTAGGGGTGGTCGTGGCCGTGATCGCATGGTAGTTGGATTATTATAATCAGTTATTTATTACCCTATAAGAAGAGTTTGAAGATAACAAAGGGGTAGTCACAACCTGCAAATCGAAGAACAGACAACACAATGGACAAAAGAAAAAGGACAAACAATGATATGCAAAACACTACACAGAAAACTGAAAATCGTGCATTACGAAACCCACTAAAAACCGGGGGTGGACTCAGGTGCTCTGGAAGGGTAGGAGTTCCTGCTACACTAGTGGCACCCGTCGTGTTATTCTAGTTACAAACCCGGTGATAAGTAATGAAGGACCGGGTATTACTGACGACAAGCGGAACATATCCGTAGTCATTTGTGACACAGATATTCCGTAACGGTTTACAAAGTCATGGTGGCGACCGTAAAACGACAGATGTAGTCTTTATCGACAGAAGTTCAACTGCAGGCCGTGGGAAATTTCACATTTGTTTTAGAGTTATGCTCATTGTAAAACGGTCATTTGTATTCTTTGACTCTGAAATTTAGAACTTCACACCAAGCGATATTCCTCTGCTTTCCTTTGTGTCTAAGTGTGAATTTAAATATTCTCTCATGTTCATTTACATCTATATTCTAAGATGGGAGGTTTGGACCCATAAAACTAGTTTAACACCACAATTTGTTTTAATTGAAGAGTCTGCAGCAACCCAGGAAAATGTGCGGTCATGTATTTGTGTGTTTAGGGCGGTCATGTATTTGTGTGTTAAGGGCGGTCATGTATTTGTGTTTTAAGGCGGTCATGTATTTGTGTGTTAGGGGTATCAAATTTGCCTCTTTTTACGAGTTTGATAAGATTTTGGAATTGCTCCGACAGTGTGGTATTTTTGGGTTTTTTTCTTTTTCGTTTTATTCTTACTAAAAGCACGAATTGTTTTATATAAAAATCATAATAACAAATTACTATATAAAGATACACACCATAGTAATTGTAAGATATGTACTTAAAACAAACTCACATCTACAAAACAAAATAGATAAATCCATGTCATTTTAATAAATATGTGTGAAATTTATAACAACGCTAAATTTGAAAGATAGAGAGGGGCCGGGTTTATAGAATATTAAAACGAAAAACAAAAACTAAACCACTGTCGGAACAAAATCCACTGGAAGAATTGGAGAAAGAGACAGCATCGATACTGATAGCACATACCATTTCATGGCTTGGTACAGGCACTTCAATAAAGGGTGGCAGGATTAAACTAGGTTTATGGGCCCAGATGTCTCCTTTTAGTGAAATGATGCTGTCATACATGCAAGTGTCCTCCACACGCGAGCAAAGCGCCAATCCCCCACATACGGTCGAGCAAATTGCGCCGCTACAAAGAACGCCCCCAAAAATAATTATTCAAAAACACATCCAAGTAACGGAACTATTTTAGGAGATTATATTAATCCATATGTCGTAATGTAAAATAAAAACGTTTTTTATGTAATTATCGTCATCATTTACTAATTACATATAAGAAGAGTTTGAGGACGCCTAATGGGTAGGGGCGGTCGTGGCCGTGATCGCATGGTAGCTGGATTATTATAATCAGTTATTTATTACCCTATAAGAAGAGTTTGAAGATAACAAAGGGGTAGTCACAATCTGCAAATCGAAGAACAGACAACACAATGGACAAAAGAAAAAGGACAAACAATGATATGCAAAACACTACACAGACAACTGAAGATCGTGCATTACGAAACCCACTAAAAACCGGAGGTGGACTCAGGTGCTCTGGAAGGGTAGGAGTTCCTGCTACACTAGTGGCACCCGTCGTGTTATTCTAGTTACAAACCCGGTGATAAGTAATGAAGGACCGGGTATTACTGACGACAAGCGGAACATATCCGTAGTCATTTGTGACACAGATATTCCGTAACGGTTTACAAAGTCATGGTGGCGACCGTAAAACGACAGATGTAGTCTTTATCGACAGAAGTTCAACTGCAGGCCGTGGGAAATTTCACATTTGTTTTAGAGTTATGCTCATTGTAAAACGGTCATTTGTATTCTTTGACTCTGAAATTTAGAACTTCACACCAAGCGATATTCCTCTGCTTTCCTTTGTGTCTAAGTGTGAACTTAAATATTCTCTCATGTTCATTTACATCTATATTCTAAGATGGGAGGTTTTGACCCATAAAACTAGTTTAACACCACAATTTGTTTTAATTGAAGAGTCTGCAGCAACCCAGGAAAATGTGCGGTCATGTATTTGTGTGTTTAGGGCGGTCATGTATTTGTGTGTTAAGGGCGGTCATGTATTTGTGTTTTAAGGCGGTCATGTATTTGTGTGTTAGGGGTATCAAATTTGCCTCTTTTTACGAGTTTGATAAGATTTTGGAATTGCTCCGACAGTGTGGTATTTTTGGGTTTTTTTCTTTTTCGTTTTATTCTTACTAAAAGCACGAATTGTTTTATATAAAAATCATAATAACAAATTACTATATAAAAATACACACCATAGTAATTGTAAGATATGTACTTAAAACAAACTCACATCTACAAAACAAAATAGATAAATCCATGTCATTTTAATAAATATGTGTGAAATTTATAACAACGTTAGATTTGAAAGATAGAGAGGGGCCGGGTTTATAGAATATTAAAACGAAAAACAAAAACTAAACCACTGTCGGAACAAAATCCACTGGAAGAATTGGAGAAAGAGACAGCATCGATACTGATAGCACATACCATTTCCTGGCTTGGTACAGGCATTTCAATAAAGGGTGGCAGGATTAAACTAGGTTTATGGGCCCAGATTTCTCCTTTTAGTGAAATGATGCTGTCATACATGCAAGTGTCCTCCACACGCGAGCAAAGCGCCAATCCCCCACATACGTTTGAGCAAATTGCGCCGCTACAAAGAACGCCCCCATCCCGAACACCACACACAATACATCCAACCCCCACGACACAGAAATTGTCTTATGTATGTGTCTAGTTATATAAAAGACAGGCCCATGGCCTCAATCATCATTTAAGTATTAGTTAAACCGTGGCGGTCAGTTTTATTGGTGGAGGAAACCGGAGGATCCGGAAAAAAACACCAACCTGCCGCAAATAACTGACAAAGTTTATCACATAATGTTGTATTGAGTACACCTCGACTGAACCGGATCCGAACTCACAACGTTAGTAGTGATAGGCATTATTGCATAGGTAGTTGTAAATCCAACTACCATGCGATCACGACCACGACGACCCCCGACATAATAGAGAATCAATAGTCAACTTTGAACCAACATATATTTCCTAATTAAATTCCCTCTTTCGTCATCCTTACGCAATGTGACGGAATACTTTTCAACAAGGTGTTGACAGCTTCCAAAAAACTTGTTCAAAAGAAGGATGAGACGATTCTTTAAAGTGTCTACATTAAACTTGAATAGGCTCCATGATTAATACAGGTGTGTAATTATGTTCTATAAAAGATGTTATCAAATAATAACTAACAACATATTTCCAAAAAACACTGATGTATACATATACAACATGAAGGATACAGGTTTTTATGTAACGTCCTGACAAGTCATGTCAAGTCATTCACAATTAATTGCACCAAATATAACGTAAACAAATTTAACGTACACCTTTTGTGCACAAGATCTTTCTTTTTGGTGAAGATTACTGTAGTATTCTAGGAACGCGTCTTCCCCACTAAATTTGATATCTACGTTTTTATTAGTAGCACTGAAATAGTGATGATCAACAATTCCACCTGTATCAACCAAGCGAACAACCACCTCTCTCCTCAAATCATTGAACATGAATAAGACCACGACATATGACGTTGGAAATCTAGACCCTGACTTGGGACAGGCACAAAGGCGTGGCAGGATTACACAGGTTAATGGGACACCAACTCTCCTCTCTTGATAATGGCATAACGACAATACGTATATAAACAAACTATCAAAACCTGCACAGATTCGCTGCCACTCAAAATGGCCGCATACTATCACAAAGATAAACATTTCAGTACAATAGCATCTTCAATGAATGCTCGTAGTTGACTGACTACAAACTAGAAAGATAGAATCTGTTGGTTAAAAACCATTAATCTTAGGGGTTGGTTTATGGTGTTTAACGCCACTTTCAACAATATCGTGGCGGTCAGTTGTATTGGTGGAGGAAACCGGAGTACCTGGAAAAGAACATCGACCTGCCGCAAGTCACTGACGAATTGTCCCACATAATGATGTATCGAGTACACCTCGACGTGAACGGGGTTCGAACTCACAACTTTAGTGGTGCTAGGGGAAAATTGTATTCAGACAAGACATTGACCAAGCATATCTTTGACTTCATTTAATTGTTTGAACAATAATTAAAAAATCACTTAAATTATAATAAACAATGCAAAAATTTCATAATTTACAGCAAGAATTTTTTTTTTATCTGGCAATACAGCAGGGTGATCTCATTGGTTAATATGGTTCGTAAAGGTGAATTAGGATCAAAGGTTAAACGAATAAAAGTATTTTATTTGATGTTCTCTAGAAAGTAGATTTTGTATTAGCCATGACGGGTTTAGTGTTAGTGTTATGGTGTTTAACGCCACTTTCAACAATATTTCAGTTATATCGTGGCGGTCCGTTTAATTGGAGGAGCAAATCGGAGAAAAAACACAGAACTTACCTTTAAAACTAGACGAATTACTTCTTGTGATAGTGGCCGCCATCTTTACGCAAGAGAGAAATAATGAAACAGCTTAATAATGTTGGTATGTACAAGTAGTATACATTGATGCAAGTTTTAACAGGACCTTAAACCAATTGGACCAATTGCTCCAATTTGGGCTCCGCGCTGGAGTTATCACCCTCGGTTGGGTTTACAGAGAACAATTTGGCCCCGCACCTCCTCAGTAAGTCCGGTAATGAGTATTATGGTTATTACAAAACAACCACTCAGTATACAGGTACCATTATATTTAAAACAAAATTAATTTAATCTAATATCGAATAAAATCAATATGTTTGAATATTACACATGTATGGAATTAACGTCCATTATAATATCCTTTAAGCAATTTTTGCTGACTTCATATATATATTAATAACCAATAATGAAGTGCTATTCTGGTTCCGGATAAACATACCTTTTCAACATTCCCGATTTGATTCTAAAATAATACGTTTTGTGAGTTATTTCCCTTGAGATAGGCAAAATGGCATCCGTTCCATGCAAGAGCAATGTTAAAGACAAATAATGGGAGTATATTTTTTGATAATTTGTAGATATTTGAAGCTTGTAAAAAATGAGAGTATTATTTCTATAGCAAATAGAAAATTCATAAGTTGCTACAAGCTGCAAATTTTATACAGAATAAGGGAAAATATGTGTTATTTTGGTTGAAAACTTTGCATGCTGTCCGCATTAAAGGGAAATAACTCCTGTTAAAAAAACTTTAAAAACCGTATAATTTTAGAATCAAGTCGGAATTGTAAAAACGGTCTATTATCGATGTTAGGTAATCAAATGGTACAAACTTAATAATAATGAATATAAACATTATTGCATAAAAGTGCTGGCAATTTAGCATGACCATTGCCAAAGTATGCCGTTGCGTTCGAAAACATCTTTCGAGCACCACTCAAGATGACAAATACAAAAGTATGCATGATCAATGCTTGGTAACAAACAAAGCGTCCGCGAAACTGTAAATAAATAGAAAAAGGGGGATATTTCACACACATTAAAGTCGAAATGTAAAAAATAGTTCAACTATAGATCGTCAGAATACGTCGATGTAGTCCATTAGTTTTTGAATTTTCACATTTGATGGTATTCATCCTCGATCTGAATTTAGCCAGAAGTCTTCTAAGTATGCCTTTTGTATGGATGATCTTCACATCGAACCCTTCTTCGTCCATCCAACCCTTATCTTTTTCTAACGTATAACCTATAACAAAAATAAAAGCTATTATATTTTATTCTCCGATTGCTGTTTTTTTCACTCGATTATGTGATAAGGTTTTCTCCGGATACTGCGGTTTCCTCCACCAATAAAACTGACCGCCACGATATAATTGAAATATTTTTGAAAGTGGCGTTAAACACCATAACCCTTACACCTATTCTTACTGTTTTCCTTAATTTACAAAAAGGCAAATAAAACTGACCGCCACGAAATACTTATATTTTGTTGAAAGTGGCCTTAAGCACTTTAACCCTAACCCTACAAAAGACTATCTCTAATCTATTGTTGAGGTTTGCACGTTTAGTAGATGTATTGTCGCCTAGCACCTTGTGTGTCATATTATGGCGAGAACAAAATACCCTTTACCGCCGACTTTTAGTGGGATACGTGTTGCCAAATATTTAGTTCCCTGTGCATTGTTTTGAACATCATTGTTTTTCCTTTGATCATTGAGTTGTCTGTCCTTCGATTTACAGCTTCTGATTGCCTCTTCG
This sequence comes from Bathymodiolus brooksi, assembly GCA_963680875.1. Classification (NCBI taxonomy): domain Eukaryota; kingdom Metazoa; phylum Mollusca; class Bivalvia; order Mytilida; family Modiolidae; genus Bathymodiolus; species Bathymodiolus brooksi. Next base: position 26,430,525 of record OY804589.1, read on the forward strand.
ATATCTTCAAACTTTTCTTAAACAGTAACTAAGATGTTTGTGAATTGCTATAACAAAATAATCCAATCTAATTAAAATTAGATCTTCGCACTTGCTCGCTATTTTCCATCGGTTGTTGTGTAGTCGCTTCCACGCGGCGACTACAAAACAACCGATAAAAAGTAGGGAGCAAGCACGGATATCTAATTTTAATTAGATAGCAAAATAATCGTACCTGCTTTCATTAATCTTTCAACGATTCTCACACAATTAGACTGCCTATTGTTTATAGTCAGATAGAGGGCGCTTTGTCCAAAGTCATCGACAATGTTGACGTCACATCCGGATTTAATCAAGAATCGTGCCGCTTGCGATTTATTGTCTTGTAAACTAGCTAACAGGGTTGTTCTTCCAGTTTGGTCTTTTGAATCAACTTTGGCACCTATATAATAAAGATTATTCATATGAAAGTCTTGAACAAATACAAAAATAAGAAGTTTGTTAATGCAATCACGTTAGTGACCAGACTAATCTGTCCATATCACTTGGGTGTTGCTAACGCAAAGTGTGCCGAATGTTTCAGCCATATCATAGCGAGAACAAATGACATGTTATGAAATGATGATACTGTTTGTTTTATACGATACCAACAGGTTGAGTTGAATTATTATAGTGCTATGTACTATGATATATCATCAGAACAACAGACTGTGGGTAGACATAAAGTGTACACAGTGAAGGTCAACAATTACACCAATACACGAACATAATTTTGTATTGACTACACTTCGGGATTCGAACGCACAACTTTTGTGATTACACAGGTATTTGTAAGTCCCATTACCATACGATCACGACCACGACGGACACTTTTATAAAATGTATTCATTTAAGTCTGGAAAACAAGTTATATATTTGTTACTATGTTATTAATTCTGGAAAATGCATACTAACTGGAGAAAACAATAGTATACAATTACAGACTTTTGTAGAAGTGAATATGAGTTTTTATTGACCTGTAAAATAATATTGACCGAAGCGGAAGGTTGAGGTCAAAATTGGTTTTGCAGGTCAATAAAAACACTTATTACATAATGACTGTAAATATCCGTACTTTAGCTAAGTAAAGTCTAGAAGTCAATAAAGAATGGTATTCACCTGCTGAAAGTGATAGTCATCGGGTGACGTCATAAGCCTTATAGTATATGTAATAGAACAATTACAGACTTTTGTATCACTGAATATAAGTTTTTATTGACCTGCAAAACCAATATTGACCTCGGCTTCGGTCAATATTTTTATACAGATCAATATAAACTCATATTCACTTCTACAAAAGTCTGTAATTGTATAATATTCACTGATACAAAAGTCTGTAAAATGCGGAGATCATCATCATTTCATCGAATTAACTTGATATATCCACGATATACATGTAGGGGTCTACAAAATTGCTCATTTGGCGTTCAACAACAATCACATCCTCCCATGTTTACGAAAACATGAAAAGTATTATATTTCTTAGAGACTTCATCGCAGCGGGTTTGTCTGGGACGATTCAGCTACACAATTCGCCATTTGGACGGGGAAGAGGGTGAGGTGTAAACATGTACATTTGGCGATATACTAACATCTAATAACACCCATTTTGGAGTCATGTCATGTAACCTTTCATTATCTTTGACCTTTCAATCCAATGAAAACTCTTGTTGCTTTGATACCGCATGATTTAGTAGGCTCATCGCTGATTGGTCGGTTAAAAATGTGAACCCTCACGTGACACCATACGGTATGTCGATATAAAACATACACAAAGATACAATAAACACCAAATTTAAAATAGATTGAAATAACAATTATTCAAATCTAACATAGCATATTTTATCAAAGCCATTGAAATATTATTTGTTCACCAAACATACAGTAGTACACGACTAACAAACACATTGTTGTTACTTCCATGAAAAAGATAAGTTACAATTTTTATAACTTTATTTGCAAAATTACCCCCATGTGGGCCAAGCAAATACAATTAAAAAAAAAGGAACAAACACAATACAAGCAAATTATTAACAATTAGGGTACTTTTGACCGACATAGACATCATTTTCGCAATTTTAATGATTGCTTTATAAAGTCATAGAAATAAGACAAAAGTTCAAGTTTGGGATTTAAGATATAGTTCAATTTTTGAAGTTGCTGACTTTGTAAAAAATCTGGATTTAGTTCTTTAAATTTTTCAAACATAGAATTTCTAATTTGAGAATTTCTTTTACACTGTAGAAAAAAATGATATTCATCTTCAATTTCTTTACAGAACGAATATAATCTTTGCTGTCGTGTTATATTTTTATATCGGCCAGTTGTTATTTCCAAGGAATGATCACTCACACGAAATTTAGTTAAAAGCTGTCTCTTTTCAAAACTATTTTCTATGAATATATAATTTTCTAATTTAATATCTGATTTCAGTTGACTATACAGATATAATTTTGAACTATCAGTTAATTTAGAGAGCTTTTCTTGTACTTTAGTAGTATAATTCTCAGAGACAACTTCTTTAAACTTTTCTTTTAATTATTTTTTATTTTGAAAAAAGATCTGTTAAAATTTACATATTCTGTGTACCAGGAATACATTCCATTATCATGAAGATCTTTATTAATATTAAAAGCTTCTTTGACAAGCGGATTAATATCATTCAAGTTGATTCTATTAAAGTACATCATAACTTGGATTTTTATAAATGAATCTAAGGGAAACCTCCCCAATGCCGACTTTGCTGCTATATTACTGGCAGTCTTTTTCAGGCCTAAAGCTGACTTACAAAACTTATTATGAATTTTCTCATATTGAAACTTTTCTTCCAAATATGGTGTGTCACAAAAAGTATTATTTTTATTTCATCTATTCAGAACTCTAAAAATATACAGATAATCATCCATAAACCATATTTCGCTATTATGAAGAAGAACTGGTCTTACTAAAATGTCAAAAAGTTTACATGAAAGAGTTATCGGAATACTTTGAAAATTAACGAACCGACTTCTGAGAGCAAAAAGGACTTTTAACCCTTTCTTTGTCAATTCTTGAATGGCTATTTTAAATTTGTATAATCTATGACATTCCCTAAAAAATTATATTCTTTATTTTCAATTAATGGAACATTTTCATAATATAGTTGCGAAGTTGGCGAGTAAGATTTTTGAAAAGTCATTACTTTTGTTTTTTTAACATTTACTGTTAGTTTCCATTTATAACAATAATATTCAAGTTTCTTTAAAGCATTTTGTAGGCCATGGTGTGAAGTTGATAATATAATAAGGTCATCTGCAAACTTAAACTTGCTATTTTTGATTTTTGAAGTATAAGAGGGTCACATGAGTCATCAAATATTTCGTGAAGTCATTTATAAAATAATTAAAATGTGTGGTGCTAAGATTGTCTTGTTGCTTGACTCCTCGTTTTAAGGTTAAAAAAATAGTATGTTCATTATTAAGTTTAACTGCAGACTCACTATACAAGGGTAATAACAAAATTACCGAACTCCGAACAATCTTACAAAGGGAAAGTCAAAACTCATAATTATATAAACAGACAAAATCAGTCAACAACCGGAAAACTGTGAAAACCGTAATGACCCTGACTTGGTACAGGCATTTCTAAAGAAATGTTGGGTTGAATCAGATTTTAAGGCGCCAAACCTCCCGCTCTCATAACGGTTCAAAGGTTCCGGCTGTCACTGTAACAGTATTTAAATACAGGAATTTTATACATATCACTAATTACTTTATAACATTTCTTCCCAACACCATTTGAAATAAGTTTATATAATAGTCCATTATGCCATAAAGAGTCAAACGCCTTTCTCAGGTCAACAAAACATGAGTAGATCTTTTGCTTTTTTTGATATAAATATTTAGATAATAATGTTTTTAAGATAAAAATGTTATCTCTTGTTCTGTGATTAGAACGAAAACCAAACTGCTGATCTGCAACTAAATTTTCATAGTGTTTAATTAATCTCTCATTAAGTTTAATTTCTTTTTCTTTTTTTTTTAACTTCAGGTAAACCTTGATTAGAGAATGATTACAAGATTTACAAGATTACAAGATTTTATTGATAACACTCCGACACATAAATGTGTTACATGAGGACATAACATATATGCAGTATTTCATGGCGAAATGATCATATATTATCAAAAACATTAAAACATACCAGCAATTTTCTTTATGAACAATGATAACCTTTAATAAACTTCTACATTACAAAAAGATAGGAAACCATTCATTTTAACAATACTGGGATAAGTAGCATACTACCTAGGTAAATATATACGTCTCAGGTTGACTAAATATTCATTACAACACACAAATAACAAGTGGAACTCATCACCAATTGATTAGTTTAGCTATACAATTTTGAAGAGATATTCCTCTATAATTATGCAAATCAGGTTTATCTCCTGATTTAAAAATTAGCATAGTATATGATTTTCTCCAGCTAGTGGGGTAGCACCCACTATCAAGAATTAATTAAGAAGTTTAGTTATTGATTTAATGGTTATTATATTACTACATTTTATTACTTCATTCGAAATTAAGTCAGGTCCTGCATTTTTACCATTTTTTTTATTTTTTAGTACATTATTTAATTTCATGAATACTAAATGGTTCATCAGTTTTTTAATTGTAGTTTTAAATTGTCTTATACTTCAGTATATGTTCATCAACTCTTTTTTTTAAATCCAAATTAAAAGATTCAGGTTCTCCTTGAGATTGGAAATGGTTTACCAACTCATCAAAATTAGTTGGAATATCCATATTTTTATTTGTATTATTTCTTTATAGAACTCTGGGATATCATTAAAATTGTCTATTGAATTACCATTGTCTATATTTTTTCCAAATTTATCTAAATATTTTCTTGGTATAACTTTCCAATTTGATGTTTCTGAACTAAGCAGTTTTTTGACCCATGACACTTTTAGCGATTTAAAATAACAGTTTATATCAACCATTTTCAACCCCCCACCCTCCTTTATCGTAATCCCCTATTAAAGTTAATCTTTTAACTTTATCCGGTTTATATGCATGTATTCCTGTTGAAAATTATTGTATGCCATGCTCCCCTATATAAAATTATAAAAATGTATTTGTATTGTAAAATCCTTGTATTTACTTATGGAATAAAGAATTATTACATTATAATTATGTTAGTGTTTCTGTTTGTTTGTTCTTTTTTTTATCAAACGGACTATAGGTAATTTCGTTTGATCTTTAATTAGTACGCCTATAAAAACAATTCCCACTGTGCCCAGTGTATTTTTTACCTGGATTTTCTAAATTGGGCAGGATGGGAACACACCATTCAAAATATTCGATGGCTGTACGATGAGGAACATCTAATAAAGCGCCATTCTATAATTTAATTTCTCTTGAGTTTCAAATGGTTTTTTTTCTGTCATTGTTACTCACATCTACAGTCAAACATGCATTAAGAGGTCTCCTTTGAGAAAAAGAAAAAGCGCTCTTTCAAGACAGGTTACTCCTTAAAAATTTTTAACTTCATATGAATTTTTTTATGACAGGACAGGAAAATGTGACTTTTTAATACAGGTGACTTAATAGAATGGGAAGGTTTGACTAAATTTATTCACATTCTATTGTCTTATTATTATTTTACTTGTTTAACATTCGCTTTTTAATACACTTTTTCTGGTAAATCTTTATAACAAATACATTTTCGAAAAACCATTTCAATCTATGAATAAAATTTACACGAAAAGTTGTAAATTTGATACTATAAGTTAAGTACCTCCTCTTTTTCAACGCCTCCTCCTTTATTTAAATCTTGAACATGAGTGTCTGAAGTGGTAATCATCGGAATTTCACTTACAATGGCTGGTTTAAATGGATTGTTCTGTCCCTTGTCTATCAATGACATAGTAAAACAACGATATAATCAGATTCCGAATGCCGGTGACTTTCCATTATTTTGTATCCGCTCTCATGAATGGCTAAACAACAACGGTAAGTTTTCATAACCTCAGAAGTCTTGTAAATTTCTTACAGTATCCCATAACAATACAATAAATAATACAATAATTTTACACTTCTTCAAGAATTCCCACAAAACGTCTTAAATACAGCTGAATTTGTAGTTACGGCATTCATCCAAAGTTGATTTAAGTCTTGATAGTAGAAATCTACAATGACAATGACCACTTTACAATACACGTTCTCTGTACTAGGTAGGTAATGGTAAATATATATATATATTATTAGTTTTAGAACTATCAATTAATAAAATAGTCAAACAACATTAGAATCAGATCTCCATTGTTATCCATCTGCTCTCATGAATGTTTTTTCACACTGACAGAAGTCTTGAAAAATTCTTAGAGCACCCCATAGCAATACAAAAAAATAGAATATTACACAACCTCGACAAGAATTCCTTTAAATACGGCTGAATTGTTAGTTACGCCATTCACTTAAAGTTGATAGTAGAAATCTACAATGATAATGAACTCTTTACAATACATGAAGTCTTGAAAAATTCTTACAGTACTAGAAAATAAGGGTAATAACAAAATTACCGAACTCCGAACAATCTTACAAAGGGAAAGTCAAAACTCATAATTATATAAACAGACAAAATCAGTCACCAACCGGAAAACCGTAATGACCCTGACTTGGTACAGGCATTTCTAAAGAAATGGTGGGTTGAATCAGATTTTAAGAAAGCAATACAAAACAATTGTATATTACACTACCTCAAGAATTCCCACAAAACGTCTTAAACATGGATGATTTTATTAAGTAATGGCATTCATTTAAAGTTGATTTAAACCTTGATAGTAGAAATGACCTCTTTATAATACACGATGTCTATACTAGATAGGTAGTGATAAATACATATATCATTAGTTTTATAAGCAGACAACTGATATCAGTACCCCCTATTTTATTGTATTTTATTGTATGGCAATTTACAATATACGTTGAGTGTGATTTTTTCATTTGGCCTTTAGGACAATGAACCAATTAATAAATGGGTCATGGGTGCTGGAGTCTGTAGGGTCGTTGGGTTTCAGCTAACAAGAAGTCTATCCACTGAGGCGCCTTTGTTTCACGTTAAATGAGCATTATTACAGAGGTTATGGTTATGGTGCTAAGGGCCACGTTCAACAATATTTCAGTTATATCGTGGCAGTCAGTTTTGTTGGTGGAGAAAAATGGAGTACCCAGAGAAAAGCAACAACCTTCCATAAGTCACTAGCAAACTTTATTACATATTGTTGTATCAAGTAAATCTCGCCATTAGCAGGATTCGAACTCACAACGTTGGTAGTGATAGGTACTGATTGCATATCCAACTATTATACAATCACGACCTATATAATTTTTTTATTTTTCAATTTTTGCACAGGTTATACGATATAATCTGGCTTGGGGCAGTTTTCGCTTATTAAACCGCGGTGTGTACAACCTGATTAAGGTTATTTCTTCATGAACCGAACACAAATTGCGATCAATCCTTAATTGTCGTTGGCGATTGGATATGTTGGTGACGTCACAATACCAACCCAAGCTTATCGAGTATAACCAATTTTTATCCAGGCGGATCAGCAAATCAGATTGCAGTATTCACATCTAATTAAATTATTTAGATATATCCACTGTATTAAAGAAATCCACATACAAAGGTCAAGGCAAAACAATAGAGCATCTATAATGTGTCATTTCGACACTTGACTAAGTGTTTGTGAAGCTAGTATTTCCTTACCATCTTCATCTCTTCCGTTGACTTTCATTTAATAACTTAATGTATTCATTCATGTCTTTGTATTAATAGATGACAAATAATTGCCACTTTCGGATTTGACCATAAAAATATTATTGTAAATTTAATCATAAAATTAATACTAATAATAATATAGTAAAAATTTAAACGAAAACAAATACAAAAAATGTATAGCAAATTATGATTTTCCATTATTTGTAAACAGCACAATTGTTTAATAAACAAATGTTTTATTTCTAAGAGTCTGGTAGATGTGGAAATTTATTTGTAAAATTTGCTCACGCCACGTATAGCTGAACTACTGCTAAAGTTGGCGTTAAACACCAATCAATCAATCAATTAATCATGATTTCCCAAATAAAATATAAAAACTTGGCTTGTGTTTAAAAAAAACTTACAGAATGTTTAACCCACAAATCGTATTTAGGGTGACACCGACATATTCACAATAAATTATATAATCTAGAGCATGGAGATTTATTAAAAAAACTGTTATTGTCTATATTAAACCCGAAAAGAAAAAATAACAGAAAATAATTGTCCAAATAAACTGTATTTCTTGAATTGATTGATTGTTGTTTAACGTCAAGAGAGTAGTATTTCGTATTCCACCTACACATCCCCTTCCCCTCCCCACCACCCCCCCCCCCCCCACCCACAGCCTCACCAAATAAAAACAAAATAAAACAAACAAACGTCAAAAGAGTGGTATTCCAGCTATACCTCCCCCCTCCCCCCCGAAAAAAGCCAAACAAACAAAACACAAAAACAAACAAATTGTACACTACATTTAAATATTTGTGTGTTTTTTCTTCCAGTCATATGTGCTATAGCATCTACATGCAATGGAATCCAAAGTGGTAACGAAAGATGGAAAAACCCTTGTGGCACCCAAGATGAGCTGATTTCTAATATAATATCAAATATTGGAAACGGAATACAGTTGGTCAACCAAACCATACAGAAATATGTAAGTAACAATATGTAAATCATGTAGGTTAGGTGTATGGTGTTTAGCGCCACTGTCAACAATATTTCAGTTATATCGTGGCGGTCATTTTTATTGGTGGAGGAAACAGGAGTACCCGGATGTAAATCATGTACACCAAGCCTTCTCACTACATTTTAAAGATATAATGTCGTTGATTCTGGTGATATTTTTTACAAGGAGTACATTGAAAACATAAATTAACACTAATTATCCACTTTTAACGTAAAAAGTCCATCCAAACTATTTTATTTTCATGAAAACCATCTCGAACATAAATTCCTGTCTTCGCAACAAAAATGTCTGCCGATAGAAAATCTGAACGTTGTCGTACGAGAATTTTAACTGATTCTGATAGAAAAAGAAACAGGAAAGAAGTTTTAGCAAATTATAATAAAACAAGAATTAATATAGGCCACCATCATGACCGTTGGATGCATGGAATTGAAGGAAGCCAATTCAGTTCTACTGTAATACATTACAAGGCATGAACGAACGACCAAAGTTTAGTCAAAATAAATCGAACAGAAATGGTTTACATTATAAAAATATCTAAATAGAGGCAGGAATGTTAGGAATAGGTTTAAGTTCATGTTGCTTAACGCCACTTTTAACAATAATTCAGTTATATCGTGGCGGTCAGTTTTATTGCTGGAAGAAACCGGAGTACGAGAGAAAATTATTAACCTGCCGGAAGTCACTGAGAAGCTTGATCATATAATGTTGCATCCAATACACCTCGCCATGAGTGGAATTCGAAATCACAACGTTAGTGGTGATAGGCACTGATTGCATAGGTAGCTATAAGTCCAACTACCATACAAGCACGACCACGACGGCCCCCCTTGCTAGGAATAAATCAGGAATCAAACCATAAATTTACATAAAGTAATCTTCTGTACACGACAGGGGCCGTCGTGGCCGTTCTTGTATGGTAGTTGGACTTACAACTACCTATGCAATCAGTGCCTATCACCACTGATGTTGTAAGTTCGAATCTCGATCAGGAGGAGGTGTACAACATTATGTGATAAAGTTTGTCAGTGACTTGCGACAATTTTGTAGTTTTCTCCGGGTACTCCGGTTTCCTTCACCAATAAAGCAGACCGCCACAAGATAACTGAAATATTATTGAAAGTGGCGTTAAACGCCATAAATCAATACATCTGTACATGACATTTGCAGTTAACTTATTATTCAGTGACTAATACAGGTATGAGTCACAATTATATTGTATGCATTACTTATAATTGCAAGGAAACTGGAAACGGGTTATTTTGTTTTTATTTATATTTCAAAAGCGGTAAATATTGCAAATTTTGTGGACACAGTGTATCCCTCAAAAGAAATTATCCTGAGAGATGCCAAAAAATCAAGATTAGTTTGAAAAAATACCGATTTGTTCATGTCCAAGAAAAAAGAAATTTCCGACTAGGGAAAAACATAGCCCTCCTCTCCCCACCCTTAAAAGTTATATGGTCAGTCCCCTCATTAAGAGAGTATGTATATGTAATAGAACATGGGCGACTTTCCAACTTTACACTTAGACATAAAGTATAGGAAGAACGCTTACATTGTTGTATTGTTTTATATTCTTGTAAAAAAAAACATTTTTAAGTAATAGCAATCTACGATTATTTTTGTACTAGATCACTGAAAGAGTTCTGGATTCTGATCTTTTACTAAGCTTGGAGTTTTATCATCATCTAGAATTGCCGAGAGAAATTATTACTGAAGACTACACAAATACAGTACATAACGTAAGTAATTAATTTTACTAATTATATACAGTAATAAGATGCATGATATATTGGCACAAGCCTATCACCGATACGGTGTGGGTTCGCGCTCGGGTTTGTAAATTTAGTTTTTAAAGGTGCACTCGACTCGCAGCCGCATGTGATAAAGCTTACCGGTTGCTTGCCTATGGTCGGTGGTTCACTCCGGGTACTCCGGCTTCTTCCACCACTAAAACTGGTCGCCATGATATAGATGAAATATTTCTGAAAGTGACGTTAAACATCAAAAATCAATCAATCAATCAATCATGATTTATTGGTATTTCAGTACATTGAGATCAACAATATACATATTAAAATTATTCGGAAGTGGATGCTGTTACGAATAAAAAAAAACGTGCAATAAACTTTGGTTTTCCTGCTGCAAAAGAGTTTTAAATATTTTCACTTTCTAATCTTTTGACAATGAGCGTTACCTGATGAAGGTTATTCCATAAACGTGTTGTTAGCACTAAATTAGATGTTCTCGTTATCATTTGCTAAATTCATGACTGTCTCACTAATGCTGTGTTCTAGAATAGCCTATGTTTATATATAATAGAAATATTTCTTAGGAGTGGGTGGATGAGTGAGTGTGGGTGGTTGTTGTCTAAGGCCAAGTGAGCAATGGTTCAGCCATCCCATGGCGAGAACAGGTTACATTTTGATGAGATGATGATGTCTGCTTTGTAGTAGACCAACACGCTTAGTTGGATCTCCATAGTGCTAGCGGAGAAGGAATTGTATAGACCAGACCGGGGCTCGAACCCACGATCTGCCTAGCCGATGACGCTAGTCATTACATCATAAATGCGATTTAATTGAGATAACAAACGTACATGTACGCTGATTTTCCTTTTTTTTTAGCAACATTATGTCAGTTATTAGTAGCTGGTCGTTGTTGTTACTTTTATTGTAATATTTTCAATATATTTTTAGGTCAGACATTGGCATCGTCGTGCAAATTTTTAATATTGTTAATCTATTTTTAATATTCTTAATATATTTTTGATATTTTTAATATATTTTTAATATACAATGTATTTAATATTTTTTAATATCTTTTCAGGTCAAACATTGGCATCGTCGTGCATACAAACATTTGTCTATGGCGGTCATTTTTCTAGAGTTAGTGAAGCATAACGAAACAATATATCAACAACAGCACGACGACCATTTAATGAGCTACTTAACAGGCATAGAAACAACCATGTACGATATATTATGCAGCGTACATTCGGCCATCTTCCAATTGAATTCCCATGTTGAAAGATACGTGTCACGTGACATTGTACCCAAGAATTTGATTGGCCTACAATCTGTATTCGTTAGAGACTATGTGATTTTACAAGACATTAATGCTATTTTAGAATATTTTTTAAATGCATACAAAGTTATATCAGCGACTATGACCATACACAAATAATTATTCAAACACACTTCCAAGTATCGGAACTATTTTAGTAGATTATATTAATCCATATGTTGTATTGTAAAATAAAAACGTTTTTTGTGTAATTATCTTAATCATTTATTTATTACCCTATGAGAAGAGTTTGAGGATGCCTAATTGGTAGGGGCCGTCGTGGCCGTATGGTAGTTGGATTTACAACTACCTATGCAATCAGTGCCTATCACCACTGATGTTGTGGGTTCGACTTCCACTCAGGATGAGGTGCATAGCATTATTTGATAAAGTTTGACAGTGACTTGCGATAGGTCTGTGGTTTCCTCCGGGTCCTTCGATTTCCTCCACCAATTAAACTGACCGCCACGATATACTAGTAACTGAAATATTGCTGAAAGTGGCGTTAAAAGCCATAAACCCAACCACCAATCAAATAGGTAACCAGACAACACAATGGCCAAAAGAAAAAGGTTTTCAGGACAAACAAAATATTACACAGAAAACTAAAGATCGTGCAACACGAACCACTTTAAAAACTCGGGTGCTGTTGAATTGTAAGGAATTCCTGCTCCACTAGTGACACTAGGAAATTGTGCGGTCATGTATTTGTGTGTTAAGGGCGGTCATGTATTTGTGTGTTAAGGGTATCAAATTTGCCTCTTTTTACGAGTTTGATAAGATTTTGGAATTGCTCCGACAGTGTGGTAATTTTGTGTTTTTTTCTTTTTCGTTTTATTCTTACTAAAAGCACGAATAACAAATTACTATATAAAGATACACACCATAGTAATTGTAAGATATGTATTTAAAACAAACTCACATCTACAAAACAAAATAGATAAATCCATGTCATTTTAATAAATATGTGTGAAATTTATAACAACGTTAGATTTGAAAGATAAAGAGGGGCCGAGTTTATAGAATATTAAAACGAAAAACAAAAACTAAACCACTGTCGGAACAAAATCCACTGGAAGAATTGGAGAAAGAGACAGCATCGATACTGATAGCACATACCATTTCATGGCTTGGTACAGGCACTTCAATAAAGGGTGGCAGGATTAAACTAGGTTTATGGGCCCAGATTTCTCCTTTTAGTGAAATGATGCTGTCATACATGCAAGTGTCCTCCACACGCGAGCAAAGCGCCAATCCCCCACATACGGTCGAGCAAATTGCGCCGCTACAAAGAACGCCCCCAAAAATAATTATTCAAAAACACATCCAAGTAACGGAACTATTTTAGGAGATTATATTAATCCATATGTCGTAATGTAAAATAAAAACGTTTTTTATCCTGCAATGACAGCATTTACCGACCAATATAGCCTGCCTAATATATTTTTTGATATTGGTCAGTTATAAATAGAACATTTTTTGATATTAGTCAGTTATAAATAGAACATACAAATGTAAAACGGGGCACATCGGGGGATATTGTTTTCAAATACATACACAAAATTATTTCAAATACTTTTATCATCGTCCAGTAAACGTTTATTTACGATTTAAAATTGCAGGATAAATACAATACATGTGCACTGTCGAAGCATATAGGGGTAGGAGTTCCTGCTACACTAGTGGCACCCGTCGTGTTATTCTAGTTACAAACCCGGTGATAAGTAATGAAGGACCGGGTATTACTGACGACAAGCGGAACATATCCGTAGTCATTTGTGACACAGATATTCCGTAACGGTTTACAAAGTCATGGTGGCGACCGTAAAACGACAGATGTAGCGTTTATCGACAGAAGTTCAACTGCAGGCCGTGAGAAATTTCACATTTGTTTTAGAGTTATGCTCATTGTAAACCGGTCATTTGTATTCTTTGACTCTGAAATTTAGAACTTCACACCAAGCGATATTCCTCTGCTTTCCTTTGTGTCTAAGTGTGAACTTAAATATTCTCTCATGTTCATTTACATCTATATTCTAAGATGGGAGGTTTTGACCCATAAAACTAGTTTAACACCACAATTTGTTTTAATTGAAGAGTCTGCAGCAACCCAGGAAAATGTGCGGTCATGTATTTGTGTGTTTAGGGCGGTCATGTATTTGTGTGTTAAGGGCGGTCATGTATTTGTGTTTTAAGGCGGTCATGTATTTGTGTGTTAGGGGTATCAAATTTGCCTCTTTTTACGAGTTTGATAAGATTTTGGAATTGCTCCGACAGTGTGGTATTTTTGGGTTTTTTTCTTTTTCGTTTTATTCTTACTAAAAGCACGAATTGTTTTATATAAAAATCATAATAACAAATTACTATATAAAAATACACACCATAGTAATTGTAAGATATGTACTTAAAACAAACTCACATCTACAAAACAAAATAGATAAATCCATGTCATTTTAATAAATATGTGTGAAATTTATAACAACGTTAGATTTGAAAGATAGAGAGGGGCCGGGTTTATAGAACAAAATCCACTGGAAGAATTGGAGAAAGAGACAACATCGATACTGATAGCACATACCATTTCCTGGCTTGGTACAGGCATTTCAATAAAGGGTGGCAGGATTAAACTAGGTTTATGGGCCCAGATTTCTCCTTTTAGTGAAATGATGCTGTCATACATGCAAGTGTCCTCCCCACGCGAGCAAAGCGCCAATCCCCCACATACGGTCGAGCAAATTGCGCCGCTACAAAGAACGCCCCCATCCCGAACACCACACACAATACATCCAACCCCCACGACACAGAAATTGTCTTATGTATGTGTCTAGTTATATAAAAGACAGGCCCATGGCCTCAATCATCATTTAAGTATTAGTTAAACCGTGGCGGTCAGTTTTATTGGTGGAGGAAACCGGAGGATCCGGAAAAAAACACCAACCTGCCGCAAATAACTGACAAAGTTTATCACATAATGTTGTATTGAGTACAACTCGACTGAACCGGATCCGAACTCACAACGTTAGTAGTGATAGGCATTATTGCATAGGTAGTTGTAAATCCAACTACCATGCGATCACGACCACGACGACCCCCGACATAATAGAGAATCAATAGTCAACTTTGAACCAACATATATTTCCTAATTAAATTCCCTCTTTCGTCATCCTTACGCAATGTGACGGAATACTTTTCAACAAGGTGTTGACAGCTTCCAAAAAACTTGTTCAAAAGAAGGATGAGACGATTCTTTAAAGTGTCTACATTAAACTTGAATAGGCTCCATGATTAATACAGGGGTGTAATTATGTTCTATAAAAGATGTTATCAAATAAATAATAACTAACAACATATTTCCAAAAAACACTGATGTATACATATACAACATGAAGGATACAGGTTTTTATGTAACGTCCTGACAAGTCATGTCAAGTCATTCACAATTAATTGCACCAAATATAACGTAAACACATTTAACGTACACCTTTTGTGCACAAGATCTTTCTTTTTGGTGAAGATTACTGTAGTATTCTAGGAACGCGTCTTCCCCACTAAATTTGATATCTACGTTTTTATTAGTAGCACTGAAATAGTGATGATCAACAATTCCACCTGTATCAACCAAGCGAACAACCACCTCTCTCCTCAAATCATTGAACATGAATAAGACCACGACATATGACGTTGGAAATCTAGACCCTGACTTGGGACAGGCACAAAGGCGTGGCAGGATTACACAGGTTAATGGGACACCAACTCTCCTCTCTTGATAATAGCATAACGACAATACGTATATAAACAAACTATCAAAACCTGCACAGATTCGCTGCCACTCAAAATGGCCGCATACTATCACAAAGATAAACATTTCAGTACAATAGCATCTTCAATGAATGCTCGTAGTTGACTGACTACAAACTAGAAAGATAGAATCTGTTGGTTAAAAACCATTAATCTTAGGGGTTGGTTTATGGTGTTTAACGCCACTTTCAACAATATCGTGGCGGTCAGTTTTATTGGTGGAGGAAACCGGAGTACCTGGAAAAGAACATCGACCTGCCGCAAGTCACTGACGAATTGTCCCACATAATGATGTATCGAGTACACCTCGCCGTGAACGGGGTTCGAACTCACAACTTTAGTGGTGCTAGGGGAAAATTGTATTCAGACAAGACATTGACCAAGCATATCTTTGACTTCATTTAATTGTTTGAACAATAATTAAAAAATCACTTAAATTATAATAAACAATGCAAAAATTTCATAATTTACAGCAAGAATTTTTTTTTTATCTGGCAATACAGAAGGGTGATCTCATTGGTTAATATTGTTCGTAAAGGTGAATTAGGATCAAAGGTTAAACGAATAAAAGTATTTTATTTGATGTTCTCTAGAAAGTAGATTTTGTATTAGCCATGACGGGTTTAGTGTTAGTGTTATGGTGTTTAACGCCACTTTCAACAATATTTCAGTTATATCGTGGCGGTCCGTTTAATTGGAGGAGCAAATCGGAGAAAAACCACAGAACTTACCTTTAAAACTAGACGAATTACTTCTTGTGATAGTGGCCGCCATCTTTACGCAAGAGAGAAATAATGAAACAGCTTAATAATGTTGGTATGTACAAGTAGTATACATTGATGCAAGTTTTAACAGGACCTTAAACCAATTGGACCAATTGCTCCAATTTGGGCTCCACGCTGGAGTTATCACCCTCGGTTGGGTTTACAGAGAACAATTTGGCCCCGCACCTCCTCAGTAAGTCCGGTAATGAGTGTTATGGTTATTACAAAACAACCACTCAGTATACAGGTACCATTATATTTAAAACAAAATTAATTCAATCTAATATCGAATAAAATCAATATGTTTGAATATTACACATGTATGGAATTAACGTCCATTATAATATCCTTTAAGCAATTTTTGCTGACTTCATATATATATTAATAACCAATAATGAAGTGCTATTCTGGTTCCAGATAAACATACCTTTTCAACATTCCCGATTTGATTCTAAAATAATACGTTTTGTGAGTTATTTCCCTTGAGATAGGCAAAATGGCATCCGTTCCATGCAAGAGCAATGTTAAAGACAAATAATGGGAGTATATTTTTTGATAATTTGTAGATATTTGAAGCTTGTAAAAAATGAGAGTATTATTTCTATAGCAAATAGAAAATTCACAAGTTGCTACAAACTGCAAATTTTATACAGAATAAGGGAAAATATGTGTTATTTTGGTTGAAAACTTTGCATGCTTTCCGCATTAAAGGGAAATAACTCCTGTTAAAAAAACTTCAAAAACCGTATAATTTTAGAATCAAGTCGGAATTGTAAAAACGGTCTATTATCGATGTCAGGTAATCAAATGGTACAAACTTAATAATAATGAATATAAACATTATTGCATAAAAGTGCTGGCAATTTAGCATGACCATTGCCAAAGTATGCCGTTGCGTTCGAAAACATCTTTCGAGCACCACTCAAGATGACAAATACAAAAGTATGCATGATCAATGCTTGGTAACAAACAAAGCGTCCGCGAAACTGTAAATAAATAGAAAAAGGGGGATATTTCACACACATTAAAGTCGAAATGTAAAAAATAGTTCAACTATAGATCGTCAGAATACGTCGATGTAGTCCATTAGTTTTTGAATTTTCACATTTGATGGTATTCATCCTCGATCTGAATTTAGCCAGAAGTCTTCTAAGTATGCCTTTTGTATGGATGATCTTCACATCGAACCCTTCTTCGTCCATCCAACCCTTATCTTTTTCTAACGTATAACCTATAACAAAAATAAAAGCTATTATATTTTATTCTCCGATTGCTGTTTTTTTCACTCGATTATGTGATAAGGTTTTCTCCGGATACTGCGGTTTCCTCCACCAATAAAACTGACCGCCACGATATAATTGAAATATTTTTGAAAGTGGCGTTAAACACCATAACCCTTACACCTATTCTTACTGTTTTCCTTAATTTACAAAAAGGCAAATAAAACTGACCGCCACGAAATACTTATATTTTGTTGAAAGTGGCCTTAAGCACTTTAACCCTAACCCTACAAAAGACTATCTCTAATCTATTTTTGAGGTTTGCACGTTTAGTAGATGTATTGTCGCCTAGCACCTTGTGTGTCATATTATGGCGAGAACAAAATACCCTTTACCGCCGACTTTTAGTGGGATACGTGTTGCCAAATATTTATTTCCCTGTGCATTGTTTTGAACATCATTGTTTTCCCTTTGATCATTGAGTTGTCTGTCCTTCGATTTACAGCTTCTGATTGCCTCTTCGATATCTTCAAACTTTTCTTAAACAGTAACTAAGATGTTTGTGAATTGCTATAACAAAATAATCCAATCTAATTAAAATTAGATCTTCGCACTTGCTCGCTATTTTCCATCGGTTGTTGTGTAGTCGCTTCCACGCGGCGACTACAAAACAACCGATAAAAAGTAGGGAGCAAGCACGGATATCTAATTTTAATTAGATAGCAAAATAATCGTACCTGCTTTCATTAATCTTTCAACGATTCTCACACAATTAGACTGCCTATTGTTTATAGTCAGATAGAGGGCGCTTTGTCCAAAGTCATCGACAATGTTGACGTCACATCCGGATTTAATCAAGAATCGTGCCGCTTGCGATTTATTGTCTTGTAAACTAGCTAACAGGGTTGTTCTTCCAGTTTGGTCTTTTGAATCAACTTTGGCACCTATATAATAAAGATTATTCATATGAAAGTCTTGAACAAATACAAAAATAAGAAGTTTGTTAATGCAATCACGTTAGTGACCAGACTAATCTGTCCATATCACTTGGGTGTTGCTAACGCAAAGTGTGCCGAATGTTTCAGCCATATCATAGCGAGAAAAAATGACATATTATGAAATGATGATACTGTTTGTTTTATACGATACCAACAGGTTGAGTTGAATTATTATAGTGCTATGTACTATGATATATCATCAGAACAACAGACTGTGGGTAGACATAAAGTGTACATAGTGAAGGTCAACAATTACACCAATACACGAACATAATTTTGTATTGACTACACTTCGGGATTCGAACGCACAACTTTTGTGATTACACAGGTATTTGTAAGTCCCATTACCATACGATCACGACCACGACGGACACTTTTATAAAATGTATTCATTTAAGTCTGGAAAACAAGTTATATATTTGTTACTATGTTATTAATTCTGGAAAATGCATACTAACTGGAGAAAACAATAGTATACAATTACAGACTTTTGTAGAAGTGAATATGAGTTTTTATTGACCTGTAAAATAATATTGACCGAAGCGGAAGGTTGAGGTCAAAATTGGTTTTGCAGGTCAATAAAAACACTTATTACATAATGACTGTAAATATCGTACTTTAGCTAAGTAAAGTCTAGAAGTCAATAAAGAATGGTATTCACCTGCTGAAAGTGATAGTCATCGGGTGACGTCATAAGCCTTATAGTATATGTAATAGAACAATTACAGACTTTTGTATCAGTGAATATAAGTTTTTATTGACCTGCAAAACCAATATTGACCTCGGCTTCGGTCAATATTTTTATACAGATCAATATAAACTCATATTCACTTCTACAAAAGTCTGTAATTGTATAATATTCACTGATACAAAAGTCTGTAAAATGCGGAGATCATCATCATTTCATCGAATTAACTTGATATATCCACGATATACATGTAGGGGTCTACAAAATTGCTCATTTGGCGTTCAACAACAATCACACCCTCCCATGTTTACGAAAACATGAAAAGTATTATATTTCTTAGAGACTTCATCGCAGCGGGTTTGTCTGGGACGATTCAGCTACACAATTCGCCATTTGGACGGGGAAGAGGGTGAGGTGTAAACATGTACATTTGGCGATATACTAACATCTAATAACACCCATTTTGGAGTCATGTCATGTAACCTTTCATTATCTTTGACCTTTCAATCCAATGAAAACTCTTGTTGCTTTGATACCGCATGATTTAGTAGGCTCATCGCTGATTGGTCGGTTAAAAATGTGAACCCTCACGTGACACCATACGGTATGTCGATATAAAACATACACAAAGATACAATAAACACCAAATTTAAAATAGATTGAAATAACAATTATTCAAATCTAACATAGCATATTTTATCAAAGCCATTGAAATATTATTTGTTCACCAAACATACAGTAGTACACGACTAACAAACACATTGTTGTTACTTCCATGAAAAAGATAAGTTACAATTTTTATAACTTTATTTGCAAAATTACCCCCATGTGGGCCAAGCAAATACAATTAAAAAAAAAGGAACAAACACAATACAAGCAAATTATTAACAATTAGGGTACTTTTGACCGACATAGACATCATTTTCGCAATTCTAATGATTGCTTTATAAAGTCATAGACATAAGACAAAAGTTCAAGTTTGGGATTTAAGATATAGTTCAATTTTTGAAGTTGCTGACTTTGTAAAAAATCTGGATTTAGTTCTTTAAATTTTTCAAACATAGAATTTCTAATTTGAGAATTTCTTTTACACTGTAGAAAAAAATGATATTCATCTTCAATTTCTTTACAGAACGAATATAATCTTTGCTGTCGTGTTATATTTTTATATCGGCCAGTTGTTATTTCCAAGGAATGATCACTCACACGAAATTTAGTTAAAAGCTGTCTCTTTTCAAAACTATTTTCTATGAATATATAATTTTCTAATTTAATATCTGATTTCAGTTGACTATACAGATATAATTTTGAACTATCAGTTAATTTAGAGAGCTTTTCTTGTACTTTAGTAGTATAATTCTCAGAGACAACTTCTTTAAACTTTTCTTTTAATTATTTTTTATTTTGAAAAAAGATCTGTTAAAATTTACATATTCTGTGTACCAGGAATACATTCCATTATCATGAAGATCTTTATTAATATTAAAAGCTTCTTTGACAAGCGGATTAATATCATTCAAGTTGATTCTATTAAAGTACATCATAACTTGGATTTTTATAAATGAATCTAAGGGAAACCTCCCCAATGCCGACTTTGCTGCTATATTACTGGCAGTCTTTTTCAGGCCTAAAGCTGACTTACAAAACTTATTATGAATTTTCTCATATTGAAACTTTTCTTCCAAATATGGTGTGTCACAAAAAGTATTATTTTTATTTCATCTATTCAGAACTCTAAAAATATACAGATAATCATCCATAAACCATATTTCGCTATTATGAAGAAGAACTGGTCTTACTAAAATGTCAAAAAGTTTACATGAAAGAGTTATCGGAATACTTTGAAAATTAACGAACCGACTTCTGAGAGCAAAAAGGACTTTTAACCCTTTCTTTGTCAATTCTTGAATGGCTATTTTAAATTTGTATAATCTATGACATTCCCTAAAAAATTATATTCTTTATTTTCAATTAATGGAACATTTTTATAATATAGTTGCGAAGTTGGCGAGTAAGATTTTTGAAAAGTCATTACTTTTGTTTTTTTAGCATTTACTGTTAGTTTCCATTTATAACAATAATATTCAAGTTTCTTTAAAGCATTTTGTAGGCCATGGTGTGAAGTTGATAATATAATAAGGTCATCTGCAAACTTAAACTTGCTATTTTTGATTTTTGAAGTATAAGAGGGTCACATGAGTCATCAAATATTTCGTGAAGTCATTTATAAAATAATTAAAAAGTGTGGTGGTAAGATTGTCTTGTTGCTTGACTCCTCGTTTTAAGGTTAAAAAAATAGTATGTTCATTATTAAGTTTAACTGCAGACTCACTATACAAGGGTAATAACAAAATTACCGAACTCCGAACAATCTTACAAAGGGAAAGTCAAAACTCATAATTATATAAACAGACAAAATCAGTCAACAACCGGAAAACTGTGAAAACCGTAATGACCCTGACTTGGTACAGGCATTTCTAAAGAAATGTTGGGTTGAATCAGATTTTAAGGCGCCAAACCTCCCGCTCTCATAACGGTTCAAAGGTTCCGGCTGTCACTGTAACAGTATTTAAATACAGGAATTTTATACATATCACTAATTACTTTATAACATTTCTTCCCAACACCATTTGAAATAAGTTTATATAATAGTCCATTATGCCATAAAGAGTCAAACGCCTTTCTCAGGTCAACAAAACATGAGTAGATCTTTTGCTTTTTTCAGTATAAATATTTAGATAATAATGTTTTTAAGATAAAAATGTTATCTCTTGTTCTGTGATTAGAACGAAAACCAAACTGCTGATCTGCAACTAAATTTTCATAGTGTTTAATTAATCTCTCATTAAGTTTAATTTCTTTTTCTTTTTTTTTTAACTTCAGGTAAACCTTGATTAGAGAATGATTACAAGATTTACAAGATTACAAGATTTTATTGATAACACTCCGACACATAAATGTGTTACATGAGGACATAACATATATGCAGTATTTCATGGCGAAATGATCATATATTATCAAAAACATTAAAACATACCAGCAATTTTCTTTATGAACAATGATAACCTTTAATAAACTTCTACATTACAAAAAGATAGGAGACCATTCATTTCAACAATACTAGGATAAGTAGCATAATACCTAGGTAAATATATACGTCTCAGGTTGACTAAATATTCATTACAACACACAAATAACAAGTGGAACTCATCACCAATTGATTAGTTTAGCTATACAATTTTGAAGAGATATTCCTCTATAATTATGCAAATCAGGTTTATCTCCCGATTTAAAAATTAGCATAGTATATGATTTTCTCCAGCTAGTGGGGTAGCACCCACTATCAAGAATTAATTAAGAAGTTTAGTTATTGATTTAATGGTTATTATATTACTACATTTTATTACTTCATTCGAAATTAAGTCAGGTCCTGCATTTTTACCATTTTTTTTATTTTTTAGTACATTATTTAATTTCATGAATACTAAATGGTTCATCAGTTTTTTAATTGTAGTTTTAAATTGTCTTATACTTCAGTATATGTTCATCAACTCTTTTTTTTAAATCCAAATTAAAAGATTCAGGTTCTCCTTGAGATTGGAAATGGTTTACCAACTCATCAAAATTAGTTGGAATATCCATATTTTTATTTTTATTATTTCTTTATAGAACTCTGGGATATCATTAAAATTTTCTAATGATTTACCATCGTCTATATTCATTTAAAAAATTAGCCAGTTTTTCCAAATTTATCTAAATATTTTCTTGGTATAACTTTCCAATTTGATGTTTCTGAACTAAGCAGTCTTTTGACCCATGACACTTTTAGCGATTTAAAATAACAGTTTATATCAACCATTTTAACCCCCCCCCTTTTTTTTCGTAATCCCCTATTAAAGTTAATCTTTTAATTTTATCAGGTTTATTTGCATGTATTTCTGTTGAAAATTATTGTATGCCATGCTCTGCTATATTAAATTAAAAAAATGTATTTGTATTGTAAAATCCTTGTATTTGCTTATGGAATAAAGAATTATTACATTATAATTACGTTAGTGTTTCTGTTTGGTTTTTTTTGTTTTTTTTTCAAACGGACTATAGGTAATTTCGTTTGATCTTTAATTAGTACGCCTATGAAAACAATTCCCACTGTGCCCAATGTATTTTTTACCTGGATTTTCAAAATTGGGCAGGATGGGAACACACCATTCAAAATATTCGATGGCTGTACGATGAGGAACATCTGAAAAAGCGCCATTCTATAATTTTGATTTCTCTCGAATTTCTAATGTTTTTTTCTGTCATTGTTACTCACATCTACAGTCAAACCTGTATTAAGAGGTCGCCTTTGGGTAAAAGAGAAAGCGGTATTCTAAGACAGGTGACTCCTTAAAAGAGGTTAACTTCATATGATTTTTTATGACAGGACAGGAAAATGTGACTTTTTAATACAGGTGACTTAATAGAATGGGAAGGTTTGACTAAATTTATTCACATTCTATTGTCTTATTATTATTTTACTTGTTTAACATTCGCTTTTTAATACACGTTTTCTGGTAAATCTTTATAAAAAATACATTTTCGAAAAACCATTTCAATCTATGAATAAAATTTAAGCGAAAAGTTGTAAATTTGATACAATAAGTTAAGTACCTCCTCTTTTTCAACGTCTCCTCCTTTATTTAAATCTTGAACATGAGTGTCTGAAGTGGTGATCATCGGAATTTCACTTACAATGGCTGGCTTAAATGGAATGTTCTGTACCTGTCTATGAATGACATAGTAAAACAACGATAGAATCAGATTCCGAATGCCGGTGACTTTCCATTATTGTTTATTCGCTCTCATGAATGGCTAGCCTACAACGGTAAGTTTTCATAACCACAGAAGTCTTACAGTATCCCATAACAATACTATAAATACTACAATAATTTTACACTTCTTCAAGAATTCCCACAAAACGTCTTAAATACAGCTGAATATTTAGTTACGTCATTCATCCAAAGTTGATTTAAGTCTTGATAGTAGAAATCTACAATGACAAAGACCACTTTACAATACACGTTCTCTGTACTAGGTAGGTAGTGGTAAATATATACATATATTATTAGTTTTAGAACTATCAATGAATGAAATAGTCAAACAACATTAGAATCCGATTCTGAATGTAAATTTCCATTGTTATCCATCGGCTCTCATGAATGTTTTTCATACTGACAAAAGTCTTGAATTTTTTTTACAGCACTAGATAGCAAAACAAGAAATACTATGCTATACTACCTCAAGAATTCCCACAAAGCTTCTTAAATACGGCTGAATTGTTAGTTACGCCATTCACTTAAAGTTGATAGTAGAAATCTACAATGACATTAAACTCTTTACAATACATGATCTCTGTGTTAGGTAGGTAATGATATTGCATTGTTATCCAGAAGTCTTGAACAATTCTTACAGTACTAGAAAGCAATACAAAACAATTGTATATTACACTACCTCAAGAATTCCCACAAAATGTCTTAAATATGGATGATTTTATTAAGTAATGACATTCATTTAAGGTTGATTTAAATCTTGATAGTAGAAATGACCTCTTTATAATACACGATGTCTATACTAGATAGGTAGTGATAAATACATATATATTATTAGTTTTATAACCAGATAACTGATATCAGTACCCACTTATTTTATTGTACTTTATTGTATGGCAATTTACAATATACGTTGAGTTCACACCAGTTTGATGTGTATGTTTTGTAGATCGTTGTTTGTCCTTTTGTCCTTTTTCATTTGGCCTTTAGGACAATGAACCAATTAATAAATGGGTCATGGGTGATGGAGTCGGTAGGGTCGTTGGGTGTTAGCTAACAAGAAGTCTAACAGCACTGGTGCGTCTTTGATTGTTTCACGTTAAATGAGCATTATTACAGAGGTTATGGTTATGGTGCTTAGCGCCACGTTCAACAACATTTCAGTTATATCGTGGCAGTCAGTTTTGTTGGTGGACAAAAACAGAGTACCCAGAGAAAAACAACAACCTTCCACAAATCACTAACAAACTTTATTACATAATGTTGTATCAAGTACATCTCGCCATTAGCAGGATTCGAACTCACAACGTTGGTAGTGATAGGTGCTGATTGCATATCCAACTATTATACGATCACAATTTATATAAAAAAAAATCAATTTTTGCACAGGTTATACGATATAATCTGGCTTGGGGCAGTTTTCGCTTATTAAACCGCGGTGTGTACAACAATATTAACCTGATTGAGGTTATTTCTTCATGAACCGAACACAATTTGCGATCAATCCTTAATTGTCGTTGGCGATTGAATATGTTGGTGACGTCACAATACCAACCCAAACTTATCGAGTATAACCAATTTTTATCCAGGCGGATCAACAAATCAGATTGCAGCATTCACATCTAATTAAATTATTTAGATATATCCACTGTGTTAAAGAAATCCACATACAAAGTTCAAGACAAACCAATGGAGCATCTATACTGTGCTCTTTCGACACTTGACTAAGTGTTTGTCAAGCTAGTATTTCCTTACCATCTTCATCTCTTCCGTTGACTTTCATTTAATAACTTAAGTTATTCATTCATGTCTTTGTATTTAATGGATGACAAATAACTGTCACTTTCGGATTTGACCATAAAAATATTATTGTAAATTTAATCATAAAATTAATACTAAAAATAATATAGGAAAAATTAAAACGAAAATAAATACAAAAAATGTATAGCAAATTATGATTTTCAATTATTTGTATACAGCACAATTGTTTAATAAACAAATGTTTTATTTCTAAGAGTCTGGTAGATGTGGAAATTTATTTGTAAAATTTGTTCAAGCCACCATATATCTGAAATACTGCTAAAGTTGGCGTTAAACACCAATCAATCAATTAATTA
The DNA here is from genome assembly GCA_963680875.1 of Bathymodiolus brooksi. NCBI lineage: Eukaryota > Metazoa > Mollusca > Bivalvia > Mytilida > Modiolidae > Bathymodiolus > Bathymodiolus brooksi. The sequence goes on from OY804589.1 coordinate 26,456,785, forward strand.
ATCATGATTTCCCAAATAAAACATGAAAACCTTACAGAATGTTTAACCTACAAATCGTATTTAGGGTGACACCGACATATTCACAATAAATTATATAATGTAGAGCATGGAGATTTATAAAAACAGTTATTGTTTACATTAAAACCGGAAAGAAAAAATAACAGAAAATAATTGTCCAAATAGATTGATTGATTGTTGTTTAACGTCAAGAGAGTAGTATTTCGTATTCCACCTACACATCCCCTTCCCTTCCTCACCCCCCTCACCCCACCGTCCCACCAAATAAAAACAAACAAACATCAAAAGAGTGGTATTCCAGCTATACCTCCCCCGTCCTCCCCGAAAAAAATACAAATAAACAAAACACAAAAACAAACAAATTGTACACTACATTTAAATATTTGTGTGTTTTTTCTTCCAGTCATATGTGCTATAGCATTTACATGCAATGGAGTCCAAAGTGGCAACGAAAGATGGAAAAACCCTTGTGGCACCCAAGTTGAGCTGATTTCTAATATAATATCAAATATTGGAAACGGAATACAGTTGGTCAACCAAACCATTCAGAAATATGTAAGTAACAATATGTAAATCATGTAGGTTAGGTCTATGGTGTTTAACGCTACTGTCAACAATATTTCAGTTATATCGTGGCGGTCATTTTTATTGGTGGAGGAAACCGGAGTACCCGGATGTAAATCATGAACACCAAGCCTTCTCACTACATTTTAAAGATATAATATCGTTGATGCTGGTGATATTTTTTTCAAGGAGTACATTGAAAACATAAATTAACACTAATTATCGACTTTTAAAGAAAAAGTCCATCCATGCTCTTTTATATTCATGAAAACCATCTCGAACATAAATTCCTGTCTGTGCAACAAAAATGTCTGCCGATGGGAAATCTGCACGCGGTCGTACGAGAATTTTAACTGGTTTAAACATATTTTATTGTCCAAAAACATGACAATAGGATCAGATACAAGTTTTTCAACTTAGAACATCTTCTCCTTTATATAAACAATATACAAATACAGTTGAACATAAATGCACAAAAGCTACAGTCTTTCTTAATAATTAGAATTTTAACTGATTCTGATAGAAAAAGAAACAGGAAAGAAGTTTTAGCATATTATAAAACAAGAATTAATATAGACCACCATCATGACCGTTGGATCCATGGAATTGAAGGAAGCCAATCCAGTTATACTGTAATACACTACAAGGCATGAACAAACGACCAAAGTCCTTTGCAATATTTATTCGTCGGATTTCTGTTTGAATGTCAAGTTTAGTCAAAATAAATCGAACAGAAATGGTTTACATTATGAAAGCATCTAAATAGAGGCAGGAATGTTAGGAATATGTTTAGGTTCATGGTGTTTAACGCCACTTTTAACAATAATTCAGTTATATCGTGGCGGTCAGTTTTTATTGCTGGAAGAAACCGGAATACGAGAGAAAACTATCAACCTGCCGCAAGTCACTGAGAAACTTGATCACATAATGTTACATCCAACACACCTCGCCATTAGCGGAATTCGAAATCACAACGTTAGTGGTGATATGCACTGATTGCATAGGTAGTTATAAATCCAACTACCATACAAGCACGACTACGACGACCCTCTTGTTAGTAATAAATCAGGAATCAAACCATATATTTACATAAAGTAATCTTCTGTACACGACAGGGGCCGCCGTGGCCGTTATTGTATGGTAGTTGGACTTACCACTACCTATGCAATCAGTGCCTATCACCACTGATGTTGTAAGTTCGAATCTCGGTCAGGAGGAGGTGTAAAACATTATGTGATAAAGTTTGTCAGTGACTTGCGACAATTAGGTAGTTTTCTCCGGGTACTCCGATTTCCTCCACCAATAAAACTGACCGCCACAATATAACTGAAATATTATTGAAAGTTGCGTTAAACACCATAAATCAATACATCTGTACATGACACCTGCAGTTAACTTATTATTCAGTGACTAAGACAGGTATGAGTCACAATTATATTGTATGTATTACTTATAATTGCAAGGAAACTGGAAACGGGTTATTTTATTTTCATTTATATTTCAAAAGCGGTATAATTTTGTCGTCTGAAACACACGACTGTTTAGTTCCACTATCCTCAAATTACTTCCGGTTGATTCCCTTTTTTTTTTAATTATAAATTCCCACCTGCTCTGTAGTAAGAAAATAAATTTTTTTTGGGGGGGGGGCGGGAGGTGGGGGCTATATATTGCAAATTTTATGGACACAACTTGTATCCCTCAAAAGAAATTATCCTGAGAGATGCCCAAAAAATCAAGATCAGCTGTCCCTACAGTTTGAAATAATACCGATTTTTCATGTCCAAGAAAAAAGAAATTTCCGACTAGGGGAAAACATAGCCCTCCTCCCCCACCCTTAAAAGTTAAATGATCAAACCCTCATTAAGAGAGTATGTATATGTAATTGAACATGGGCGACTTTCCAACTTTACACTTAGACATAAAGTATAGGAAGAACGCTTGCATTGTTGTTTTGTTTTATAATCTTGTAAAAAAAAAACATTTTTAAGTAATAACAATCTACGATTATTTTTGTACTACATCACTGAAAGATTTCTGGATTCTGATCATTTACAAAGCTTGGAGTTTTATCATCATCTAGAATTGCCGAGAGAAATTATTACTGAAGACTACACAAATACAGTACATAACGTAAGTAATTAATTTTACTAATTATATACAGTAATAAGATGCATGATTTATTGGCACAAGCCTATCACCGATACGGTGTGGGTTCGCTCTCGGCTTTGTAAATTTTGTTTTTAAAGGTGCACTCGACTTGCAGCCACATATGATAAAGTTTACCAGTTACTTGCCCATGGTCGGTGGTTCTCTTTTGGTACTCCGGCTTCTTCCACCACTAAAACTGGTCGCCATGATGTAGCTGAAATATTGCTGAAAGTGGCGTTAAACACCTAAAATCAACCAATCAATCAATCAATCATGATTTATTGATATTTCAGTACATTGAGATCAACAATATACATATTAAAATTATTCGGAAGTGGATGCTGTTACCAATAAAAAAAAACGTGCAATAATCTTTGGTTTTCCTGCTGCAAAAGAGTTTTAAATATTTCACTTTCTAATCTTTTGACAATGAGCGTTACCTGATGAAGGTTATCCCAGAAACGTGTTGTTCGCACGAAATTAGATGTTGTCGTTATCATTTGCTAAATTCATGACTGTTTCACTTATGCTGTAGTCTAGAATAGTATACATATATTTATATAAAATAGAAATATTTCAAAGGAAATATAATACTCTAATTGAGATAAAAGTAGTGGGTGGATGATTTCTAAGGAAATATAATACTCATAAAAGTAGTTAGTGGATGAGTGAGTGTGGATGGTTGTTGTCTAAGGCCAAGTGAATAATGGTTCAGCCATCCCATGGCGAGAACAGGTTACATTTTGATGAGATGATGATGTCTGCTTTGTAGTAGACCAACACGCTTAGCTGGATCTCCATAGTGCTAGCGGAGAAGGAATTGTATAGACCAGACCGGGGCTCGAACCCACGATCTGCCTAGGCGAACACGCTAGTCATTACATCATAAATGCGATTTAATTGAGATAACGAACGTACATGTACACTGATGTTCCTTTTTTTTTAGCAACATTATGTCAGTTATTAGTAGCTGGTCTTTTATTGTAATATTTTTAATATATTTTTAGGTCAGACAATGGCATCGTCGTGCAAATTTTTAATATTGTTAATCTATTTTTAATATTCTTAATATATTTTTGATATTTTTAATATTCTTAATATATTTTTAATATTTTTAATATATTTTTAATATGCAATGTATTTAATATTTTCTAATATATTTTCAGGTCAAACATTGGCATCGTCTTGCATACAAACATTTGTCTATGGCGGTCATTTTTCTAGAGTTAGTGAAGCATAACGAAACAATATATCAACAACAACACGACGACCATTTAACGAGCTATTTAACAGGCATAGAAACAACCATGTACGATATATTATGTAGCGTACATACGGCCATCTTCCAATTGAATTCCCATGTTGAAAGATACGAGTCACGTGACATTGTTTCCAAAGATTTGATTGGCCTTCAATCTGTATTCGCTAGAGACTATGTGATTTTACAAGACATTAATATTATTTTAGAATATTTTTTAAATGCATACAAAGTTATATCAGCGACTATGACCATGCAAAAATAATTATTCAAAAACACATCCCAGTAACGAAAATATTTTAGTAGATTATATTAATCCATATGTCGTAATGTAAAATAAAAACGTTTTTTATGTAATTATCGTCATCATTTACTAATTACATATAAGAAGAGTTTGAGGACGCCTAATGGGTAGGGGCGGTCGTGGCCGTGATCGTATGGTAGTTGGATTATTATAATCGGTTATTTATTACCCTATAAGAAAAGTTTGAAGATAACAAAGCGGTAGTCACAATCTGCAAATCGAAGAACAGACAACACAATGGACAAAAGAAAAAGCACTACACAGAAAACTAAAGATCGTGCAATACGAAACCCACTAAAAACCGGGGGTGGACTCAGGTGCTCCGGAAGGGTAGGAGTTCCTGCTACACTAGTGGCAACCGTCGTGTTATTCTAGTTACAAACCCGGTGATAAGTAATGAAGGATCGGGTATTGCTGACGACAAACGGAACATATCCGTGGTCATTTGTGACACAGATATTCCGTAACGGTTTACAAAGTCATGGTGGCGACCGTAAAACGACAGATGTAGCGTTTATCGACAGAAGTTCAACTGCAGGCCGTGGGAAATTTCACATTTGTTTTAGAGTATGAGTTATGCTCATTGTAAAACGGCCATTTGCATTCTTTGACTCTGAAATTTAGAACTTCACTCCAAGCGATATTCCTTTGCTTTCCTTTGTCTAAGTGTGAATTTAAATATGCTCTCATGTTCATTTACATCTATATCCTAAGATGGGGGGTTTGGACCCATAAAACTAGTTTAACACCGTGGGTGGACTCAGGTGCTCCGGAAGGGTAGTTTAACACCACAATTTGTTTTAATTGAAGAGTCTGCACCAACCCAGGAAAATGTGCGGTCATGTATTTGTGTGTTAAGGGTATCAAATTTGCCTCTTTTTACGAGTTTGATAAGATTTTAGAATTGCTCCGACAGTGTGGTATTTTTGGGTTTTTTTCTTTTTCGTTTTATTCTTACTAAAAGCACGAATTGTTTTATATAAAAATCATAATAACAAATTACTATATAAAGATACACACCATAGTAATTGTAAGATATGTATTTAAAACAAACTCACATCTACAAAACAAAATAGATAAATCCATGTCATTTTAATAAATATGTGTGAAATTTATAACAACGCTAAATTTGAAAGATAGAGAGGGGCCGGGTTTATAGAATATTAAAACGAAAAACAAAAACTAAACCACTGTCGGAACAAAATCCACTGGAAGAATGGGAGAAAGAGACAGCATCGATACTGATAGCACATACCATTTCATGGCTTGGTACAGGCACTTCAATAAAGAGTGACAGGATTAAACTAGGCTTATGAGCCCAAATTTCTCCTTTTAGTGAAATAATGCGGTCCTACATGCACGTGTCCTACACACAGGAACAAAACGCACCCCACCCCAACATACAACCGAGCAAACAGCGCCGCCAAATAGAACGTCCCCATCCCGAACACAACACACAATACATCCAACCCCCACGACACAGACAGTGTCGTATGTATGACACTAGTTATATTAAAGACAGCCCATGGCCTCAATCATCATTTAAGTATTAGATAGCACACAGGGCCATCACGAAACATAATAGGGATTAGGGTTATGGTGCTTAACGCCACTTTCAACAAAGTTTCAGCTATACCGTGGCGGTCAGTTTTATTGGTGGTTGAAACCGGAGGACCCGGAGAAAACAACCAACCTGCCACAAATAACTGACAAACTTTATCACATAATGTTGTATTGAGTACACCTTGGCTGAACGGGATCCGAACTCACAACGTTAGTAGTGATAGGCATTATTGCATAGGTAATTGTAAATCCAACTACCATACGATCACAACCACGACGACCCCCGACATAATAGGAAATCAATTGTCAACTTTGAACCAACATATATTTCCTAATTAAATTCCGTCTTTCGTCATCCTTACGCAATGTGACGGAATACTTTTCAACAAGGTATTGACAGCTTCCAAAAAACTTTTTCGAAAGAAGGATGAGACGATTCTTTAAAGTGTCTACATTAAACTTGAATAGGCTCCATGATTAATACAGGGGTATAATTATGGTCTATAAAGGATGTTATCAAATAATAACAAACAACATATTTCCAAAAAACACTGATGTATACATATACAACATGAAGGATACAGGTTGTTATGTAACGTCCTGACAAGTCATGTCAAGTCATTCACAATTAATTGCACCAAATATAACGTAAACACATTTAACGTACACCTTTTGTACACAAGATCTTTCTTTTTGGTTAAGGTTACTGTAGTATTCCAGGAACGCGTCTTCCCCACTAAATTTGATATCTACGTTTTTATTACTAGCAGTGACATAGTGATGATCAACAATTCCATCTGGCTTGAGACAGGCACAAAGGCGTGGCAGGATTAAACGGGTTAATGGGACACCAACTCTCCTCTCTTGATAATGGCATAACGACAATACGTATATAAACAAACGATCAAAACCTGCACAGATTCGCAGCCACTCAAGATGGCCACATACTAACACAAAGATAAACATGAATAGTACAATATCATCTTCAATGAATGCTCGTAGTTAATGAATAGTACAATATCATCTTCAATGAATGCTCGTAGTTAATGAATAGTACAATATCATCTTCAATGAATGCTCGTAGTTAATGAATAGTACAATATCATCTTCAATGAATGCTCGTAGTTAATGAATAGCACAATATCATCTTCAATGAATGCTCGTAGTTAATGAATAGTACAATATCATCTTCAATGAATGCTGGTAGTTAACTGACTACAAACTAGAAAGATAGAATCTGTTGGTTAAAAACCATTAATCTTAGGGGAGATGGTTTGGTGTGGTTGGTTTATGGTGTTTAGCGCCACTTTCAACAATATCGTGGCGGTCAGTTTTATTGGTGGAGGAAACCGGAGTACCTGGAAAAGAACATCGACCTGCCGCAAGTCACTGACGAATTATACCACATAATGATTTATCGAGTACACCTCGCCGTGAACGGGGTTCGAACTCACAACTTTAGTGGTGCTAGGGGAAAATTGTATTCAGACAAGACATTGACCAAGCATATCTTTGACTTCATTTAATTGTTTGAGCAATAATTAAAAAATCACTTAAATTATAATAAACAATGCAAAAATTTCATAATTTACAGCAAGAATTTTTTGTTTATCTCGCAATCTGATTATTGACTGAAATAACAAGTACCTTGGTTATTTTTTCTATAAAAATATATTTACCTAGCTTAATTAGCAATTTCTGTGATATCAATAAAGCAGGATGATCTCATTGGTGAATATTGTTCAAATTAACTAATGAGGTATCGTTATCTTATATTTTGATTTACGTTCAAATGTATATTTCCCATGATGCATCAGTTAGGGTAAAGTTGAATTAGCATCAAAGGTTAAACGAATAAAAGTATTTTATTTGATGTTCTCGAGAAAGTAGAATTTGTATTAGCCAACAGTCGTCTCCTGTTATACAATGAATGTGAAATGCATAATTTGGAATGATTAAAAGTGATGATGGCTTTAATGTTAGTATTGTGGTGTTTAACGCCACTTTCAACACTATTTCGGTTATATCGTGGCGGTCCGTTTAATTGGAGGAGCAAACCGGAGAAAAAACACAGAACTTACCTTTAAAACTAGACGAATTACTTCTTGTGATAGTGGCCGCCATCTTTACGTCAGATGGAAATAATGAAACAGCTTAATGATGTTGGTACGTGCAAGTATTATACATGGATACAAGTGTTAACAGGACCTTAAACCAATTGGCCCAATTGCTCTAATTTGGGCTCCGCGCTGGAGTTATCACCCTCGGTTGAGTTTACAGAGAACAATTTGGCCCCGCACTTCCTCAGTAAGGCCGGTAATGAGTATTATGGTTATTACAAAACAATCACTCAGTATACATGTATCATTATATTTAAAACAAATTAATTCAATTTAATATCAAATCAAATCAATATGTTTGAATATTACACATGTACGGAATTAACGTCCATTATAATATCCTTTAAGCAATTTTTATTAATAACCAATAATGAAGTGCTATTCTGGTTCCAGATAAACATACCTTTTCCACATTCCCGATTTGATTCTAAAATAATACGCTTTGTGTGAGTTATTTCCCTTGCGATACGATAAGCAAAATAGCACCCTAAAGCAAGTGCAATGATAAAGACAAAAAATAAATGTGAGTATATTTTTTTGATAATTTGTAGATATTTGAAGCTTGTAAAAAATGAGAGTATTATTTCTATAGCAAATAAAAAATTCATAAGTTGCTACAAACTGCAAATTTTATACAGAATAATGGAAAATATATGTTATTTTCATTGAAAACTTTGCATGCTTTCCGCATTAAAGGGAAATAACTCCTGTTAAAAAAACTTTAAAAACCGTATAATTTTAGAATCAAGTCGGAAATGTGAAAACGGTCTATTATCGATGTCAGGTAATCAAATGGTACAAACTTAATACTAATGAATATAAACATTATTGCATAAAAGTGCTGGCAATTTAGCATGACCATTGCCAAAGTATGCCGTTACGTTCGAAAACATCTTTCGAGCACCACTCAAGATGACAAATACAAAAGTATGCATGATCAATGCTTGGTAACAAACAAAGCGTCCGCGAAACTGTAAATAAATAGAAAAAGGGGGATATTTCACACACATTAAAGTCGAAATGTAAAATATAGTTCAACTATAGATCGTCAAAATACGTCGATGTAGTCCATTAGTTTTTGAATTGTCACATTTGATGGTATTCATCCTCGATCTGAATTTAGCTAGAAGTCTTCTAAGTATGCCTTTTGTATGGATGATCTTCACATCGAACCCTTCTTCGTCCATCCAACCCTTATCTTTTTCTAACGTATAACCTATAACAAAAATAAAAGCTATTACATTTTATTCTCCGATTTCTGTTTTTTTTCACTCGATTATGTGGTAAGGTTTTCTCCGGGTACTGCGGTTTCCTCCACCAATAAAACTGACCGCCACGATATAATGGAAATATTTTTGAAAGTGGCGTTAAACACCATAATCCTTATACCTAATCTTACTGTTTTTCTTGATATACAAAAAGGCAAATAAAACTGACCGCCACAAAATACCTTATATCTTGTTGAAAGTGGCGTTAAGCACTATAACCCTAACTCTACAAAAGACTATATCTGATCTATTATTGAGGTTTGCACGTTTAGTAAATGTATTGTCGCTTAACACCTTGTGTGTCAGATTATGGCAAGAACAAAATACCCCTTTACCACCGACTTTTAGTGGGGTGCGTGTTGCCAAATCTTTAGTTTCCTGTGCATTGTTTTGAAAATCATTGTTTTCCCTTTGGTCATTGAGTTGTCTGTCCTTCGATTTACAGCTTCTGATTGCCTCTTCGATATCTTCAAACTTGTCTTAAACAGTAACTAAGATGTTTGTGAATTGCTATAACAAAATAATCCAATCTAATTAAAATTAGATCTCCGCACTTGTTCGCTATTTTCCATCGGTTGTTTAATTAGATAGCAAAATACTCGTACCTGCTTTCATTAATCTTTGAACGATTCTCACACAATTAGACTGCCTATTGTTTATAGTCAGATAGAGGGCGCTTTGTCCAAAGTCATCAACAATGTTGACGTCACATCCGGATTTAATCAAGAATCGTACCGCTTGCGATTTATTGTCTTGTAAACTAGCTAACAGGGCTGTTCTTCCAGTTTGGTCTTTTGAATCAAGTTTGGCACCTATATAATAAAGATTATTCATATGAAAGTCTTGAGCAAATACAAAAATAAGAAGCTTGTTAGAGAAATCACGTTAGTGACCAGACTAATCCGTGTCCATATCACCTGGGTCTTGTTAACGCAAAGTGTGCAATGTTTCAGCCATATCATGGCGAGAACAAATGACATGTTATGAAATGATGATACAAATGTACTGTTTGTTTTATACGATACCAACAGGTTGAGTTGAATTATTATAGTGCTATGTACTATGCTGTATCATCAGAACAACAGACTGTGGGTAGAAATAAAGTGTACACAGAGATGGTCAACAATTACACCAATAAACGAACATAATGTTGTATCGACTACACCTCGGGATTCAAACTCACAACGTTCGTGATTGCACAGGTATTTGTAAGTCCCATTACCATACGATCACGACCACGACGGACACTTTTATAAAATGTATTCATTTAAGTCTGCAAAACAAGTTATATATTTGCTACTATTTTATTAATTCTGGAACGTGTATACAAACTGGAGAAAAAAAAATGTGTATTGTGTGATAAGTTAAATGAGTAAATCATTATGCAAATTAAATGTTTTTATTTGTTTTATTTGTTCGCCCATGCGTACTACAGAGGGCATTGTTCGTTCTTTACAAATGAAAAATTTGTCTGGTTTGGAAATAAAAACATTGACCTATAAACTCAGTCACGTTTTATGGTATATTGTTATTATTTTTTAGTGTAATACGTGTTTACGAAAACATCCGCATTGGTGGTGTAATGGTTAGGCTCGCCTTGGGTGCAGTAGATCGTGGGTTCGGGCCCCGGTCGGGTAAACCCAAAGGCTATGCAACTGGTATTTGCTGCTTTTCCGCTAAGTACGTAACATTAAGGAATAAGACCAAAGACTGTTTGGCTCGGAATAATCAGAATAATGTGTCCGAGTGTGGAGACATGTCTACCCGTGGATTGTTGCTTTAGAAAGCCACTAGCATTATGAAAATCTAGCTCAGCGTGTTGGTCTAGTAGAAAACGGACATCATCATCATTTCATCGAATTAATTTGTTCTCGCCATAATATAGCTGAAAATTGCTCATTTAGCGTTCAGCAACAAACACCCCCCCCCCCCCCTTTCCAATGTTTACGAAAACATGAAAAGTATTATATTTCTCAGAGACTTCATCGATGCGGGGGTGATAGCTTCAAAATTTTCGGTGTGTTCGTTGGTTGTCCTAGAAGAATCAAATATTGATTGATCTCATGTGTTTAAGGCCACTTTCAGCAATATTTCAGCTATATCATGGCGACCAGTTTCAGTGGTGGAAGAAGCCGGAGTACCCGGAGAGAACCACCGACCATAGGCAAGCACCTGGTAAACTTTATCACTTGCGGCTGCGAGTCAAGTGCACCCTTTTTTGTTATTTACAAATCCGGGCGCGAACCCACGCCGTATTGGTGATAGGCTTGTACCCATCACCTTTCCTTGTTTCGAGTCCCGTGGCGTTTAAATTTTTTAATGTTCTCGTCCTGAAAATAGCTGAAAAATTGCTCGCTGGACGTTAAACACCAATCAATCAATCAATCAAGCATGTACGAGTTGTTAGGTAATCCAACTACCTAACTCATTGACGGGAAATAAGACTGTCATCTATATAGAGTAATTTGCTGTAATAAAAAACATTGGGTTGTCCTTTTAGGTCATCAAAGATACCTATATAATGTACCATATTGTCTATTTATATATTTTACGGGGCCGTCGTGGTCGTGATCGTATGGCAGTTGGATTTACAAACTACCTCCGCAATCAGTGGGGAGATAAAACTTTTTCGAATTTTTTTATAATAACAATTTATTTAAAATAAGTTGTTTGTTGACATATCTTTTTTATATATACACAATGATGTATATCTGTACTTTATAATGTATGTTGTCGACACATAATACGTGATCTAGAGTGTTTAATGTTTACACTGCTTCAACTTTCATGTTTAGATGTCATTTTATAAAATTAAATATAATGTTACAGTCAGTCCAAATAGACAGCCCATTGGAAATTACATTGACATGTGTATTGTCTTTACTATATGTACTCGTATTCACCTAATGGCAGCCGTGTTTTGTTTTTATTTATTTATTTATTTTTTTATTTATTTGTTTATCTTATTTATTTTTTATTTTATGTTTTTCTTTGGGGGTTTGGGTAATCTGTAATATCGAAATGTGATATAGGCCACAATGATAACGTTATTTGTAAAATTACTTCACCCTTATTTTGTTAATAACCTCGCATATGGGAAATTAAATTATATACACCAAATAACATCAAAATAATGCCCAGATGTAACGTTTTTCGACTAAGGTAACGCTGTAGTCAGACCTAGAATTTCCAGAGATGGTTTGGTTTTATGGTGCTTAACGCCACTTTCAACAATATTTCAGTCAGTATATCATGGCGGTCAGTTTTATTGGTGGAGGAAACCGGAAGACCTGTAGAAAACCATCGACCTGCCGCAAGTCACTGATAAACTTTATCACATAATGTTGTACATCTCGCCCTAAGCGGGAGTCGAACCCACACCATCAGTGTATTTTTAGAGAAATCATACCCCATTAAACAATAAGAACATTGTCATGATACTAAAGAGGTAATCTGAAGCCGTAAATCGAAGGACCAGACAATGACCAAAAAGAAAAGAAAAGACAGATGGGCAACAACACTCTACAAATTAAATACCACACAATAAACTAAATATCGAGCAACACGAACCTAAATAAAAACCGGAAGTGAACTCCTGAAGATGCAAATAAAATTAGTCTGTCTAAGACCGTTATTGACTTGCTTGAATAAGGAAGGTAGCTATATTAAATTTAGTGGTCTCGCCGCGTTTCTGGAATAACCTTCACCAGGTACGCTCAAGGTCAAAACCTAAACAGGATAGCCAAAACATATGCCTGAGGGAGGAGAACTAGACAATTAATGCACCGATGTCGGGTCCTTTACCCACGGTTTACAATTCTAGCTTAATAGTAACTGACTTCAGATTCATACATAAGACCCTCTATATATTGAATAACAGACGTGAACTTGTAAACATTTACACATAAAAAACATCACATTTGACTGATATGTGTCACTTTATGAAAAAGAAAATGGACCACATACTTTTTTATGGCCGCAGTGACGGTTATCACCTTGGCCGTGGAAAGTAGGACAACATACTTTTTATGACTTTTTTAACAGCATTTTAAACTTACAGGTGTCACTTTCGTGTCAGCCTCGTTTTGACATTTAAAGGTCATAAACTGGCCTACTTTTTTTCAACCTCGTTTTGGACATTAAGAGGTCACAAACTGCCATACTTTTTTTAATCAGGTGAGTTTAATAGGACAAATACCACTTGATTCCATTGATCATTCATTCTCTAACAAAAACAGCTAAAAAAAATATTCACAAATGTATTTTTTTCTCAAAACTGTGATTTGTTTGTTATTTTGTTTAAAACAGTTTTGCATGTATTTAGTTTTAATTAATCATTTTTTCATACCTAATTAATTATATATTCACAGCTAATATTTAGTTGTGTGACACATTCTATCATAATAATGATTTATTAAGCAACAAAAACCGGTAAATGAAATATTTATTGCTAATAAAAGTATATTAATTATTCATTGTTTATTTGCTTTGATGTTGGTATGATATTGATAAATTACCATACACCAAAAAAAGTGAGATTGAATAAAAAGTGTTTTTTTTACCAATATACATCGTATATCTTGATTTTTTATATTTTTAGTGTCACAGTCTTAAATCAATATGTATTGTCTTGAGGCATTACAAAAATCTAGTCACAAACAAACAAAGCAATCATAGGTACCCGATTTGAGACCCCCTTTTTTTTTTAATTTTTAATTCATCACTTTTGTAGGACGTTTTCATTATAAACAGTGTTGAACAACTTCAAACATTACCAAAAACTCAATCCGAGATCGATATAAGCCCATTTCTAAAACCACAAAAACCCTCGATCCTCTACTACTCTAATGTTTGAAGTTGTTCAACACTGTTTATAATGAAAAAGTCCCACAAAATTGATGAATTAAAAAAAAATAAAAAAAGTGGGAGGGGGTTCACAAATCGGGTACCTATGAAAGCAATATACAAACAAGTTACTATGCGAATAATTTCTAAAATCTAACTCGCCATGAAATAGCTGAACAATTGCTGAGTTGGCGTTAAACAACAATCACTCACTCAATCACTCTAATATCAAATAATGATGGTCATTTCCATAAAATAACGACCATTAAAATTTCAACTTTTCTGTAGCCAGAGATGCAAGAAAAAAAAATTGATTTCTGTTTCTTGTGATTGTATTTTTCTAGCTCGTAGTTAAAACATCCCCCTTTTTTTTACCCACACACACTACAAGGTTAAACGTATTTTTCTAGCTCGCAGTTAAAACATCCCCCTTTTTTTTACACACACACTACAAAGTTAAAAGTATTTTTTTAGCTCGTGGTTAAAACATCCCCCTTTTTTTTACACACACACTACAAAGTTAAAAGTATTTTTTTAGCTCGTGGTTAAAACATCCCCCTTTTTTACACACACACACTACAAAGTTTAAAGTATTTTTCTAGCTCGTAGTTAAAACATCCCCCTTTTTATACAGACACACACTACAAAGTTTAAAGTATTTTTCTAGCTCGTTTTAGCTCGTGGTTAAAACATCCCCCTTTTTTTATACATACACACTACAAAATTAAAAGTATTTTTCTAGCTCGCAGTTAAAACAACATACCTCCCCACCCCCACACACATACTAAAATGTTAAATGCTAGATCCCTAAAGGAACTTATTATTAATGTCTTGCCGTTGGTTTGTTTTAGATACAAACAACAGACGATTAATTTAAACATATATTTATTATTTTGTACTTCCAACAAAATCAGTGTTTGAACATTAAAAAACATGCTGTACACAACATACATAGATTAGCATGGGCCCCTATGCTCGTGGGGCCCCCGAACAACTGCCCTGCGTGCATATGCGTTAAGACGATACTGCCTTTTGCCTATTATATAACAATTACCTGCTTTGTGAAGAATTTTCATAATAGGAACATCATCGAAAATGGTAGCTTTCATCAGAGGTGTTTGACCAAACACGTCCTCAATGTTGACCTTACATCTGTCTGAAATTTAACAATAGTGTTATTTATAAATAAGACTTTCTCTTTGACAAAACAGACCAAACGTACAGTCTTGACTTGACAAAACAGACCAAACGTACAGTCTTGACTTGACAAAACAGACCAAACGTACAGTCTTGACTTGACAAAACAGACAGTACAGTCTTGACTTGACAAAACAGACCAAACGTACAGTCTTGACTTGACAAAACAGACCAAACGTCTTGACTTGACTTGACAAAACAGACCAAACGTACAGTCTTGACTTGACTTGACAAAACAGACCAAACGTACAGTCTTGACTTGACAAAACAGACCAAGTCTTGACTTGACTTGACAAAACAGACCAAACGTCTTGACTTGACTTGACAAAACAGACCAAACGTCTTGACTTGACTTGACAAAACAGACCAAACGTACAGTCTTGACTTGACTTGACAAAACAGACCAAACGTACAGTCTTGACTTGACAAAACAGACCAAGTCTTGACTTGACTTGACAAAACAGACCAAACGTCTTGACTTGACTTGACAAAACAGACCAAACGTCTTGACTTGACTTGACAAAACAGACCAAACGTACAGTCTTGACTTGACAAAACAGACCAAACGTCTTGACTTGACTTGACAAAACAGACCAAACGTACAGTCTTGACTTGACAAAACAGACCAAACGTCTTGACTTGACTTGACAAAACAGACCAAGTCTTGACTTGACTTGACAAAACAGACCAAACGTCTTGACTTGACTTGACAAAACAGACCAAACGTCTTGACTTGACTTGACAAAACAGACCAAACGTCTTGACTTGACTTGACAAAACAGACCAAACGTACAGTCTTGACTTGACAAAACAGACCAAACGTACAGTCTTGACTTGACAAAACAGACCAAACGTACAGTCTTGACTTGACAAAACAGACCAAACGTAGTCTTGACTTGACAAAACAGACCAAACGTACAGTCTTGACTTGACAAAACAGACCAAACGTACAGTCTTGACTTGACAAAACAGACCAAACGTACAGTCTTGACTTGACAAAACAGACCAAACGTACAGTCTTGACTTGACAAAACAGACCAAACGTACAGTCTTGACTTGACAAAACAGACCAAACGTACAGTCTTGACTTGACAAAACAGACCAAACGTACAGTCTTGACTTGACAAAACAGACAGTACAGTCTTGACTTGACAAAACAGACCAAACGTACAGTCTTGACTTGACAAAACAGACCAAACGTCTTGACTTGACTTGACAAAACAGACCAAACGTACAGTCTTGACTTGACTTGACAAAACAGACCAAACGTACAGTCTTGACTTGACAAAACAGACCAAGTCTTGACTTGACTTGACAAAACAGACCAAACGTCTTGACTTGACTTGACAAAACAGACCAAACGTCTTGACTTGACTTGACAAAACAGACCAAACGTACAGTCTTGACTTGACAAAACAGACCAAACGTCTTGACTTGACTTGACAAAACAGACCAAACGTACAGTCTTGACTTGACAAAACAGACCAAACGTCTTGACTTGACTTGACAAAACAGACCAAGTCTTGACTTGACTTGACAAAACAGACCAAACGTCTTGACTTGACTTGACAAAACAGACCAAACGTCTTGACTTGACTTGACAAAACAGACCAAACGTCTTGACTTGACTTGACAAAACAGACCAAACGTACAGTCTTGACTTGACAAAACAGACCAAACGTACAGTCTTGACTTGACAAAACAGACCAAACGTACAGTCTTGACTTGACAAAACAGACCAAACGTACAGTCTTGACTTGACAAAACAGACCAAACGTACAGTCTTGACTTGACAAAACAGACCAAACGTACAGTCTTGACTTGACAAAACAGACCAAACGTACAGTCTTGACTTGACAAAACAGACCAAACGTACAGTCTTGACTTGACAAAACAGACAGTACAGTCTTGACTTGACAAAACAGACCAAACGTACAGTCTTGACTTGACAAAACAGACCAAACGTCTTGACTTGACTTGACAAAACAGACCAAACGTACAGTCTTGACTTGACTTGACAAAACAGACCAAACGTACAGTCTTGACTTGACAAAACAGACCAAGTCTTGACTTGACTTGACAAAACAGACCAAACGTCTTGACTTGACTTGACAAAACAGACCAAACGTCTTGACTTGACTTGACAAAACAGACCAAACGTACAGTCTTGACTTGACAAAACAGACCAAACGTACAGTCTTGACTTGACAAAACAGACCAAACGTACAGTCTTGACTTGACAAAACAGACCAAACGTACAGTCTTGACTTGACAAAACAGACCAAACGTACAGTCTTGACTTGACAAAACAGACCAAACGTACAGTCTTGACTTGACAAAACAGACCAAACGTACAGTCTTGACTTGACAAAACAGACCAAACGTACAGTCTTGACTTGACAAAACAGACCAAACGTACAGTCTTGACTTGACAAAACAGACAGTACAGTCTTGACTTGACAAAACAGACCAAACGTACAGTCTTGACTTGACAAAACAGACCAAACGTCTTGACTTGACTTGACAAAACAGACCAAACGTACAGTCTTGACTTGACTTGACAAAACAGACCAAACGTACAGTCTTGACTTGACAAAACAGACCAAGTCTTGACTTGACTTGACAAAACAGACCAAACGTCTTGACTTGACTTGACAAAACAGACCAAACGTCTTGACTTGACTTGACAAAACAGACCAAACGTACAGTCTTGACTTGACAAAACAGACCAAACGTCTTGACTTGACTTGACAAAACAGACCAAACGTACAGTCTTGACTTGACAAAACAGACCAAACGTCTTGACTTGACTTGACAAAACAGACCAAGTCTTGACTTGACTTGACAAAACAGACCAAACGTCTTGACTTGACTTGACAAAACAGACCAAACGTCTTGACTTGACTTGACAAAACAGACCAAACGTCTTGACTTGACTTGACAAAACAGACCAAACGTACAGTCTTGACTTGACAAAACAGACCAAACGTACAGTCTTGACTTGACAAAACAGACCAAACGTACAGTCTTGACTTGACAAAACAGACCAAACGTACAGTCTTGACTTGACAAAACAGACCAAACGTACAGTCTTGACTTGACAAAACAGACCAAACGTACAGTCTTGACTTGACAAAACAGACCAAACGTACAGTCTTGACTTGACAAAACAGACCAAACGTACAGTCTTGACTTGACAAAACAGACCAAACGTACAGTCTTGACTTGACAAAACAGACCAAACGTACAGTCTTGACTTGACAAAACAGACCAAACGTACAGTCTTGACTTGACAAAACAGACAGTACAGTCTTGACTTGACAAAACAGACCAAACGTACAGTCTTGACTTGACAAAACAGACCAAACGTCTTGACTTGACTTGACAAAACAGACCAAACGTACAGTCTTGACTTGACTTGACAAAACAGACCAAACGTACAGTCTTGACTTGACAAAACAGACCAAGTCTTGACTTGACTTGACAAAACAGACCAAACGTCTTGACTTGACTTGACAAAACAGACCAAACGTCTTGACTTGACTTGACAAAACAGACCAAACGTACAGTCTTGACTTGACAAAACAGACCAAACGTCTTGACTTGACTTGACAAAACAGACCAAACGTACAGTCTTGACTTGACAAAACAGACCAAACGTCTTGACTTGACTTGACAAAACAGACCAAGTCTTGACTTGACTTGACAAAACAGACCAAACGTCTTGACTTGACTTGACAAAACAGACCAAACGTCTTGACTTGACTTGACAAAACAGACCAAACGTCTTGACTTGACTTGACAAAACAGACCAAACGTACAGTCTTGACTTGACAAAACAGACCAAACGTACAGTCTTGACTTGACAAAACAGACCAAACGTACAGTCTTGACTTGACAAAACAGACCAAACGTACAGTCTTGACTTGACAAAACAGACCAAACGTACAGTCTTGACTTGACAAAACAGACCAAACGTACAGTCTTGACTTGACAAAACAGACCAAACGTACAGTCTTGACTTGACAAAACAGACCAAACGTACAGTCTTGACTTGACAAAACAGACCAAACGTACAGTCTTGACTTGACAAAACAGACAGTACAGTCTTGACTTGACAAAACAGACCAAACGTACAGTCTTGACTTGACAAAACAGACCAAACGTCTTGACTTGACTTGACAAAACAGACCAAACGTACAGTCTTGACTTGACTTGACAAAACAGACCAAACGTACAGTCTTGACTTGACAAAACAGACCAAGTCTTGACTTGACTTGACAAAACAGACCAAACGTCTTGACTTGACTTGACAAAACAGACCAAACGTCTTGACTTGACTTGACAAAACAGACCAAACGTACAGTCTTGACTTGACAAAACAGACCAAACGTCTTGACTTGACTTGGCAAAACAGACCAAGTCTTGACTTGACTTGACAAAACAGACCAAACGTCTTGACTTGACTTGACAAACAGACCAAACGTCTTGACTTGACTTGACAAAACAGACCAAACGTCTTGACTTGACTTGACAAAACAGACCAAACGTCTTGACTTGACTTGACAAAACAGACCAAACGACTTGACTTGACTTGACAAAACAGACCAAACGTCTTGACTTGACTTGACAAAACAGACCAAACGTCTTGACTTGACTTGACAAAACAGACCAAACGTCTTGACTTGACTTGACAAAACAGACCAAACGTCTTGACTTGACTTGACAAAACAGACCAAACGTCTTGACTTGACTTGACAAAACAGACCAAACGTCTTGACTTGACTTGACAAAACAGACCAAACGTACAGTCTTGACTTGACAAAACAGACCAAACGTCTTGACTTGACTTGACAAAACAGACCAAGTCTTGACTTGACTTGACAAAACAGACCAAACGTCTTGACTTGACTTGACAAAACAGACCAAGTCTTGACTTGACTTGACAAAACAGACCAAACGTCTTGACTTGACTTGACAAAACAGACCAAACGTCTTGACTTGACTTGACAAAACAGACCAAACGTCTTGACTTGACTTGACAAAACAGACCAAACGTCTTGACTTGACTTGACAAAACAGACCAAGTCTTGACTTGACAAAACAGACCAAACGTCTTGACTTGACTTGACAAAACAGACCAAGTCTTGACTTGACAAAACAGACCAAACGTCTTGACTTGACTTGACAAAACAGACCAAACGTCTTGACTTGACTTGACAAAACAGACCAAGTCTTGACTTGACTTGACAAAACAGACCAAACGTCTTGACTTGACTTGACAAAACAGACCAAACGTCTTGACTTGACTTGACAAAACAGACCAAATGTCTTGACTTGACTTGACAAAACAGACCAAACGTCTTGACTTGACTTGACAAAACAGACCAAGTCTTGACTTGACTTGACAAAACAGACCAAGTCTTGACTTGACTTGACAAAACAGACCAAACGTCTTGACTTGACTTGACAAAACAGACCAAACGTCTTGACTTGACTTGACATAACAGACCAAACGTCTTGACTTGACTTGACAAAACAGACCAAACGTCTTGACTTGACTTGACAAAACAGACCAAACGTCTTGACTTGACTTGACAAAACAGACCAAACGTCTTGACTTGACTTGACAAAACAGACCAAACGTCTTGACTTGACTTGACAAAACAGACCAAGTCTTGACTTATATAAGTTTTCTTACTTTGTATTTTTCTTCCACACAAATCAGACACAACACGTGCAGCAATACATACTTAAATTATAAAATAATATTATTACTACGAGCTCAATCAATGACCCCCTCCCACAATCAAGTACTCCATCGGCGGTGTAATTGTTACCGTACTCGCCTCGCCTCGGTCAATCCAAAGACTATAAAATTGGTATGTGTTGCTTCTCCACTAAAGACGTATCAATAAAGAGTAAGGACAAAGGCTTGTTGTCTCGGAATCAGGATAATGTATCCGAGTGGAGCGGCAGATCTACCTGCGGACTGTTGTTTCATGGAATTAGCACCTTAAAAATCAAACCTGGAAACAATATGTAAATGAGTGACTCATGCAAAATGAAGCACTCCGTACACGTAAAAGAACACTTGCAACATTGGGCGCTGACAACATCAGGTGCAACGCAAAAAACAAAAAAGATGAACATCCCAGACCTCAACAAACATCATGCCAGTTCAATCGTGTTACCTGCATATTGTTGACCAGTTGGTATAAAAATGTAGATATCAAATTTAGTGCGCATGACGCGTTTCTGAAAAAACCTTCACCAGGTACGCTCAATAACGAAAGATTGGAAAGCCAAATAATTTAAAGTTTTGGGGGCAAAAAAAACCTAAAGGGTCTACAAAACAGGATAGCCAAAATCGGCTAAAGTCACCTATGCCTGAAGGGGGAGAACTGACTACTGGGCGGATGATACCCTCGGGGACTAATAGTCCACCAGCAAAGGTATCGTTACAGCGATAGTAATATAAACATAAATGAAAATATCAAATTTCCGACAACCCCGCGGGAACCCCGGGTATAGAAATGGGACCGAGAGCTTCTTCGGCTTGAAGGGGCGTCCGTCGGTTGTGTGGGATGTATATATTCACAACCAACCCGTCCTTCGGATGAGACGTAAATAAAACCGAGGTCCCGTGTTGAGAGATTGCCACCCTCTTCGCACGTTAAAGAACCCAGTGTAACAGCTTATTATGAGCATTATGCTCATGATGAGTGGTCCATAGGAGACCTGTTGCACTGGCTAAATTATCCGTCCCTACCCATCACCTTTCCTTGTTTCGAGTCCCGTGACGCTTAAATTTTTAAATGTTCTCGTCCTGAATATAGCTGAACAATTGCTCGCTGGACGTTAAACATCAATCAATCAATCAATCAAATTTCCGAAATAGTCAAACGTGTATTTAGAAGTCACATTAGGGACAAAGAAATGGTGATCTTTTAAGACAAGTGACCTCTGAAAAGAGGTTCGATTCATACGAAATTTTCTATGACGGGACAAGAAAATGGTGACCCTTTAATACAGGTGACTGCTTAATAGAGGTTACTGCATAGGCAGAATTGACTGTACATATTCCTCATTTGATGTACGTTCAACAAACTGTCAATCAATCATTGTTACATGTTTATTGTATAATTGTCACAAACTGTATTGTTTAATGACAATAAAAAATTTGAATTTGAATTATAACTTAAGTGTAGAAAATAGGTTTACCTACAACTGTTGATCCCGTTCTAAATAAATAAAAAGTCGATGAATATAAATGCACAATGGACATGAAAAGTAAGGCCCTAGGAATACCTGTCAACTTTGACAAATATGTTTTCTTTCTAGAATTAAAAATAGAATTAAAATATCTGCTGGTGATTATAAAATTTCGAAATGTTTAATGATTATGTTTTAAATGTCTGCCTTTTGAGCGTATCTTAGTTATGTGTGACCGGTGGGGAACCTGTGAGTTATTGTAATCATTGTTGATTTTGTCAATTTTATATAGAGATGCATATTTGTCAATCGTAACTACTCGACCATTCTCGCTACCCTTCCAATAACCTCGTAAGTATATAGTAGAAATTCTTCTTAAATTGTTTGCCGGAAGATAAGCCGCACAAAAATATAGTCCACGAAAATCCAATATGGAAGACATACTAAGTAAAATCTAATCATGCAAAACTAATTAAAACTTTAACTTTTATCCATGAAAATAATTGAAATATAGAAAATTGTTTAAAATATAACTTTATCAAACTTTCATGTAACTGACATGTGAAAAGTAGTGCGATTTATCCGCCACCTACTTACGAGGTTATATATATAGTTACGATTGTCGTTTTTTAAACGCTAAATTTGAAACTGTCACAACATGGTGTACTTGTGAATAATGACAGTGGGAGTTTGACGTCAGCAATTTTACAGTTACATCATGCCGAGAATAACTCACTTTTTGTTTGTTTGTTTGTTTGTTTGTTTCATGATGTTTAACGTCACTTTCAACAATATTTCAGTTATTTCGTGTCGGTCAGTTTTATTGGTGGAGGAAACCGGAGGACCAGGAAAAAACCACAGACCTGTCGCCAGTCACTGACAAACTTTATCACATAATGTTGTACGCATCGCCATTATCGACATTCGAACTCACAACATCAGTGGTGATAGGCGCTGATTGCATGGGTAGTTGTAAATTTGATATGACCCTCCACTCGAACACATCTTGAAATGACCCTCCACTCGGACACATCCTGAAATGACCTTCCACTCGAACATATCCTGAAATGACCCTCCACTCGAACACATCCTGATTCCGAACCAAGCAGTCTTTGTTCTTATTCCTTAATGCTCTGTGGTTAGCATAGAGGTAGCATATACCAATGTCATAGTCTTTGGTAGGACCTGACCTTAGATCGATCCTACAATCTACCGTACCACACTCGAGGCCAGCTTGTTACCCATTAAATCACAACAGCAGTTGAAGTAAAGACCGATATTTCACATAAATCAATGCCTTTAGGGTTAGAGTTATGCTTAACGCCACTTTCAACAATATTTCAGTTATATAGTGACGGTCAGTTTTATTGGTGGGGGAAACCGGAGTATCCGGCAAAAACCACCGATCTGCCGCAAGTCACCGACACATAATGTTGTATCGAGTACACATCGCCATGAGAGCGGAATTCGAACTCGCCACGTTAAATATGAGATGTATTTGTATTCAGTACGAAAAAGGAGAATATGTTTGGTGAACCTCGCATTTTCTTTTGCTCCTTATATTTATTATAATACAGTTGAACAAAGCTTGAGAATATAGCATTAGCTGCAACATATACAGGTAAGCATGGTCGTAGGAGCCGGGGGCAAAAAAGGGGGGGGGGCAGAAAATGTTAGGTAAACCAAGTGATTTAGAGCTTCTTATGTATGCTTTTTCTCTCTCTTTTGTCAGTTTTGAAAGATTGCCCCACCACTTTACGGTCCATTCCTACGCCCTTGAAATGGTGGAACATGAAAAGTCTATTGTCCCATAACAATAGAAAGGTTATTCTTGCGATACAACGCACGTAAAATACGCTTTTTAAAATTAGATCTCTTAGTCATGAAAAGTTCACATTTACAACTCTTTATAACCCCTGATGACAACGACCTTGTTTCACCTTGACGTGGCACCCTCAAATAATGAATCATCGGTGTCTATGGCCTACTGTTTATCAGTTTTGACCTATTTTAACGGACACCGTTTTCTCATGTGGTTGACCGCTTAATGTGTCGTCAACATCTTTCTACGTTACGGTATCATGTCAAAAACATGTATCGTAATTCTTTCCCGGTATCTCTTACAGTTCTAGCGTTATTTTGATCACAAGTTTCATGTCAAAATCTAGGACGTCACCATGACATCATTTATTTAACGTGGAAAATCATAGGTGTGTACGACTTGCGTGTATTTATTTTTCTAAGGGAAAAGAAAATTGATGATTAAGTTCAAAATAGCTGATCATTTTAAGATATATTTATGGCGTCTTAAAATTCCAAAAGTAAAAAAGAATCAAGAAATTTAGGATATGACCTTAACTTCGACTTTTATCCCTTTTTAGGGTTAGACAATTAGAAGTGTAAACCTCTTATTTTCGACAATTATCAATCTTCATCACGCCGAGGGAACCAGATTGATTGATTGATTTATTTATTGTGTTTAACGCCACGTTCAGCAATATTTCAGCTATATCATGGCGACCAGTTTTAGTGGTGGAAGAAGCCAGAGTACCCGGAGAGAACCACCGATCATGGGCAAGCAACTGGTAAACTTTATCACTTACGACTGCGATTCGAGTGCACCCTTTTTTTGTAATTAACAAAGCCGGGCGTGAACCCACGCTGTATTGGCGATAGGCTTGTATGAGTTGTTAGGTAATCCAACTACTTAACTCATTGAGCCACCCAGGATCCCTGAGGGAACCAGAGAGTATCGACATATTATATTACATAGTTTGAATACATAACTTCTAGTCATAAGGACAACATGTCGCCGGTGTTCCACGTTGCTGCACACACACTTTCTGTGATCGAAATTACCTCCGCTCCGACAATGGTGCCCGTGTGTAGTGCGTGATGCATTGAATACAAAATTCTCTCAAACGTCCGGTTGTAAATGAGTAAGAAGGTAAAACACATCCGGTTGTATACATTCCTCGCATGTGGAAGACACTTGTATGACCACGTCATTTCACTAAGAAGGGAGCTTTGGGGCCTTTAAACTAGTTTAACCCCGCCTGTACTAAACCAGTTTAACCCCGCCTGTACTAAACTAGTTTAACCCCGCCTGTACTAAACTAGTTTAACCCCGCCTGTACTAAACTAGTTTAACCCCGCCTGTACTAAACTAGTTTAACCCCGCATGTACTAAACTAGTTTAACCCCGCCTGTACTAAACTAGTTTAACCCCGCCTGTACTAAACTAGTTTAACCCCGCCTGTACTAAACCAGTTTAACCCCGCCTGTACTAAACCAGTTTAAACCCGCCCTCACTCCATTTGATATTGGAACTGTTCCCACGGTGGCATTTCCGAACTGTTCCGACAGTTGTATTTTATAACTGTTCCGACAGCGTGGTATTTTAGAACTGTTCCGAGAGTGTGATATTTTGGAATTGTTCCGACAATATGGTATTTTGGAACACTTCTGACAGTGTGGTATTTTAGAACTGTTTCAACAGCGTGGTTTTTAAGAACTGTTCCGAGAGTGTGATATTTTATAGCTGTTCCGACAGTTGTATTTTATAACTGTTCCGACAGCGTGGTATTTTAGAACTGTTCCGACAGCGTGGTATTTAAGAACTGTTCCGAGAGTGTGATATTTTAGAACTGTTCCGACAGTGTGATATTTTATAACTGTTTCGACAGTGTGTTATTTTGGAACTGTTCCAACAGTGTGGTATTTTGGAACGGTTCCGACAGTGTGGTATTTTGGAGCTGTTCCGACAGCGTGGTATTTAAGAACTGTTCCGAGAGTGTGATATTTTAGAACTGTTCCGACAGTTGTATTTTATAACTGTTCCGACAGCGTGGTATTTTAGAACTGTTCCGACAGTGTGATATTTTGGAACTGTTCCGACAGTGTAGTATTTTAGACCTGTTCTGACAGTGTGGTATCTTAGAACTGTTCCGACAGCGTGGTATTTAAGAACTGTTTCGAACAGTGTGGTATTTAAGAACTGTTCCGAGAGTGTGATATTTTAAAACTGTTCCAACAGTGTGATATTTTATAACTGTTCCGACAGCGTGGTATTTTAGAACTGTTCCGACAGTGTGATATTTTGGAACTGTTCCGACAGTGTTGTATTTTGTAACTGTTCCGACAGTGTGGTATTTTAGAAATGTTCCGACAGTGTGGTATTTTAGAACTGTTCCGACAGTGTTGTATTTTGTAACTGTTCCGACAGTGTGGTATTATAGAAATGTTTCGACAGTGTGGTATTATAGAAATGTTCCGACAGTGTGGTGTTTTAGAAATTTTTCGGCAGTGTTGTAGTTTAGAACTGTTCCAACAGTGTTGTATTATAGAACTGTTCCAACAGTGTGGTATTATAGAACTGTTCCGACAGTGTGGTATTTTAGAACTGTTCCGACAGTGTGGTATTTTGGAACTGTTCCGACAGTGTGGTATTTTAGAAATGTTTCGACAGTGTGGTATTTTAGAACTGTTCCAACAGTGTGGTATTATAGAACTGTTCCGACAGTGTGGTGTTTTAGAACTGTTCCGACAGTGTGGTATTTTGGAACTGTTCCGACAGTGTGGTATTTTGGAACTGTTCCGACAGTGTGGTATTTTAGAACTGTTCCGACAGTGTGATATTTTATAACTGTTCCGACAGTGTGGTATTTTGGGACTGTTCCGACAGTGTGGTATTTTGGAGCTGTTGCGACAGTGTGGTATTTTTGTTATGGTACAACTTACCACAACTAAGAAGGACTTGAACCATTTCTTCATTGCCACTCTCTACTGCCACATGTAGCAATGGCGACCCTTCACTACCGACAAGATTCGGATCGGATCCAGATTGTAGCAACTCCGACATTTGATCAACGTCATCTTGATACACTGCATGTAACATTTGCAATTGTTCCAGATTATGGACATTTCGGGTCAAATCTTGTAATGACATACTAGAACTCCGTCGCCTAAATCCTGGACTAGATATGCCATCCACCGAAAGTTTGGTTTGTAACGAAATGCTGGAACTCCTTCGCCTTTGTCGGGCGACGGGGCTTGTTACTCGATCCGACGACTTGTATATCGATACACTGGAACTCCGAGGTCTTGGTCGACCGGGTGGTATCATAGTTCCCTCTATCGTTGCTTTTTCCTTTGGATTTTTCAAAAACATGGCGTTTTTATTACTCACAGTGTGTATTTTATGTTATCACAAATAAAATATTCAGGAAGACTGCAATAAAAAGACCAAATAAAAATGAACACATTTTATTTTATTTTATTAAGCTGAAATATAATCGCAAATATAGAATAATATACTCTTGTGTAGGTCAGAGTTCAAACTCGTCATAAAACTTTTGAGCATGAGTTTGAACTCTTACTCGAAAAAAAGCAGCCAATCACAAGCAGTATCAAATAAATAGTTTGATCTGAGTGGACAAAATTTTATGACCGTAAGATCAGGTGTCCATTAAACGAAGGTATCATACGACTACGACATGTCTCAGACATTTTGGGTCAGGTGTCGCACGACTAAGATATGCTATATCGTGACGGTCAGTTTTATTGATGGAGGAAACCGGAGTACCCGGAGAAAACCACTGACCTGTCGCAAGTCACTGACAAGCTTTATCACATAAAGTTGCATCGAGAGTGTCTTCAACCTACGCCAACATTTTGAAATATCATATTCACGGTATGCCAACAAACATTATATTATAGGTGTTTATATAACAATTAATGACAGTTACAGGTAAGTAAATTTGGAAATGCAGGTCTCAAAAGTGAAATTTATTATAAAAAAACAAAAAACTAAACAAAAAACAATCTAAAAATATAAGAATAAGTCTGTTAAAATTTAACAACTTGAAAAAAAAATAATTAAACTTTTATAAAAATTTATATATAAAATAAAAATTCTGGTAAAATTAAACAAAAAACTGTAAATAAAAAAGATGAAAATGTAAAATTTTAGAATAATTTAAATAAACAATCTATCTAAAATGTATGAATTAAAAATATTATATGATACTCATGTAATTAAGCAATTTTCTTAAAATCTAAATTCAAAAGTTTTTAATAATATTTATTTATAGATTTAGAATTATCATAATTTTGAAAAGAGTATTTTTTAATTGCTCACTCCAAGCTAATTAATTATAAGATAATTCAGTTCACTCCAAGCTAATTATTTATAAGATAATTTGAAGTATGATAAAAAAAATATCTGTGCCTATAATATCCTAATTTATTTTCATGAAGTATGATATAAAAATATATATGCTTATAATATCCTATTTTATTTTCATAATGATTGATGTTAAAATATATGTGCTTATAATATCCTAATTATTTTTTATAAAGTTTGATATTTAATATATGTGCTGTCAGATATACTGATTGTTGTGTGTGTTATTTCCATAAAATATGATTTTAAATACCTACTTAGTTTATTCACTCAATACTCACACAAAAACAAGACAACCTTACATTAAAAATCAATTGTGGACTTGGAGTACATTGACATCTCCCCCGATTTTACACTAATTAAACAATTAACCTATTCAACCTATGCCAACAATCTTTTTTACCTTTTTATATATTTTTTTTAAAATGTTGGCATAGGTTGAATGAACACATCGAGGACACCTCGCCATGACCGATATTGAAGTCGCAACTCTAGTGGTGATAGACACTGATTCCACAGGTAGTTGTAAATCCAAATACCATATGATCACGACCACAACGGCCCCTAAATAATCATTAGACATATCATCTTCATTTTATTAACAGATAGCTAAATATTTTTTAATAATGTGGTCTTGTCCAGGTAATATGCCAAGATATTACCCAGGTCTGAGAGACATATTACCCTCCCCAGTCGGGTAATATGTCTCACAGACCTGAGTAATATTTTGACATATTACCTGGACAAGACCACATTAATATCATTATTATACTGAGTGTCTAATTGTCCAGGTAATATGCCAAAATATTACAGTACCAAATATCAAATTCAAAATTTTATTGTCATTAAACAATACAGTTTGTGACAATTATACAAATTATACACATAAAAATGTAACAAAGAGAACATAAAATCGACATTTTCAAGTAAATATGTTAGGTGTCCCCTGTCCTCAGTTCTAATGACTTTTTTAAAAAGCACTACAGAAACTTACACGAAATATATTATTATACTTCGTGTAAGTTTCTGTAGTGATATTTGATATTACCTGGGTAATATTTTGTCATATTACCTGGACAATTAGACACTCAGTATAATAATGATATTAATGTGGTTTTGTCCATTATTATATAAATATTTTTAAATTTACTTTTCATTCAAATGTTAATTTGAAGTATTAAATACATTTTATTTATTTATTTTTCGGGAATAAAGGTTGGACTACCGGTACCTGTAGAATTCAACTGTTGCTTTACTGTTAGTACATGTATATGATTACATTTTGTATTTGGTTTATTTTCAGGATCCCCAAACTCTCAAATATTCTAGAAAATTCTTACCGTAGCACACGGCCATTGTGTTCTCTTCTTTATATTTTTTTTGTGTTCATTGTTATGTTTTGTTATTTGTATTTATTTTTTTATTGTGGGGAGGGGGGGGGGGGGGGCGATTCGGGTTTTTAAAAAAATTATTCTCAAATATTTTTTTTTAATTGTTTTCTTGTTTTGTTGGGGTTTTTTTTCCATTATATCTGCAATTAATGTGATTTTCTTTTCATATTACAATGTGAATCAAATATTTATCATATAAACGACAACATATCAACATATATTTTCATCAATTATGATAATTATTGTGTATTTTCAGGAAAAAAATAAGTACAATGTATACTTATATCCATTTAGTTACTTATTTTGGTTTTATAAAAAAAAATTGAATGATAATTTATAATTTAAATTAAATTAAAAATAAATAAATAATTAATTAAAAGCGATGTAAGACTTACCAATCCACTAACTAGTATTAATCCCACTTAAAATAAATCCTCACAGCTACTTCCACACGGACGTCATTGCTAAATTCCACAAAAATATATTATGAATAAATTAACTATTTTTAACGGTTCATAGTCACAATTTCGTCAAACAAATTGAACCCATCACGTCACAGGTGAACCTTATCCTTTCCCCATTCTTAAAAGCAGCCAACATGAATAATGTCACTAGTCAATCAAGGCTTCACTGACCGAAATATATTAGTATGTTAATTAATTACGACAGTTGATGGCCCTCGTCCAAATGTCTTAAAAGAAAATGCAATTTTTTATGTGTTGTATATAAGGCTTAAATATCTCTTACATATATCAAAAAAAAAAGAAAAAAGAAAAAAAAGATTGAAACAAAGGTATGATTGTAAGGAATTCGTACAAGGTACCAACTACAGTCAAACCTGCCTTTTAAGAGGCACCTCTATATAACAAATCACTGTCTATAAAGGACAGTCTCATCTTCCCCATTAATGAATAGTGCATCATAATTTTAACTTGTATGTAAAGGACAACTGCTCAAAAATACCACATTTTCAAGTTCCCTTGAATGGCTGTTGTATCTTTATACAATAATCATTATATTTTACTTTATTTATTGTGTATGTGCTAATTATAAATGTTGTATCATGCCCTCCAGAGGCACTGATTTGGAAAATAAAGTATCTTGTATCTTGTATACAGGTTTGGCTGTATTTTCTTACTATTATACTTGTTATACATTATTCTTTTTCCTTTATTCTTCTGTCCGAACAAGAGATATCAACGACCTGATGCTCCCTACCTCACCTCCTGTTCCTTTATTCTTCTGTCCGAACAAGAGATATCAACGACCTGATGCTCCCTACCTCACCTCCTGGCATTTTTCGTGGTCTTTTTTGTACAATGATTTGAGACAAGAGGTAGTTGACCAGCAAGTTCTTTAAATAAGATAAAAAAAAAAAATGTTACAAATCTTCTAAATATGCGTTCGATAGTTGTGTTGGACGAAACAACGAGTCTTACGTTTGAAGAATGCAACTCAGTTTGCAAGTACTTTTTTTAAAATGACAACCGCATCGGTGGTGTAAAGGTTATCGTGCTCGCCTCGAGTGTGGTAGATCGTGGGTTCATCGGTGGTGTAATGGTTATCGTGCTCACCTCTAGTGTGGTAGATCGTGGGTTCATCGGTGGTGTAAAGGTTATTGTGTTCACCTCGAGTGTGGTAGATCGTGGGTTCATCGGTGGTGTAAAGGTTATCTGAGTTCTGCGCATGTTCTGAGGTGGATAGTTGAGTTTTTTTTTCGTAGAAGGAAAAATGTAATTTTCTGTGCTATATCCCACTTTACGGGGGTATTGGACAATTTCAATAACTCAACAATGATGATATAGTGATGATATAGTGCTAGATTCATGGAAAAATGAACTTTAAAATTCTGTAATGTTATTTCAAAATTTTTCTATATCAACGTGAAAACAGCTCACAGTGTCACCAGGTATACAGGTATATGTACACACATCAACAACGTTTAACTACCTTTGTTTACATTTTATCGACTGTCAATAAATCTACCAGTATACCAAATAAGTTCATCACGGCTAAATTCATATTCCAACAATGTCGACTCCACACAGCAGAATGCAACGAACAAGCAATCCCACTCCACCTGAACGTTCAGATGTTAAAAAAACTAAAATGACTGGGTCTCAATTACCAGTAAAATCTCCGTCTAATATACAGTTAGTAGATGTTAATGTAAATAGAGAAATCCAACAGTCCTCGGTAATGCCACATTTGTCCTTGTCAGAAGAAGATATCGATAAAATAGCAACAGCGGTAAAGCAGAAAATCACTGTGGATATTGAATCGATAATAACAGCAAAAACAGAACCCCTCATATTTAGAATATCGGAACTAGAGCGAGAGAACAACGAGTTGATGGCTAATCTAGACTCACTCGAGCAATATGGACGAAGGAGCCTGATACGAGTAGCGGGCATCATTGAAGGTGGGTCTGACGAAGATACGAATACAATCGTCCAGAAAATAATTTCTGATATCGACCCTGATTTATCACCCACTGACATTGAGAGATCACACAGGGTCGGAAAACTAGGTGATAGTAGAGGTCACAACCATGCCAGACCAAGACAAATCATTGTAAGACTAACAAACCCCATCGTGAAAAGACGGATCCTTAAGTGTAGAAAAAACTTAAAATCATACTCAAAATACAAACACGTCTACATCAATGAGGACTTAACGCGCACACGTAACAAAATTCACTTGCATGCCAGGCAACTTCTGAAAAGGAAAACGATTGCCCAACTATGGACAACCAATGGTAAAATCCTGATGAAAGATAAAGACAACAGAATCTATGAAACAAACACAATGGATGCCCTGGCAGAAGTCGTACAACTACTAGATCCAACCTATGAACTTATACAGAAATAATAAACTTTAATTCATCAAAACTATATTGTATCGTCTTTTAATTAATTACTTTCATCTAGCTTGTTGTTGTCATAATTTACATATCAAACACAGGTATAAATGCTCTAATAATGTTCTAATATATATTTACAAAAAAAAAAAATATAAACAAAAATACCTAAAATGTTTTGCATAATCAAAAATTGTGTTAAAATCTGTATTACCTGCATTCCCATGCAATTATCACTTAACCATATTAACTTGTAAAAATATAAAAATGTTCTTGTTGTTTTTCAATTGTCTTTCATAATCACATGGTTTTACTATAACCAAATTGAACTAACATTCCGATTGTGGTCAAGGTTATCCTCGTCCAATCAAATAGATATTGCCAACACACCTTTATTGCCGTAAGGTCACATTTGTAAAATGCAGCACAACTGTAAATGCTGTTGTATTACCATATTTATATATATATATTTTTTTATTTATTTATTTTTTTTTTTTGATTTTTGATTTTATTATTTTGAAAGTATGTATTAACACATGCACACTCATATTTATACGTAAATAATTATTTTCTTTGTCGATTTTGCAACATGTTTGTGGTAATCACAATGAAAGCAAAATAATTCTGTCAATCGAACAGACCTCCAGTATTTTGTCATTCGTAAATATAGGTATATATTTTATATCCACGTGACTTTACTATAACCAAATTGTAGTAACATTCCGATTGGGGACAAGGTTGTCCTCGTCCAATCAAATATCTGTTCTCAACACACCTTTATATTGCCGTAAGGTCTCAATGGTAAAGCAACATTACTGTAAGTACTATTGTATTCCCTTTTTATTTATATTTATATTTTGTTGTTGTTGAATATATGTATTAACACACGCACATTCTCATACATATGAATATAATTATTTTCCTTGTCGTTTTTTCATCATGTTTGTTGTAATCTTCAATAAAAGCAAAATAATTAAGTCAATCGAACAGACCTTACAGTACTTAGTCATTCATAAATATTAAATGGTCGGGGTCTTTCCGCAGTTTCCTATATATTTCAAGGAAAACCTTAAGTTTAAAGGGTTTCTTTTCCGGTCGATTCTTACTCGATAATCATGAAGTTACAGCACTGAAGGCAGAAAATAATATGGTTTTGTTTCAATTTGTAATATTCACATGATTTTGTTTCTACCTTGAAACATTATTTAGGCAAAGTTTAATCTCCCTCACCAAAAATTACTATATATTTGATGAAAATTAGGACATTGAGATTTACCTTTATGATTAAATTATAAATGCCTGTGAATTATATATAAAGAATTATATGAGATTATTGAAATAACTTCTTATTAAAACTGCTTTCAAGTGTATAAACGTAAGAGGGTCCGGGGGTGACCTTTGTATCCAGGGTGTCTTGATGCGGATGAACCTTTGACCCATGTGTTGGTGTGGGTGTGTGTGTATGAGTAATACTTTGTTGTACAGTATATGTTTATATATTTAACTTCTTTCATTAGTTTGTTCTGTTTTTGTTGTTGATTTTCTTACTTCTACTTGTTTGTGTTTATCTGTTTAATTTAATTTAATTCTGTATTTGTTAATTTATTTTATACTATTATTATTATTTAAAACCACATTGTTGTGTCAGATATTGATAATTTATCTCATAAATAAAGGGTAATTTACGAGAAAAAGACACAATCATTTTGCCTCTAAGCTATATATATATATATATATACGTCTGAAAATCAAACCAAACAGTGTTAGAATTAGATTTTAGAGCTGTCAAATATATATATATATATATATATATATTGTTTTGCATTCAATTGGATTATAACTTAGTAAATAAGTTAAAAAAAAACATTGCCGCTAAATCTTTCCCCCAATTATCACTGTGGTACAATTAGCTTGGAACGCACATATAAATAAACTTTATTTGTTCTAAATATAATATTGATTCACCCGTTTCATTCAATATAATATAGAAATACTAGATATTTATCATGATGTGTTTAGTATCATATAAATAAACCCCTCCATATACCTCCTCCCATTTTCCCATGTTTATTGTCTACATATTTCTTTATTTAATTCGCACTTTAGTTTTGCATCGCACCTTTCACCACGAACGTGGTGTTTTTTGTAAATTCCTTTTGCACATTTTTAAGGTACTGCTGATGAATCGTGCTGTTTTCTTTAGGCTACTTTATTTATTTACCGATTGCCTTTCTTCCCTATACATTCAAAACACTGGTATAACCTGATGGGTATCGAAGTAGATCAATATAGAGAAAACATCGGTAAGTATTACACTGTTGCACGCTCTGTGAAAAAATGTAAGCTGTTAAGCATTACTGATATTGCTTGTTTTAATCTACTTTTGTTGTACGGAACCAAAATTACACCATTATTAATATTAGTGCATTTCTTTTGCAAAGCAGCAGAGAC
This sequence comes from Bathymodiolus brooksi, assembly GCA_963680875.1. Lineage (NCBI taxonomy): Eukaryota > Metazoa > Mollusca > Bivalvia > Mytilida > Modiolidae > Bathymodiolus > Bathymodiolus brooksi. The sequence goes on from OY804589.1 coordinate 26,492,171, forward strand.
CAGAAAAAATACAAGCAAGGTAAATAAATCACTTTGCTGTCCTGATATACACAAGTTACAGGTGAAAACTAATAACAGCATTTTTGTTCTTAAATGTCTCAATTTCTTCATTGTTCTTTGCATTTTGTTAATTATATCGGGAATTGAAATTAATCCAGGTCCGTTTGATTCGGACATCTCTAGTAGTTCTAGCAGTGATTTAGATAATATATCTGCAGTAAGCGAGCTCATAAACAATACATTTTCATTCCTTCATCTAAATATTCAAAGTATTGTATCTAAGATAGATATGATCTCAGCTGAGTATTCTTGCCACGATATACTTTCGTTCACTGAGAGCTGGTTAAACGAAAATACATCTACCGACCAACAATGTTTGGAAATTCCCGATTATAAATTCCCCCCATTTCGACGAGATAGATCTAATAAAGTAGGTGGTGGTGTCATCGTATATGTTAAGAATACTGTCAACTGTACAATTAGACCTGATCTTCATGTAGGTAGTCTTGAGTGTATATGGTTAGAAATAAAGCTAAATAATAAAAAATACTTGTACGGCACATTCTATATCCCACCAACTAGTGATCTGCAAACCTGGAGAAATATTGAACATTCTATTGATCTAGCTCTAAATTGTAACTATGATATAATTTTGACAGGAGACTTCAATATTAATCAACTTAATAACAATACAAATGATAAGATTGGGTCACTAATGACCCAATTTAGTCTGCATCAACTTATAACTGAACCTACATATGTAACTGAACACAGTTCATCTTTATTGGATTTGATTCTCGTAAGTAACCCATTAAGTGTACTTTTCACAGATGTAGGTGCTCCACTGCTCGAACAGGTTAGGTATCATTTACCTGTGATTGGTTTACTACACCATTCTAGTAAACCATTGACATCTTATAAAAGGAAAATATTTCTTTACGACAAGGGTGATTTTGACTCGTATAGACAACAACTTACAGATGTGGACTGGGAGACTTTGTTTGGACATAACGACGTAGACACAATTGTAGACATTATAACAAACACGATTTTAAATATAGCAGATAATACTATTCCTAACAGATTTATAACGGTACATAAAGATAGCCGACCATGGATTACTACAAGTATCAAGAAATTCATACGTAGGAAAAATCGAATCCATAAAAAAGCAAAACATACAAATTCTATAAACCATTGGGAAAAGTATCGTATAACCAGGAACAAATGCAATAATTTGATAAGAATGGCAAAGAATGATTATTTTTCTACAATATCCGAAAAAATTATAGCAGAATCATCTGGTAGTAAAAATTGGTGGAATCTTGTTAAAAGACTACTTGGTTCAAGTAAAAATCGTTCAATACCCCCCTTACAAACAGACGATGACTTAATATGTGACAATTTTGCAAAATGTGAGTTAATTAACGACTTTTTCAGTGAACAATCAAACCTGGACGACTCTAATTCGACAGTTCCGGAACCTATTGATCCACTTTATGACAAACTGACACAACTACACATTACAGAAACTGACGTAGAAGATGTTCTACAATTGCTCGACACTACAAAAGCAACTGGACCAGATTTAATAAACCCACGACTAGTAAGAGAAGGGGCTTCCATTTTGAAGCTTCCATTGTGTCTGTTATTTAACTTGTCTCTGTCAACTTGTAGATTCCCGACACAGTGGAAGCTGGCAAATGTCACTCCAGTCTTTAAGAAAGATAATCCGAGTAAGGTAAATAATTACAGACCTATTTCTCTAATTAGTGTCTTGGGCAAGGTAATGGAAAGATGTATTTATAAACATGTCTATAATTTTTTACTCAAAAATAGTATTATTACCCCACACCAATCGGGGTTCACTCCTGGTGACTCTGCAATTAACCAACTTCTAAGTCTCACAAACGAATTCGGAAAAGCTTTAGACGAAGGAAAAGAAATACGCGTAGTTTTTTGTGACATAAGTAAAGCTTTTGACAGGGTTTGGCATAAGGGTTTACTTAATAAATTAGAAAATATTGGGATACAAGGGTCTTTATTGTTATGGATAAAAAATTATCTTACAGACAGAAAACAACGAGTGGTTATAGAAAGCGCACATTCTAAATGGCGCACTATCAAAGCCGGGGTTCCCCAGGGATCTATTCTAGGGCCTCTATTTTTTATAATATTTATAAATGACATTGTCACAGAAATTCACTCATCTATAAAACTATTTGCTGATGACACTAGCTTGTATGTTATTGTTGATAACCCTCGTGAATCGGCAATAACGTTAAATAACGACATGGCAACAATTCATGCATGGTCCACAAAGTGGCTAGTAAACTTTAACCCTCAAAAAACAGAAACTATGACGATCACTAGAAAGATTAACAAACCCCTTCATCCGCCCCTTATAATGAATAATACAATAATTAATCAAGTTACAGAACATAAACATCTCGGTTTAGACATTTCAAATGACGGTAGCTGGCAAAAACATATTGATCTAATAACAAAGAAAGCTTTTATTAGAGTTAACATACTAAGAAAATTCAAATTTATTCTAGATAGGAAAACCTTAGAAAAGATTTATCTTACCTTCATTCGGCCGATTTTGGAATATGCAGACGTCGTATGGGATAATAAAACATTGTTCTTGATAAATAAATTAGAAAATGTTCAAATAGAGGCTGCTAGAATCGTCACTGGGGGAACTCGGTTAGTATCTATTAATAGTTTATATAAAGAGACGGGTTGGGAGACGTTACAGGCAAGACGAGAAAATCACAAAAAAATATATTTTTATAAAATGGTAAACGGTCTTGTTCCTCCTTACCTTAGTGCAATTGTTCCCTGTAACTTTGAAAATATTCATGACTACAACACTAGACAGGCCGTAAGTATCCCCCCAGTACGTACTAGAACAACCTTGTATAATAATTATTTTCTACCCTCTACTGTAAGATTATGGAACAGCGAACCCACATCAATAAGAGATAGCAAGTCTCCTTCATCTCTCAAATCCTATTATAAATCAAAATGTATAAAGAAACCTATTTATTATTACTCAGGAACTCGAATTGGACAAATCCTTCACATGAGATTACGAACTGCATGTAGCTCTCTAAACCATCATCTATTCCTAAAAAATGTAGTAGATTCGCCCATCTGTAGTTGTCATCAAGGGGTCCCTGAAACTAATTCGCATTATCTTTTTTATTGTCATAAATTCAACGATTCGAGAAATCGGTATATCGAATCAATTGATATTCCTATGAACTTGACAGTTGACCGTTTACTTTTTGGATCACCTGACCTCACAGACGATCAAAATAACAGTTTATTTTTAAATGTACAAAAGTTTATAGTAAACAGTAAACGTTTCATCTAAAATCAGCAGTACCTAGTTCCCTTATTTCATTCTTCTTTTTTCTTCTTTTTTAATTACTTTGAATCAAACATTTTTTACATCAAACACCAGATCACTTTCTTTGTTTTATCTTCTTATACCTTCTGTAATTTATATCAAATTTGTTAGTTAGTTCTATTTGCTTCTCCCCTTAGAGATTCACAATATATTATATATGAAATCTATTCCTACGGATAGGGATTAATATAAGTTCTTGTAACTTGTTTCCCAATCCTATTAATTTCTTCTTATCATGTAATGTATATAGCTGAATATTGTAATGTTATATTGAATTAATTAATAAAATATGTTTAAACTAAAGGTTATCGTGCTCGCCTCGAGTGTGGTAGATCGTGGGTTCATCGGTGGTGTAATGGTTATCGTGCTCACCTCGAGTGTGGTAGATCGTGGGTTCATCGGTGGTGTAAAGGTTATCGTGTTCACCTCGAGTGTGGTAGATCGTGGGTTCATCGGTGGTGTAAAGGTTATCGTGTTCACCTCGAGTGTGGTAGATCGTGGGTTCATCAGTGGTGTAAAGGTTGTTGTGCTCGCCTCGAGTGTGGTAGATCGTGGGTTCATCGGTGGTGTAAAGGTTATTGTGCTCGCCTCGAGTGTGGTAGATCGTGGGTTCATCGGTGGTGTAAAGGTTATTGTGCTCGCCTCGAGTGTGGTAGATCGTGGGTTCATCGGTGGTGTAAAGGTTATTGTGTTCACCTCGAGTGTGGTAGATCGTGGGTTCATCGGTGGTGTAAAGGTTATTGTGCTCGCCTCGAGTGTGGTAGATCGTGGGTTCATCGGTGGTGTAAAGGTTATTGTGCTCACCTCGAGTGTGGTAGATCGTGGGTTCATCGGTGGTGTAAAGGTTATTGTGCTCGCCTCGAGTGTGGTAGATCGTGGGTTCATCGGTGGTGTAAAGGTTATTGTGTTCACCTCGAGTGTGGTAGATCGTGGGTTCATCGGTGGTGTAAAGGTTATCGTGTTCACCTCGAGTGTGGTAGATCGTGGGTTCATCGGTGGTGTAAAGGTTATTGTGCTCGCCTCGAGTGTGGTAGATCGTGGGTTCATCGGTGGTGTAAAGGTTATTGTGCTCGCCTCGAGTGTGGTAGATCGTGGGTTCATCGGTGGTGTAAAGGTTATTGTGCTCCCCTCGAGTGTGGTAGATCGTGGGTTCATCGGTGGTGTAAAGGTTATCGTGTTCACCTCGAGTGTGGTAGATCGTGGGTTCATCGGTGGTGTAAAGGTTATCGTGTTCACCTCGAGTGTGGTAGATCGTGGGTTCATCGGTGGTGTAAAGGTTATTGTGCTCGCCTCGAGTGTGGTAGATCGTGGGTTCATCGGTGGTGTAAAGGTTATTGTGTTCACCTCGAGTGTGGTAGATCGTGGGTTCATCGGTGGTGTAAAGGTTATTGTGCTCGCCTCGAGTGTGGTAGATCGTGGGTTCATCGGTGGTGTAAAGGTTATTGTGCTCGCCTCGAGTGTGGTAGATCGTGGGTTCATCGGTGGTGTAAAGGTTATTGTGTTCACCTCGAGTGTGGTAGATCGTGGGTTCATCGGTGGTGTAAAGGTTATTGTGCTCGCCTCGAGTGTGGTAGATCGTGGGTTCATCGGTGGTGTAAAGGTTATTGTGCTCGCCTCGAGTGTGGTAGATCGTGGGTTCATCGGTGGTGTAAAGGTTATTGTGCTCGCCTCGAGTGTGGTAGATCGTGGGTTCATCGGTGGTGTAAAGGTTATTGTGCTCGCCTCGAGTGTGGTAGATCGTGGGTTCATCGGTGGTGTAAAGGTTATTGTGTTCACCTCGAGTGTGGTAGATCGTGGGTTCATCGGTGGTGTAAAGGTTATTGTGTTCACCTCGAGTGTGGTAGATCGTGGGTTCATCGGTGGTGTAAAGGTTATTGTGCTCGCCTCGAGTGTGGTAGATCGTGGGTTCATCGGTGGTGTAAAGGTTATTGTGTTCACCTCGAGTGTGGTAGATCGTGGGTTCATCGGTGGTGTAAAGGTTATTGTGTTCGCCTCGAGTGTGGTAGATCGTGGGTTCATCGGTGGTGTAAAGGTTATTGTGCTCGCCTCGAGTGTGGTAGATCGTGGGTTCATCGGTGGTGTAAAGGTTATTGTGTTCACCTCGAGTGTGGTAGATCGTGGGTTCATCGGTGGTGTAAAGGTTATTGTGCTCGCCTCGAGTGTGGTAGATCGTGGGTTCATCGGTGGTGTAAAGGTTATTGTGCTCACCTCGAGTGTGGTAGATCGTGGGTTCATCGGTGGTGTAAAGGTTATTGTGTTCACCTCGAGTGTGGTAGATCGTGGGTTCATCGGTGGTGTAAAGGTTATTGTGCTCGCCTCGAGTGTGGTAGATCGTGGGTTCATCGGTGGTGTAAAGGTTATTGTGCTCGCCTCGAGTGTGGTAGATCGTGGGTTCATCGGTGGTGTAAAGGTTATTGTGCTCGCCTCGAGTGTGGTAGATCGTGGGTTCATCGGTGGTGTAAAGGTTATTGTGCTCGCCTCGAGTGTGGTAGATCGTGGGTTCATCGGTGGTGTAAAGGTTATTGTGTTCACCTCGAGTGTGGTAGATCGTGGGTTCATCGGTGGTGTAAAGGTTATTGTGTTCACCTCGAGTGTGGTAGATCGTGGGTTCATCGGTGGTGTAAAGGTTATTGTGCTCGCCTCGAGTGTGGTAGATCGTGGGTTCATCGGTGGTGTAAAGGTTATTGTGTTCACCTCGAGTGTGGTAGATCGTGGGTTCATCGGTGGTGTAAAGGTTATTGTGTTCGCCTCGAGTGTGGTAGATCGTGGGTTCATCGGTGGTGTAAAGGTTATTGTGCTCGCCTCGAGTGTGGTAGATCGTGGGTTCATCGGTGGTGTAAAGGTTATTGTGTTCACCTCGAGTGTGGTAGATCGTGGGTTCATCGGTGGTGTAAAGGTTATTGTGTTCACCTCGAGTGTGGTAGATCGTGGGTTCATCGGTGGTGTAAAGGTTATTGTGCTCGCCTCGAGTGTGGTAGATCGTGGGTTCATCGGTGGTGTAAAGGTTATTGTGTTCACCTCGAGTGTGGTAGATCGTGGGTTCATCGGTGGTGTAAAGGTTATTGTGCTCGCCTCGAGTGTGGTAGATCGTGGGTTCATCGGTGGTGTAAAGGTTATTGTGTTCACCTCGAGTGTGGTAGATCGTGGGTTCATCGGTGGTGTAAAGGTTATTGTGCTCGCCTCGAGTGTGGTAGATCGTGGGTTCATCGGTGGTGTAAAGGTTATTGTGCTCGCCTCGAGTGTGGTAGATCGTGGGTTCATCGGTGGTGTAAAGGTTATTGTGTTCACCTCGAGTGTGGTAGATCGTGGGTTCATCGGTGGTGTAAAGGTTATTGTGCTCGCCTCGAGTGTGGTAGATCGTGGGTTCATCGGTGGTGTAAAGGTTATTGTGTTCACCTCGAGTGTGGTAGATCGTGGGTTCATCGGTGGTGTTAAGGTTATTGTGCTCGCCTCGAGTGTGGTAGATCGTGGGTTCATCGGTGGTGTAAAGGTTATTGTGCTCGCCTCGAGTGTGGTAGATCGTGGGTTCATCGGTGGTGTAAAGGTTATTGTGTTCGCCTCGAGTGTGGTAGATCGTGGGTTCATCGGTGGTGTAAAGGTTATTGTGCTCGCCTCGAGTGTGGTAGATCGTGGGTTCATCGGTGGTGTAAAGGTTATTGTGTTCACCTCGAGTGTGGTAGATCGTGGGTTCATCGGTGGTGTAAAGGTTATTGTGTTCACCTCGAGTGTGGTAGATCGTGGGTTCATCGGTGGTGTAAAGGTTATTGTGTTCACCTCGAGTGTGGTAGATCGTGGGTTCATCGGTGGTGTAAAGGTTATTGTGCTCGCCTCGAGTGTGGTAGATCGTGGGTTCATCGGTGGTGTAAAGGTTATTGTGTTCACCTCGAGTGTGGTAGATCGTGGGTTCATCGGTGGTGTAAAGGTTATTGTGCTCGCCTCGAGTGTGGTAGATCGTGGGTTCATCGGTGGTGTAAAGGTTATTGTGCTCGCCTCGAGTGTGGTAGATCGTGGGTTCATCGGTGGTGTAAAGGTTATTGTGCTCGCCTCGAGTGTGGTAGATCGTGGGTTCATCGGTGGTGTAAAGGTTATTGTGCTCGCCTCGAGTGTGGTAGATCGTGGGTTCATCGGTGGTGTAAAGGTTATTGTGTTCACCTCGAGTGTGGTAGATCGTGGGTTCATCGGTGGTGTAAAGGTTGTTGTGTTCGCCTCGAGTGTGGTAGATCGTGGGTTCATCGGTGGTGTAAAGGTTATTGTGCTCGCCTCGAGTGTGGTAGATCGTGGGTTCATCGGTGGTGTAAAGGTTATTGTGTTCACCTCGAGTGTGGTAGATCGTGGGTTCATCGGTGGTGTAAAGGTTATTGTGTTCACCTCGAGTGTGGTAGATCGTGGGTTCATCGGTGGTGTAAAGGTTATTGTGCTCGCCTCGAGTGTGGTAGATCGTGGGTTCATCGGTGGTGTAAAGGTTATTGTGTTCACCTCGAGTGTGGTAGATCGTGGGTTCATCGGTGGTGTAAAGGTTATTGTGCTCGCCTCGAGTGTGGTAGATCGTGGGTTCATCGGTGGTGTAAAGGTTATTGTGTTCACCTCGAGTGTGGTAGATCGTGGGTTCATCGGTGGTGTAAAGGTTATTGTGTTCACCTCGAGTGTGGTAGATCGTGGGTTCATCGGTGGTGTAAAGGTTATTGTGCTCGCCTCGAGTGTGGTAGATCGTGGGTTCATCGGTGGTGTAAAGGTTATTGTGCTCGCCTCGAGTGTGGTAGATCGTGGGTTCATCGGTGGTGTAAAGGTTATTGTGCTCACCTCGAGTGTGGTAGATCGTGGGTTCATCGGTGGTGTAAAGGTTATTGTGCTCGCCTCGAGTGTGGTAGATCGTGGGTTCATCGGTGGTGTAAAGGTTATTGTGCTCACCTCGAGTGTGGTAGATCGTGGGTTCATCGGTGGTGTAAAGGTTATTGTGCTCGCCTCGAGTGTGGTAGATCGTGGGTTCATCGGTGGTGTAAAGGTTATTGTGTTCACCTCGAGTGTGGTAGATCGTGGGTTCATCGGTGGTGTAAAGGTTATTGTGTTCACCTCGAGTGTGGTAGATCGTGGGTTCATCGGTGGTGTAAAGGTTATTGTGCTCGCCTCGAGTGTGGTAGATCGTGGGTTCATCGGTGGTGTAAAGGTTATTGTGCTCGCCTCGAGTGTGGTAGATCGTGGGTTCATCGGTGGTGTAAAGGTTATTGTGCTCGCCTCGAGTGTGGTAGATCGTGGGTTCATCGGTGGTGTAAAGGTTATTGTGCTCGCCTCGAGTGTGGTAGATCGTGGGTTCATCGGTGGTGTAAAGGTTATTGTGCTCACCTCGAGTGTGGTAGATCGTGGGTTCATCGGTGGTGTAAAGGTTATTGTGCTCGCCTCGAGTGTGGTAGATCGTGGGTTCATCGGTGGTGTAAAGGTTATTGTGCTCGCCTCGAGTGTGGTAGATCGTGGGTTCATCGGTGGTGTAAAGGTTATTGTGCTCACCTCGAGTGTGGTAGATCGTGGGTTCATCGGTGGTGTAAAGGTTATTGTGCTCACCTCGAGTGTGGTAGATCGTGGGTTCATCGGTGGTGTAAAGGTTATTGTGCTAGCCTCGAGTGTGGTAGATCGTGGGTTCATCGGTGGTGTAAAGGTTATTGTGCTCGCCTCGAGTGTGGTAGATCGTGGGTTCATCGGTGGTGTAAAGGTTATTGTGCTCGCCTCGAGTGTGGTAGATCGTGGGTTCATCGGTGGTGTAAAGGTTATTGTGCTCGCCTCGAGTGTGGTAGATCGTGGGTTCATCGGTGGTGTAAAGGTTATTGTGCTCACCTCGAGTGTGGTAGATCGTGGGTTCATCAGTGGTGTAAAGGTTGTTGTGCTCGCCTCGAGTGTGGTAGATCGTGGGTTCATCGGTGGTGTAAAGGTTATTGTGCTCGCCTCGAGTGTGGTAGATCGTGGGTTCATCGGTGGTGTAAAGGTTATTGTGCTCGCCTCGAGTGTGGTAGATCGTGGGTTCATCGGTGGTGTAAAGGTTATTGTGCTCACCTCGAGTGTGGTAGATCGTGGGTTCATCGGTGGTGTAAAGGTTATTGTGCTCGCCTCGAGTGTGGTAGATCGTGGGTTCATCGGTGGTGTAAAGGTTATTGTGCTCGCCTCGAGTGTGGTAGATCGTGGGTTCATCGGTGGTGTAAAGGTTATTGTGTTCACCTCGAGTGTGGTAGATCGTGGGTTCATCGGTGGTGTAAAGGTTATTGTGCTCACCTCGAGTGTGGTAGATCGTGGGTTCATCGGTGGTGTAATGGTTATCGTGCTCACCTCGAGTGTGGTAGATCGTGGGTTCATCGGTGGTGTAAAGGTTATTGTGCTCGCCTCGAGTGTGGTAGATCGTGGGTTCATCGGTGGTGTAAAGGTTATTGTGCTCGCCTCGAGTGTGGTAGATCGTGGGTTCATCGGTGGTGTAAAGGTTATTGTGCTCGCCTCGAGTTAGGTAGATCGTGGGTTCATCGGTGGTGTAAAGGTTATCGTGTTCGCCTCGAGTGTGGTAGATCGTGGGTTCATCGGTGGTGTAAAGGTTATTGTGCTCGCCTCGAGTGTGGTAGATCGTGGGTTCATCGGTGGTGTAAAGGTTATTGTGCTCACCTCGAGTGTGGTAGATCGTGGGTTCATCGGTGGTGTAAAGGTTATTGTGCTCGCCTCGAGTGTGGTAGATCGTGGGTTCATCGGTGGTGTAAAGGTTATTGTGCTCGCCTCGAGTGTGGTAGATCGTGGGTTCATCGGTGGTGTAAAGGTTATTGTGCTCGCCTCGAGTGTGGTAGATCGTGGGTTCATCAGTGGTGTAAAGGTTGTTGTGCTCGCCTCGAGTGTGGTAGATCGTGGGTTCATCGGTGGTGTAAAGGTTATTGTGCTCGCCTCGAGTGTGGTAGATCGTGGGTTCGAGCCTCGAGTGTGGTAGATCGTGGGTTCAAGTCTCAATCCGGTCAAACCAAAGACTATGAAATTGGTATGTGTTGCTTCTCAGCTAAGCATGCATCATCAGGGAGAAAGAGTAAAGACGGGTTGGCTTGGAAACATACAGGATATATTGTGTCCGTGGACTCTTGTTTCAGTGAGCTAGCACAATAACAATTCAATTAAGCCTGTTAGTCTAGCAGAAAGCGGACCTCATCATTATCTCATTGAAAATTAACTTGTTCTCGTCATGATATAGTTGAAAAATTGCTGAGTTGGTGTTAAACAACAATCACTCACTCGTTTAAATGACCAATCAAGCAGTAAAATCTTCTTTTTTAAGGGTGGTCGTAGGAAGCGAGTTCAAGTTCTAGACTAAAGCTCAGATTAATTCTATTTTAAGTTGTCTCAGCATACAATGGTTTCAAATGTTCTACTTCTACCAAAATACTGACCTCCTTCAACAAGCTTAAGATGACGTCAGAGGTTGCACATAGGGTTAGGGTTATGCTTATGGTGTTTACCGCCACTTTCAACAATATTTCAGTTACTGTATAACGTGGTGGTCAGTTTTATTGGTGGAGGAAACCGGAGTACCCGGAGAAAACCACCGATCTGCCACAAGTCACTGACAAACGAGGTTGTACATAACGATTGAATAAGGTTACATTTTAATATATTTACATGTTTTATGAGTTAGTATTTAATAGAGGAGACAGCAGCCTTGAACGTCAATCGTAACTACTCGGCCATTCTCGCTACCCTGTAAATAACCTCGTATGCATTAGGCGTATAAATAGCACTACTTTTCACATGTCAGTTACATGAAAGTTTGATAAAGTTATATTTTAAACAATTTTCTATATTTCAATTAAAGTTTTAATTGGTCTTGCATGATTAGATTTTACTTAGTATGTCTTCCATATTGGATTTTCGTGGACTATATTTTTGTGCGGCTTAACTTAGCTTAACTTCCGGCAAACAATTTAAGAAGAATTTCTACTATGTATGTACGAGGTTATTTGCAGGGTAGCGAGAATGGCCGAGTAGTTACGATTGCCTTGAACGTTTCAACCGAATGACTCATAACTATGGGCTGTGATTTCCAGTCAGATATCTACGAGGGGGAAATTATTCTTGTCTTTTTTTTTGTCTTAAAAGGATGGATAAGGAAAGACGAGTAAATGATTTTCTCAAGGGTGGCTCAGATAATGACAGCAAGCAATCGCAAAATATATTTATGCAAAACAAACAGAAATCTATATTACATGTAGGGGGCCGTCGCGGTCGTGATCGTATGATAGTTTTATTTACAACTACCTGTACAATCAGTGCCTATCACCACTAAAGTTGTGAGTTCCCATCCCCCTCATGGCGAGGTGTACTCGATACAACATTGTGTGACACAGTTTGTCAGTGACTTGCGACAGGTCGGTGGTTTTCTCCAGGTACTCCGATTTCCTCCACCAATAAAATTGACTGCCACGATATAACTGAAATATTGCTGAAAGTGGCGTTAAACACCATAATCCTTATCTATAATTTTGCACCAATAATACTAATTTGAATCGAATTTATAATTTTTATGGGATTTTTTTTAGTTCGTGTTGTGTGTGTAAAAACAGTAAAAAAATCTATATAAACGTATGGTAGTATTAAAAGGGTCCATAGATTTACCTCAAAACACCCAAAACTACCCAAAAACTACCCCAAAACACCCAAAAACACCCAAAACTACCACAAAACACCTGAAATATACCTTTCTAAAATAAAAAAAAATGTTAATCATATTACCTTTTTTTATTGTTTTTGGTCAAAATTTTTATTGGAAAAATGTTTTAAATCGATTTATGACGGTTATTCAACGTAAAATAGATAATAAAAAGCATATCCCTGAATCAATGAAAACTTTCTGACGGAAAATGTCATAATAATTATAAATGTTTGTATATAACTGTCTTGTTATATAACAACAGTGTCACTTCGTTCCCGGGGGCCATTACTTGTACATTTTGTAATTATATTGTTTATACAATCTTAATACCATGTTACTAATTGATTAGGTTTTTTCATTGACAAGATACTTAAACCAACTATTACCGACAGAAAACGTATAAAAAGTGTTTATTATTTTATTAGGTGCCACTTTGATCTCAGTTATGAGGACACATACATGTACATGTATTTGATCTTATATACTAAATATGTTAGTGTAATACTGTGACATGATTTACTTAAGTTTAAACATATTTTTTTCCAAATAAACATGAAATGGATTAGACACAACTTAACCGACAAATACAAGTTACGTTTTTACATTTTCAACATGCACATGTACTACATCTTTTTTTAGGGACCGACCATTTAACTTGCAGAGGGGGTTTATGGTTTTTTGTTTCGTTCAGAATTTTTTTTTCGGACAACACGAGAGTTAGAATATTATTTTTTTTTGTGGCGCAAAGCGCGAATTTTTTTTTCCAGAATTCAACATTAGGTTATATGACAAAAACTCTGAATCAGATTATTTTTTTTCCTCCACCAAAATCAGAATATTTTTTTCAGCAACATTGGGAATCAGAATATTTTTTTTAGAACAAAAACATAACCCTCCCCGCCCCCTTCAAGTTAAATGGTCGTTCCCTTAGATGAATTGAATTATAGAATTTGTCAAATCACAACATGCACATATGTGTTTCAACTCTAAAAGGTCACGTACCACCACAACATAAACATGGACAGTTAAATAACAGTATAACAGTATATTTCACTTTCTGTATATTCAGATAAATCGAGACCGCAGTCCGCAGTCACGACGGATCTGACATATTAGTCGTTGCACTTGTATATTTAGATAAATCTAGACCGTAGTCCTCAACTAACTTATTATAGTCTATTGGTTCTTTATCTTCAAATTCGTCAAGTAAAGTATTTATTTCATCTTCAGAGATATCGTCGGTATGATTGGTCAACACGTGACGAATTACGTCTTTATCGACGAATCCAGTTGCAGTTGTATCGTATGTTTCAAATGCTTCTTTTACAATATCGGCCGAGTCCATTTCTTCAAATTTGTTCCTCAAGAGTTTCACAAATTCTGGAAATGTAATCCAACCATCATCTAGAGAAAATTAAAAGAAAAAATATTGTATAAATAACATTAATATGTGCAATGTGTCACACCCCAAGTCCGGCCTATTTACCCTCGGGTTGTTCAAGTACATACAACACCACGATCCAGGTGTTACAGAGAACAATTGTGCCCCGCGCCTCCTAAGTCTGACCCTACCCACCTCTAAGCATTTCAAGTCTCATCCCTTTGTTGCGTATGGTTAGCTAAAAAAAACTAGCTAAATAATTTTCAAAATATCTGTTTTGAAATAAAGAAAAATAATCGTTCTAGGAGTGTTCTATGGTATTGATAAAGGTGTAGAAATCTAATTTAGTGCACACGACACGTGTCGTGAAAAACCTTCATTAGGTGCACTCAATGTCGAAAACATTGGAAACCAATATAAATTAAAATTCTTTGAGAGCAAGAAAAGCAAAGTGCTTAAACAAGATAACCAAGATCGTCTAAGGTGGCATATGCCTGAGGGAGGAGAACCTTAGTTTTTGATAGCCACAGATTTTTAAGTCCAATTGTTCCATGTTATTGTTCTTCTGGTTCCAGAAGAAGTACAGTTACTAGGTGCTTTTTCAAAATGTAATAGGTCTGAAATTTTTTCGGTATATACTATGGTTGAAATTCAAATGTTTTTATATCCAACTGTTCCATATCGCTGCTACTGTTCCTCTGGTTCCATAAATATACAGTTTTAATGTACTTCAATGTTTTGTTCATGAAGAGAAGCCATAGATGTGCGTTGTTTTACATTGACTTGCTATAATGTAAAGAAATGTTCATTCTAATACATGAAATTGACAATTAATAGCGTCTGTATCTAACAACATTTAACGTTCCGTCAACACAAATCGTTTGTCCTCCTACCTACATGGCGTGATTCCATGCTATTTATCATCCCACTTCTGTCACCATGGTAGTGATTCTTCTAAGGTATTTATGATGCTGCTGATGATGCTCTAATACTTAGAAATGCCTGTACCAAGTCAGGGTCATTACGGTTTTCACAGTTTTCCGGTTGTTGACTGATTTTGTCTGTTTATATAATTATGAGTTTTGACTTTCCCTTTGTAAGATTGTTCGGAGTTCGGTAATTTTGTTATTACCCTTATTATCTGTTTTAAAAGCTTTTTTTCAAATTCTAGCAATTAAACGACCAGCTACCTCATTTCATTAACCTCAAATTAAACCAAAACAAACGAAATATGTAGATAGAAATCGAGGTCCTGGATTGTGACAGGTACCACAATGTGGAGGGGTAAAACCGGTAAATGGGATCCCAACCCCCAAATAAACCCATAATGCGGTTATAAGTATGATTATAAAACAAAAAAGACAAAATAAATAAACAAACCATCACAGTCTACCAGCTGTATCATCTTCTTCAGCTGGTCGTCAGTTGGTGGTGAACCTTCTAAGACTTTCATAATGCTCCTTAAATCTCTAGAATTTATGATACCATCTTTTGCAAATAGGTTAAAGGCTTCTTCAAATTCTACCAATATAAATTAAAGCAAATATCCCTAAAGATTGTTTTTGTTACTTTGCATTTTGCATCGGTTTTTTTTCAGTGGGTTCGTGTTACTCTTTGATTTTCAGTGCATAGAGTTTTGTTTGTCCCTATAGGGAACGACCATTTTACTTAAAAGGGGGGGGAGGGGGTTATGGTTTTTTTCTAAAAAATATTCTGATTCCCAATGTTGCTGAAAAAAATATTCTGATTTTGGTTGAGAAAAAAAAATCTGATTCAGAGTTTTTGTCATATAACCTAATGTTAAATTCTGGAAAAAAATTAATATTCTAACTCTTGTGTTGTCCGAAAAAAAAATTCTGAACGAAACAAAAAACCATAACCCCCCTTCAAGTTAAATGGTCGGTCCATTATCCTTTTTCATTTGGCTATTGCATTATCACGGTGTATTGTTATTGACACGTGTACAAATAGTATATAGAAATGTTCAATCTTCACCTGTAATATGGTGATTACTATTGGTTATTAGAAACAACAGCTTCTTACTTTGTGTTGGGAATAACTATTAGTGCCAGATAGAAGATATTGTATTCGGTTTATCAAAATCCATATTATTTTTCACAGTGAGGAAATTTTCAGATTCAACTAATATAAGTACCGGATTATTTTTTATAAGGGTTCTATAAAATTTCAAACATCCAAAGATGTGTAAAACAACTGAAAAAGCAGCTTCTCTTATATAACCAATTAACACAATGTGTTTCTGCAGTACAGAATAGGACTCGCATATCCCGATTTATTATGACTTACACGCGCTGATGATCATGACGTATTTGGCTGGTCTATTATACCCTTTTGTTTACAAAGCCAAAAGGGGTAAGTTTGTTGGAGATTTTAATATGGGAAGGGGTAAGTTTATTGGAGATTTAATATGCGAAGGGGTAAGTTTGTTGGAGATTTTAATATGGGTACAGTATAAAGGAATGTGGATTAAAAATTTACCGTATATGTCCTATTAGAATAGAAATAATTTATGGAAGGGGTAAGTTTGTTGGAGATTTTAATATGGGTAACATTATCTGCGTAAAATTTTTACGCAGATAATGTTACCCATATAAATATTTTACGCAGATAATGTTACCCATATTAAAATCTCCAACAAACTTACCCCTTCCATAAATTATTTCTTAAATCTACATCAGATACGATCAGTCAAAAAATTGGGAAGAGCAGGTAAGCCAAAGATGTAAACAGGATAACCAAAGATGTAAACAGGATAACCAAAGATCTAAACAGGATAACCAAAGATCTAAACAGGATAACCAAAGATCTAAACAGGATAACCAAAGATCTAAACAGGATAACCAAATATGTAAACAGGATAACCAAAGATCTAAACAGGATAACCAAAGATGTAAACAGGATAACCAAAGATCTAAACAGGATAACCAAAGATCTAAACAGGATAACCAAAGATGTAAACAGGATAACCAAAGATCTAAACAGGATAACCAAAGATGTAAACAGGATAACCAAAGATCTAAACAGGATAACCAAAGATGTAAACAGGATAACCAAAGATCTAAACAGGATAACCAAAGATCTAAACAGGATAACCAAAGATCTAAACAGGATAACCAAAGATCTAAACAGGATAACCAAAGATCTACCGGTAAACAGGATAACCAAAGATCTACCGGTAAACAGGATAACCAAAGATCTAAACAGGATAACCAAAGATGTAAACAGGATAACCAAAGATCTAAACAGGATAACCAAAGATGTAAACAGGATAACCAAAGATCTAAACAGGATAACCAAAGATGTAAACAGGATAACCAAAGATCTAAACAGGATAACCAAAGATGTAAACAGGATAACCAAAGATGTAAACAGGATAACCAAAGATGTAAACAGGATAACCAAAGATCTAAACAGGATAACCAAAGATCTAAACAGGATAACCAAAGATCTACCGGTAAACAGGATAACCAAAGATCTACCGGTAAACAGGATAACCAAAGATCTACCGGTAAACAGGATAACCAAAGATCTAAACAGGATAACCAAAGATGTAAACAGGATAACCAAAGATCTAAACAGGATAACCAAAGATCTAAACAGGATAACCAAAGATGTAAACAGGATAACCAAAGATGTAAACAGGATAACCAAAGATCTAAACAGGATAACAAAATATCTAAACAGGATAACCAAAGATCTAAACAGGATAACCAAAGATCTAAACAGGATAACCAAAGATGTAAACAGGATAACCAAAGATCTAAATAGGATAACCAAAGATCTAAACAGGATAACCAAAGATGTAAACAGGATAACAAAATATCTAAACAGGATAACCAAAGATCTAAACAGGATAACCAAAGATCTAAACAGGATAACCAAAGATGTAAACAGGATAACCAAAGATCTAAATAGGATAACCAAAGATCTAAACAGGATAACCAAAGATGTAAACAGGATAACCAAAGATGTAAATAGGATAACCAAAGATCTAAACAGGATAACCAAAGATGTAAACAGGATAACCAAAGATGTAAACAGGATAACCAAAGATGTAAATAGGATAACCAAAGATCTAAACAGGATAACCAAAGATGTAAACAGGATAACCAAAGATCTAAACAGGATAACCAAAGATCTAAACAGGATAACCAAAGATCTAAACAGGATAACCAAAGATCTACCGGTAAACAGGATAACCAAAGATCTACCGGTAAACAGGATAACCAAAGATCTAAACAGGATAACCAAAGATGTAAACAGGATAACCAAAGATCTAAACAGGATAACCAAATATCTAAACAGGATAACCAAAGATGTAAACAGGATAACCAAAGATCTACCGGTAAACAGGATAACCAAAGATGTAAACAGGATAACCAAAGATCTAAACAGGATAACCAAAGATGTAAACAGGATAACCAAAGATCTAAACAGGATAACAAAATATCTAAACAGGATAACCAAAGATCTAAACAGGATAACCAAAGATCTAAACAGGATAACCAAAGATGTAAACAGGATAACCAAAGATCTAAACAGGATAACCAAAGATCTAAACAGGATAACCAAAGATGTAAACAGGATAACCAAAGATGTAAACAGGATAACCAAAGATGTAAATAGGATAACCAAAGATCTAAACAGGATAGCCAAAGATCTAAACAGGATAACCAAAGATCTAAACAGGATAACCAAAGATGTAAACAGGATAACCAAAGATCTAAACAGGATAACAAAATATCTAAACAGGATAACCAAAGATCTAAACAGGATAACCAAAGATCTAAACAGGATAACCAAAGATGTAAACAGGATAACCAAAGATGTAAACAGGATAACCAAAGATGTAAACAGGATAACCAAAGATGTAAACAGGATAACCAAAGATCTAAACAGGATAACCAAAGATGTAAACAGGATAACCAAAGATCTAAACAGGATAACCAAAGATCTAAACAGGATAACCAAAGATCTACCGGTAAACAGGATAACCAAAGATCTAAACAGGATAACCAAAGATGTAAACAGGATAACCAAAGATCTAAACAGGATAACCAAAGATGTAAACAGGATAACCAAAGATCTAAACAGGATAACCAAAGATGTAAACAGGATAACCAACGATCTAAACAGGATAACCAAAGATGTAAACAGGATAACCAAAGATCTAAACAGGATAACCAAAGATCTAAACAGGATAACCAAAATCAGCTGAGGTTGTTACCTATGCCCGAGGGAGGTTAACTTTCAACCTTTCGTATCATCATAAGGCTGGTACGTATCATCATAAGGCTGGTACATCCTCTATGAAAATTCATCATTTAATAATATCTTATTTTGCGAATGATCTCGTCTATTATGACCTCAAACTCATATATAAAGAAAAGGTGAAAGTTTCACCTACGTACACTTATATAAACACTTATACACCATGTGACGTATCATGTGATTGATTGTTTGTAGTTGGTTGCTTAACGTCCAGCGGCAAATATATCATACATGACTTAGGACGAAATGACATGCATCATATATTATATTTGTATGATAGGGGCATTGGAGTCGGGGGACAAGCTTTTACATCCCTCCCACACTTGTTGGGGCAAAATGTAACAAAAAAGAGAAATTGGCAGCATGACTGCAAAAATTTGATATTTGTCCTGTTAACGAAAACTCCCCAACCCCCACCTAACCACACATACACTGTCCGGTCCAATAATAAAACGTCCCCCCACTTTCCGTTCCACCTCTACACCTTGCCCCCTCCAACTTTCTGGTTCACTCCTACAACTCTGTTTGAATCCAATATATAATTGCATATATTAAAACAAATTAAAACGAATACTTCCAATGTTGGCTATAAAGGACAGACAAATATAACCCATGTACACTCTCTATTTTTATTTCATTATTTCATTATTTATTTTTTAATGATATTATTATGTGACGACTAGGTATCTTTGTCTATTATCGGTTTTAGAGTGTTTTTGCATGCAATCAGTTTTGAAATGTATTTTTGCGCTTGATTAGTTTTAAGGGAACGACCATTTAACTTGAAGGGGGGGGGGTATGGTTTTTTTCTAAAAAAATATTCTGATTCCCAATGTTGCTGAAAAAAATATTCTGATTTTGGTGGAGGAAAAAAAAAATAATCTGATTCAGAGTTTTTGTCATATAACCTAATGTTAAATTCTGGAAAAAAAATTTGCGCTTCGCGCGACAAAAAAAATAAATTTTCTAACTCTTGTGTTGTCCGCAAAAAAAATTTCTGAACGAAACAAAAAACCATAACCACCACCCCCTCCTTCAAGTTAAATGGTCGGTCCCTATGTATGTAATTGTTTGCGTTTACTTAGCTTAAGAAATACTTTTGCGTATATCAGAGTAAGTTAGGTTTTGTATATCTGTGTCAGGGGTGTTGATTTTCCCCCTGTTTGTATAATTATTCAAGCCTATCACCAATACGGCGTGGGTTCGCGCCCGGCTTTGTAAATTACACAAAAGGGTGCACTTGACTCGCAGCCGCAAGTGATAAAGTTTACCAGTTGCTTTCCCATGATCCGTGGTTCTCTCCGGGTACTCCGGCTTCTTCCACCACTAAAACTGGTCGCCATGATATAACTGAAATAGTATTGAAAGTGGGGTTAAACACCAAAAACAAACAAACATATATAATTATTCAATTGTTTTATTAGTTCACAGTGTTTTTTTCTTGTATTTTTGTTCTTCCGTCAGCGCGGGATTTGAACCCACACCGTTAGTACAATGCACCAATTTGTCTAGCATAACGACAAACCACTTAGCCCCTTCGGCCAAATCCAGTATATAAAATATAGCTTCATTGACCGATGTGAGACATTGTCACGTAAGGTGAAACTTTGAAGGTCGTCCTTAAGGCCGGTGCACACGATAAGATTAATCGTATAAGACAATCATATCATATTGTTTTTAGATTAGCGTGAGTAAGTGATTGTTGTTTAACGCCAACTCATCTATATCATGGTGAGAACAAGTTAATTTTCAATTAGATGATGATGAGGTCCGCTTTGTACTAGACCAACACACTTAGTTGCATTTTCATAGCGCTAGCTCACTGAAACAATAGTCCGCGGATAGACATGTCGCTCCACTCGGACACATTATCCCGATTCCAAGCCGACCAGTCTTTGCTCTTTCTCCGTAATGCTGCGTGCTTGGCGGAGAAGTAACAAATACCAATTTTATAGTCTTTCTTTGGTTTGATCCGATTGGGGCTCGAACCCATCATATACCAAACACGAGATGAGCACGCTAACCATTACACTGTTAGATTAGAGCACTGCTCTATTTCAAAATGTGTCGTATATACGGTATATTTCATTTAATACCCAGTCATATCAAGGTAAAAGTGCATTTCTACAAACACACAAAATAAATGTAGTCCTATTAGTCCTTCAAATGCTTCCTTGTCCATTTTTAAAAAAATCCTAAAACTTTGAGGATCTTCTGTTGGTAATTCTGTCAAAAGTGAATGGAATGCCCCAAATGGTGGACATGATCTGCTTATTTTTTTCTATATTTTTTTAATAAACGTCAGAGAAAACCGAAGGGGCAATCAAGAATGATTGATTGATTTGTTGATTTGTTGATTTTTGTGTTTAACGCCACTTTCAGCAATATTTCAGCTATATCATGGCGACCATTTTAGTGGTGGAAGAAGCTGGAGAGAACCACCGACCATGGGCAAGCAATGCAACTGGTAAACTTTATCACTTGCAGCTGCGAGTCGAGTGCACCCTTTGTGTAATTTACAAAGCCGGGCGCGAACCCACGCCGTATTGGTGATAGGCTTGTATGAGTTGTTAGGTAATCCAACTACCTAACTCATTGAGCAGCAATCAAGAATGAACAGTACAGAGACATAGGCAACATTGGGCAAAAAAACACAGAATGAAGGCAAACAAAAACAAAACACAACACAGAAAACTAAAAACACGGACCAGATAAAAAAAAACGGAGAATGAACACAGGTGTTTACAAAACGTGAGCAGTTATTGTTTCTTATGAGAAAAACGATGGAGATACCAAAGTGGTAATCAGAAGCCGTAAATCGAGGAAGGACAGACAATACAATGGCCAATAGGAAAAGGACGAAAATAAAAAAAACTGATCTACAAAATATTAAGCACAAAAAACTAAAGACTCAGCAACACGAGCCCCATTAAAAACTAGGTGCTCCGGAAGGGTAGCAGTTCCTGCTCCACATGTGGCACCCGTCGTGTTACTGAGATGTTCAAGTTGTGTAACTGGTTATTCAAAAATGCAACTTCAACGTGTGCATCAACAACCTTTTACAATGGAAATATGGTATTGAAATCAGTTATGAATAAAGGCTATTTTTCCATTGCTTCTTATAGCGGCCGGCACTTGAAATGTTTCCAATAAATATAGTGTGGCCTTAATACAATTTCAGATTCTTATGATTTCACAGGTGAAGCTCCAAAGTCCAGACTGTACTATTAAAATATTATTACAGTTGCCATAGTGATCAGTGATTAACTTACCAATCAACAAATAATCTTCGCCGGTAGCCTGAAATTAAAAAAGAAAACTGTTATGTAAAGTGAGCTCAATGAACACAGAAAAGAGAACCACGTGTGCCGTGATATGACGTTGGGAATCCAGGTCCTGGCTTAGGACAGGCACAAACATGTGGTGGGGTTAAACCGGGCTATGTAACTGAAATATCTACAACGACGTCGTCAATATCATAATGATAACCTCTTATACACACAAGAATGTGATTTGATTTGATTTGATATTTGGTGTTTTAGCGCCACTTTCAACAATATTTCAGCTATATCATGGCGACCAGTTTTAGTGGTGGAGGAAGCCGGAGTACCCGGAGAGAACCACCGACCATGGGCAAGCAACTGGTAAACTTTATCACGTGCGGCTGAGAGTCGAGTGCACCCTTTTTTGTAATTTACAAAGCTGGGCGCGAACCCACGCCGTATTGGTGATAGGCTTATATGAGTTGTTAGATCCAACGACCTAACTCATTGAGCCATCCGGGCCCAGAATTAATGTGAATAGTTCTTACAAATATCGATACCATTAATATCACAACGTCCATAAAACTAGTTTAACCCCGCCACTATTTATTGAAGTGTCTGTACCAAGCCAGGAAAGTGAGTGGTCATTATTATTATTATTATTATTATTATTATTATTATTATCATTATTATTATTATTGTTTTTCATTTTATTCCAATACACCAAACCAGTTATGCACTCAAGTTCTACTGCCTGCAAATATATTAAGCAGATCAAACATGACACATATAGCCCGAGTCGTTCTCAAGCTGTTTGCAAAATGTATTATTGCTGGCGGCTCGGCGGTAACACATGAGTACTTAATAATAACTCATCAATTAGAAAAACTGCATTTGACGTCTGGAAGGATAATTTGTTACATGGTTCCTAACCAAATTAATGAGACAGTTGGTGCTATGTTCACTTAAGTTCGAATCGCTTTAGTTTAATCTCGCCACGTTTTATTGAAGTGCCTATACCTGTACCAAGGAAAGGAAAATAAGCGGTCATGTCGAGTTTGTCTGAATTTTTAACTGTTGCGACAGTGTGCTATTTTTGATTTTTCGTTTCATCCCTGTTCATGGTAGGTTCAAGGATCATGAGATATCGTTTCTTACTAATAACACAAGGACCAAATCTTACACCTGTTTGTCTACAAATTATCTATGAGTAGTACACAGGGGCGGATCCAGGGGGGGCGCACCGGCGCCCCCCCCCCCCCCCCCCTAAAATTGGAAAAAAATATGGTTTTTTGGCGTAAAATCGTGATTTTTCACACGAAATACCCCAAACATTTTCGCGCCTCCCTCCGCTCGGCGCAATTTTTTTAAGTGCGCCCCCCCCCCCCCCCCCTAACTTGAAATCCTGGATCCGCCCCTGGTACACCATTGAATATCAAAGAATCCATAATTATGTTATATGTTTGTTTGTTTGCTTGTTTGCTTGTTGGTGTTACAATATTTCAGTCATATCGTGGCGGTAAGTTTTATTGGTGGAGGAAACCGGAGGACTCAGAGAAACCCACCAACCTGTAGCAAGTCACTGATAAACTGTATCACATAATGTTGTACACCTCGAACTCACAACATCAGTGGTGAAAGTCACTGATTGCATGTGTAGTTGTTTATCCAACTACCATGCGAACACGGTCACGACGGCCCCTTATGTTGTATAATGCACGAATTGAACACGGGGCGTCGTGGTTGTGATCGTATGGTAGTTGGATTTACAACTACCCGTGCAATCAGTTTTATCACCACTACAGTTGTGTCTTCAAATCTCGCTTGTAGTGCTGTGTACTCGATACAGCATTATGTTGTCAGTGACTTGTGGCAGGTCGGTGACTTTCTCCGGGTACTCTAGTTGCATTCACCAATAAAACTGACCGTCACGATATAACTGAAATACTGTTGAAAGTGGCGTTAAGCATCATAAATCTATAGCTAACCAAAAACCAATAAAAGCGACAGTCATGATATAACTGAAATATTGTTGAAAGTGGCGTTAAGCACCATAACTCTAAACCAATGGAGCACAAGAAAAAACAACTCTGACATAGCTCGGATGGTGAGGTCATGAGATAGAATAGGTACAAAATTCTTGCAACCTTTGCCATTTAAGGACAGAAACGGAAATATTTATAAGAGTACTTTTATGTCTTTGTACTGTAATAAACAGTAGACAAGTAGACAAGAATGACAGAAGATCAGACAACTTTTGTCATATTTAAATGTTAACATATGTCATATTATATACTATATACAGTTGTATAACAATACACATTTTACATGCTGACTTTTGTTATACTGTATTCTGTTATAACACACACGATAACAAGAAACAAGATCTTCAAAAACAAGATTCTTAAACCAATCACACATCAAAAGCATATTTACCTACCTAGTTCAAGACCACACACACGTATATATATTATAGGTAAAATAAGAATATCGGAAGGTGATCAGAAGCAGTAAACCGAAGGACACGCAATGCAATTAATGACCCGCCATATTTGTGTGCCTGTCCCGAGACAGAATCTGGATTTCAAACATCATAATGTCGTGGTATTTTATATGTTACAAAATATTTACTTTATTTATTTGGTGTTAAACGCCATACCGCTAACGCTAGATCGCTATTTATTGATTGTGCACAATGGGTTAAGATTTGATTTGATTTTGATTTTGATTGTGTTTAACGCCACTTTCAGCAATATTTCAGCTATATCATGGCGACCAGTTTTAGTGGTGGAGGAAGCTGGAGTACCCGGAGAGAACCACCGACCCTGGGCAAGCAACTGGTAAATTTTATCACTTGCGGCTGTGAGTCGAGTGCACCCTTTTTTGTAATTTACAAAGCTGGGCGCGAACCCATGCCGTATTGGTGATAGGCTTGTATGAGTTGTTAGGTAATCCAACTACCTAACTCATTGAGCCACCCGGGCCCCCAGTGGGTTAAAATGAGAGGTGATTGTTCAATGTGTTGACATTGGAAGCATTGTTGACCATCACTGTTTAAGCTTTCTTTTCATAATTTAAGTATTTGCAATGCACATTTATTTAATATGTTTTATTTCAAAATGTGTATGAATTGTATGCAATATCAATTATGTTAAACGGTTAAAAAAAATTTTAACGTTTCATATATATAAATAGAACGGCAGAAATTACACAATTGGATTCAGAAACAAGCAAAGGCTGTTTTTAACGGTGGCTGATTAAGGCCATGCAAGAAAAAAAAATATTGTTCCTTCGATATAATATCTTGTTCCCACAAGAAAGATATTTTATTCACACAACATCGGTATTTTGTTCCCACAACATAATATTATTCCCACAAGATCGGCATTTTATTCCCACAACATATTATATTATTCCCACAAGATCGGCATTTTGTTCACACCACATATTATGCGTGAGTGCGTGCGTGTGTGGGGTGTGTACACGTGTGTGTTAGAGAGAGAGATGGTTGTTTTTTCTGTCTGATTATAATACTATGTCCCTTATATGTATATGTTCGTTCTACCCTTGATTATTGTGGTGGAGGAGGGTTGAAATCTCACAACACTTGTTCAGCCTCGTCACACATACGTGTAGATGTCTAAAGTCGGGAGCCTCATCGACACTAAGTGAATCACAATTGCAATTTTGAACAACAGCAGTAATACTCTATTAATTTATCAATAAAATGTATTAATTTGAAATACGGTATATTGATATTGATCTTCTGCACCAATTTTGAGTTCTGTTGTGCCAAACTTTTAAAACAAGGATTTCATGGGTAGCACAAAAAAAAAGAATAATTTATTGACTAAATAACGTGTACTAAAATATGTATTTTACTAACATAAGCCTTTTTTTTTTTAATCACCACTTTTTTAACACACTTCAAGTATCAATATTTACAATTACAAGAAGAAGCTCACAAGAGCCTTTATTGCTCACCTGGACCCTAACATGCCGAACACAATTTTGAAAGGGGATCACCCAAGGACTAGTGTGACCAAGTTTGATTCCAGTTGGCTAGGGAGTTTCAGAGAAGAAGATCGTTGAATGTGTTTCTCCAAAGGGTCCAATGTCAATTTATGTTCTCCATGGCGGTCATGTTGGTTTGGACCTTGACCTGCCGGGCGCAATTTTGAAAGGGGACCACCCAAGGACCATTGTGACCAAGTATGGTTGCAGTTGACCCTGTAGTTTGTATGGAGGAGATATTTAAATGTGCTTCCCCATAGGGTCCTATGTTAAACTAAGTTCCTCGCTTGCAGTCATCTCGGATCGGACCCGGACCTGTCAGATGCAATTTTGGAAAGGAGATCATCCAAGGCCTTTTGTGACCAAGTTTGGTTCCAATTGACCCAGTAGTTTCTGCAGAGAAGATCTTTGAATGTATTTCCCATAAGGTCCAATGTTAAACTATTTTTCCCGCTGGTGGCCATCTTGGATTGGGAACAAAATAGTATATTGAGGGAACAAGATAATATGTTGTTTGAACAAAATATCTTTCTTGTGGAACAAAATAATAAGTTGTGGGAACAAGATAGTATATTGAAGGAACAAGATAATATGTTGTGGGAACGAAATAATATATTGAGGGAACAAGATAATATGTTGTGGGAACAAAATATATTTCTTGTGGGAACAAAATAATAAGTTGTGGGAACAAGATATTATATTGAGGGAACAATATGATATGTTGTGGGAACCAAATAATATATTGAGGGAACAAGATAATATGTTGTGGGAACAAAATATCTTTCTTGTGGGAACAAAATAATAAGCTGTGGGAACAATATTTATCAGTATATTGAGGGAAGAAAATTAAAAAAAAATCTCGCATGGCCTTAATCGGCCACCGTAGTTTTTTTTATCTGTTTCCCAGGAAAAACATACAAACATCACAAAAATAAATATGCATACTGATAAAATGTTATACTTGTGTGAGAATTATTTTTACAATGAAGGAGACAAAAATATATGTAGCATGTAGTTGAAAACTGCACAACTTACTTGAAAATATTAATACAAAGAGATTGAATAATAAGATTGAAACACAGGCGCTCGTGGCACGGACTTATCACCCCCCTTTTTTCTAACTTTCTGTTTACAAATTTATTTTCCATAAAATTTCTTTATTTCTTTATTATTTCATCTCTCTTTCCTTATCTTAACTTGTTCGTGTCAATATTCATACAATCAAATTGCATGTGTCGACCCTGGATTATTAGTATCTATATAGGGTCGACACATGCAATTTGATGTTAACATAAGATTATATGAATATTGATACGAACAAGTTAAAATAAGGAAAAAGAGATGAAATAATAAAGAAATAAAGAAATGTTATTGAAAATAAATTTGTAAACAGAAAGTTAGAAAAAGGGGGGTGGTAAGTCCGAGCCACGAGCGCCTGTGGATAGAAAAGGTGAAAAAAATATTATGTGAGTATGTCAAAGTGTAAATCTTTTACTTTTTATGATGAAGGTTTGGACTGATTTAAATATTGCTCTGTTTTCTTCGTCATTTAGATTAACTGGTCCAAAAATAAGTCAACTCATTTCTTAAGAATACATTATGATAATACGTGTATATATAATTGGTATAAAGTGTTCTGTTTTCTTCGTCATTTAGATTAACTGGTCCAAAAATAAGTGAATTCATCTCTTAAGAATACACTATGATAATATATATAATTGGTATACAGATTTATGTGTTGTGTAATTGTGTTTTATCTGCATGTACACAAACAATATTATAACAGGTAAGGTAATTTACGTGTACGCGTCCTCATGTCTAAACATTGTTTCATAAAATAGCTTATTATTTTACTTAATAGTGTTGATGTGCTACTTAGTAATAAATAAACAAAACTTACCATCGATTTGTTTGAATACTTCGAATCAGGAAGTAATTTACTTAAGTTGTCTGGTCTGGTGCAAATGTACTTTCACTTTCGATTTTGAATTTCCGAAAACCACAAGCCTGGGATATTAACCCCTTTTGCATATATTCAAACATTTTTTTTTACTTTATTCCGTTTTAGTATATGTTAAAGCTTGCACATACCCACAAGGTCCATAACTCATGACTACAAGTCTAACACAAAGAGCTAAGAGTGGACCGGAATCAGTAAAGGGGGAAGCCTACGCGGCGAACCTGGTGGTGGGAGACGCAAACTTTTGAGGAGAACCGAAAAGTGGAGGGGGCAAGCTTCAGGAGGAGAATGTGTGGGGGCAACCTTCAAAACTGGCAAGCAAAAAAATGAAAGGTTATTTGTCCTCATAGCATGCATGTCAAGCCTTTTAAAATCCATGATGTTTTCTGCACATTTTCTGTTTCTATGCTCATTTGTCAGTTGTCTCTATAATTATTTGCATAGTTTGCACCCCCCCCCCCACCCACTTTTTAAAGTGGAGGACCATGACCCCTTGCCCCATTGCTCAAAGTGCAACATCGCCTCTCCACAAATCTGGTTAACTAAAAAGTCAACATTAATACTGAATTCTCATGCAGACGAACGAGCGCACAAAATCCAACAATATAATCATTTTCAAACATTTCGAATTATTGGTTGCGTAAATTTAAGTGAGCAGTATATATTCCAACTATTGATTCACAAGCAATAATTCATGTATGTACTGGGGTGGGCCTATGGGAATGTAGGTTAATATTGAATCATAAAAAGGCGAGAATCAAATGGATGGGATCTGAACTTTTTACCTTACAACAGACCATGCACTAAGGCTACTGCTGGTGAGACATTTTTCCATTAGGAAACTAGTATTTTGCTTGTTCGTTGACATCCCCATCATAAGTACAATAAAACCTGTATTAGGCGACAAAGAAAGAATGGCCGTATAGGACAGGTGATCTGCTAAAAGAGGTTCAATTCATATGAAATATTCTATGAGAGGACAAGAAAATGTGACCTTTTAATGCAGGTGACTGCTTAATAGAGGTTACCGCATAGGCAGGTTTGACTGTACAAGGACGAGTTTTGTATTTGATTTCCTGCATAACCAAGTGATTTTTCAGCCATATCATGGCGGGAACAAGTTACATTCAATGCAAGGATCTGATGATGTACACTGTCTACTAAAACAACACGCTTAATAAGATCTTTATAGTGCTACAGTAGCTCACTAAACCGACAGTCACCTGGTAGACATGTCGCTCCATGTGGACACATTGTGTTGATCCTGAGCCAAATAGTATTTACTCTTATTCCTTAATGTTGCGTGCCTATGGAAGGAGCAACAAATAATAATGTTATATTCATTGGTTTGATTCGACCGGGACTCGAACCCTCGATCTACCGCACTCGAGGCGAACACCATGATCATTACACCACTTATGCGGTCGGTTGTCCAAACCAAAGACTATAAAATTGATATTTAAGAAAACTTTGATGATACCAAGAAGAGTTTGAAGATACCAAACGGGTAATCAGAATTCGTAAATCGAAGAAGAACAGACAACACAATGTCCAAAAGAAAAAGGAACAAAGGTACAATGATCTACAAAACACTATGAACACACATAAAACTAAGACCGAGGAAAACGAACCAAAGAACCCGGACTGAACTCGGGTGCTCTGGAAATGCATGGTAAGCAGTCCCTGCTCCATTGATGGTACCCATCGTGTTTAAACAACGTTTCTCTGCTACGTATGCAGCATAACTGAGAAAGAGCAATGACTAGTTGACTCACATTCGGAATTATGTTTTTTGAATGGAGCAAGATGTTTATTTTGTGGACTTGTTTCGGTGAACAAACTTGTACTATAACAATACAACTAAGCATGTTGGTATAGTACAAAACAGACATCATCCTAACTTCAAAACGTAACTTGCTCTCGCCATGATATGGCTGTAAATTTACTCAATATTCATCCATTATGGTATTGTAATGTTTTATTATGTCATGGTTGAATGCACAAAATGAGAAAACAAAATGTATTCATTTTTAATGAAAACAGTAACATTATGCTTTAAAAGCACATGATAATTTAATATGATTACGCCATCTTAAAATTTATGAAAATCCTCCACATTCGGAATGTCTCAGCATTCTGCCAGTTGATTTCATGTAGAAGCGAGGAAAACAAGATTTCAGACATGGGTCAGATCTAAAACAAAAAAGAAATTGGTTTGAGTAGATATACATATACAACAGATATAAAGATATACTATTTAATATGGTGTAAGCAGGTACAATGAATTATAGCCAAGGGGCCGTCGTGGTCGTGATCGTATGGTAGTTGGATTTACAACTACCTCTGCAGTCAGTGCCTATCACCACTAACGCTGTGAGTTCGAACCCTGCTCAGGTGAGGTAAACTCGATATAACATTATGTGATAAAGTTGTGGTAGGTCGGTGATTATCTCCGGTTAGGCCGGTTTCCTCCACCAATAAATCTGACCAACACGATATAACTGAAATATTGTTGAAAGTGGCGTTTAAGACCATGACCCTAACCTAGGAGTATAGCCAGTGTGTTGATAAGTTGCTAGAACAATATATAAAGATATGTTTTTATTTTTATTGTGCTATCAAATGTTAGCTATTTCTACTGAGAGTTAGGGTTAGGGTTAGGGTGTAAACTTTGCGGTTTTTAAGGCGTGTGCACGTCCCATCTAAATCCGGGCCTCTTTTTGTCATGGTGTCATTTCTAACAATATAAACTTTGAGGATTTTAACACGTGTGCACGTCCCATCTAAATCCGTCCCTCATTTTGTCGTGGTGTCTTTTCTAACCATGTAAAAGCGTTTGGTGTATGTGTGATATAACTGTTAATCATTTCACTAAAAGGAGAGGTTTGGGTCCATTAAACTAGTTTAATCCCGTCACGTTTTTATTGAAGTGCCTGTACCAAGCCAGGAAAATCTGCGATCATGTATTTGTGTTATGGGTATCGATATTGCCCTTTCTTACGATTCTAAGTTGATAATAAAATTTGTTCACGCCACGATATTATACAATTATAGCCTTTTGATGAGGTCAATGCATGGATTTATCATCAATATACTTTTAACGGATCGATAAATTCATGTATTGACCGATATTAAAAGGCTATAATTGCTTTATTATTTTTTTAAACACTGGAAAAAAGTAGGTTATAATTGTTTTATCATTTTTCAATATTATTATTTAAATATTAAAATTTAGAAATTTTATGAAAACTGTAATTTTTTTTTAACTTTTTGAAAATTTTATCATTTTGAAATTTTTTGAAAATTTAGAAATTTGGAAATTTTTTGAAAATTTTGAAATTTTGGAAAATTTTGAAATTGGCAGGGATATTTGAATGCGAATCTATTTTAGGAAACATGAGGTTTATAATTTTATTGTAGCATGCTAAACGTGTTTATATATTTTATCACGTGTCACAAATTCCTCCAATCAATGAAATCTAACTACAATGAAAAATAATAAAGATGAAATATTGCTAAAGTTGGCGATAAACGCCAATCGATCAATCAATCATACGATTTTAATGTCTGATTTGGAACTATTCTAACGGTGTGGTATTTTGGTTATTTATTCTATACTTACTTGCATGTTATATCCTGAGAATAATAGCGTAAGCATATCATAGTTTTACAAAAATCATTATAGCCACTGCAATCCTTCATTTTTTGCCCATTTGGACATTGAGCATCAACGGCCGCAGCGTGAACTAAAATCAAATGAAAAACATACATATAGTCGAGATAAAACATGGAAACAGGTATACTCGATTTCCATTTATTACGACACTTGTCTAAACCTAACCCATAATAAACCGGAATCCTGTATAAGCCGAACTTTAAATAAAGTCCCAATGTAGCAAATTTTAGTTAATTTAACCTGTATAAGCTAAAACACCTGTCTATTTGGAGCAGAAAAGTCGGTGTCAATGAGGTTCGGTTTAAGCAAAGATTCGATTTAAACAGGTCTGTATTAGTTATCATGGAGCAAATATTATCAGTCTACTTACAATGTGTGATAAAAATACAGAGGAACTTTTTTAGTCAAAGATTGTTTATCTTTAACTAGTGCCACACAATTCCAGATAAATATCACTATTCATATTTGTAAAAAAAAAATTAAAAACTTTTAAATAGTATACATGTACATGTGCAGTAAGTAAATATGAACATTTACAAAATTGTATTTCTTACAGTGGGAACTGTCTGAATTTGACTGTTCAATCTCACAGAGAGACACTACATCAATATTTATACTGTACTGGTCCTATTTGAGCAGGCCTATTGCATTGATTGGATAATGTTTGTTATATATAATCGTTGACCGAAATCATAGGCTTTTTTTCTGGTACCTCTTCCACATGTTACCTGTGGAGCTTTGGCAACCTAGTTGCATATCCAGTTCACTTACTGTTGATAGGAAATATCAAACACTATATTAATATTTATTCCATTAAGGTCAAGATCATTGGACACAAAAAAAGAGTCAAATTAGGTTTGGTTCATGGTGTTTAACGCCACTTTCAACAATATTTCAGTTATATCGTTGCGCTCCGTTTTATTGGTAGAGGAAATCGGAGAAAACCACCGACCTGTCGCAAGTCACAGAACAAATTTATCACATAATGTTGTATAGAGTACACCTTGCCATTAACGGGGTTCGAACTCACAACTTTAGTAAAAAAAATTAGAGTCAATGAGTATATAAGACTAAATTCCTTCCGTTGATACCATTTTCTTCTCATTGACTCTATGTAATTAATATTACTGTATCTAGTGTTTGTGGCCTAATACAAGACAGTTGTAGTGTTGTTTATGTTTCACGTGCTGTCTCAATATAGACACGTAAGCATGAGCAGAGAGTTCAAATAGTGATGATCAACAATTCCACCAATATCAACAAAACGAACAATCATCTTTCACCTCAACAACTGAACACAAAAAGACCATGACATATGGCATTGGAAATCCTGATCCTTACTTGGAATTGGCACAAACATGAGGCGGTGTTAAATCTGTTAATGGAATCCACCCCCACGCCACCCTTCTTGATAATTGGATCTCCAAGACAATACATGTACAGATAGAAACAAACAATAAAAAACCTGCGCAGAATCGTGTCCATTTTATATGTATTTTATCACGTACAGTATGTTTTCTCGTTAGACACAAATATGTAATATTTAAACATTTAGGAGTTTATTCGTGTATTTTTGATTAAAATGATTTTGTAACCAAAAAAAGGGAGGGGCATATTTTCTTAAAAGTTGTGTCTTACCATTTTAAGTATTCCATGACTGGTGGGGGGGGGGGGGGGGGGGGGGGGTGGGGGGAAAGGGGGGTAGATATAATACAAAATAAAATATAAACGTAGATATCTAAATCAGTGCGCACGACGCTTTTCTGGAATAACCTTCATCAGGTTAGCTCAAGGTCAACAAATACTATAAAACTTTCAGGGAGTAAGTAAACCAAAGGACTTTTACATGATAGCCAAACTCGGATAAGGTCACCTGTGACTGAGGGAGAAGAACTTTAGTTTTAATAATAATGACGTATTTCAAGAAAACTGTAAATTTCAATAACAAATATATATAATAAACCATATAAAAAGTACCCTTAAGCACGACGTTTAAATTATAAATTTATTATACTATAAAGTTTGTCAGTGACTAACGACAGGTCAGTGATTTTCTCCGGGTACTCCAGTTTCGTCCACCAATAAAACTGACCGTCACGATATAACTGAAATAGGTTGAAAGTGGCGTTATATACCATAATCCTAACCCTAAATTATAAATTAAAAACATACCTGAATAAACAAAACCTAACAAGAATATACAGCTTCGCCATAAACAAACCATATTCATTCGAAAGTAATCAACAACACAAAGAGGTATAAAACAATAAAATTTATACGTACATGTTTAATATATGTTTCCTGTATGTATTTAGTACGTGTGTCACAACCATATGTTACCTGTAAGGCCAGTCAAGGGTGTTTTTTTATGTGACTTTGGTTTTCTTGCTCCCAATCTAATTTAAATTAGATCCCCATATTTCCTCCCTATTTTCTATCGGTTCTTTACAAAACGCCCTTTTAAGGATTACGTCAGGAGTCAACATAAATATATTATAAATTGATCAATCATCGACTCTTCTACAAAATCCAGCAGACAAGAAAAGCATATATATGTGCGTTTTGGAACGCACCCGATAGACACTAAATGTATTCATGTCGATCCCTGACCTTACACCTAAAGGAGCGATTTTAGATCTCCCAATCGGTTACCAGTAAACGACCGATAGCAATAGGGAGCAATTGCGGTGATGTATTTTTGGTTAGATTGACTTGCTCCTAAACACTCATTGTTCGGCTTTCCAATCTACTGACTAAGCGTACCTGATGAAGGTTATTACAGTAACATACCTGATGAAGGTTATTACAGTAACATACCTGATGAAGGTTATTACAGTAACATACCTGATGAAGGTTATTACAGTAACGTACCTGATGAAGGTTATTACAGTAACATACCTGATGAAGGTTATTACAGTAACATACCTGATGAAGGTTATTACAGTAACGTACCTGATGAAGGTTATTACAGTAACATACCTGATGAAGGTTATTACAGTAACATACCTGATGAAGGTTATTACAGTAACATACCTGATGAAGGTTATTACAGTAACATACCTGATGAAGGTTATTACAGTAACGTACCTGATGAAGGTTATTACAGTAACATACCTGATGAAGGTTATTACAGTAACATACCTGATGAAGGTTATTACAGTAACGTACCTGATGAAGGTTATTACAGTAACGTATTACATTAGATATCTACGTTTTTATTATTATCACTGGATCGATACTGGACCATTAGTCCTCGATGGTATAATTCTCCCAGTTTTCAGTCCCTCCAAACTGACATGGTTTATTGAAAATATGTAGTTATGTTTGAAATTTACAGTAAACAGTAATTTATTTAAACTAAAGCCAACCTCCTTCTGACATAGGTAACCTTATATGATTTTGGCGAACCTGTTTCACCCCTTTGGTTGTTTTTTTTTTGTTTTTTTGTTTTTTTGCTCCTAAAGACTTTTAAATTATTTGGCGCTCCAATCTTTTGAATATGAGCATACCTGATGGGGTTATTCCAGTAGCGTGCCGTGTGCACTAAAAAAGATGTCTACGTTTTTATTACTATCACTGTATCGACTCCCCTGCTAGTGGACAATGCCGAGCAAGTCTTATTCAATGCCGAAAAGGTAGCTGGCTACCTATTCCCGATTCAATGGTGAATAGGTAACTGGCTAATTGTCCCGATTCAATATCGAATAGGTAACTGGCTCACTTATTCCCGACTCAATGTCGAATAATTAACTGTATGTTGCGCGAGTGATTGTTGTTTAACACCAAGTGATCATTTTCAGCTACGCGACATGTTGAGAACAAGACACATCTCTATGAGATGATGATTCCATCCTCGCTCCATAGATCAACTCGGGATTTTTTATATTGCTAGCTCACTGAAACAACAGCATGCGGACAGACATGTCGCTCCACTCGGACATGTACTTCTCATTCAGAGCCAACCAGTCTTCGTTCTTACTCCTTAATGGTGCGTGCTTAACGGAGAAGCAGCAAATATCAGTTTTATAGTTTTGGCTTGACCCGACAGGGGATCGAATCCACAATCTACCGCCGTCGAGCACCTAACAGCAAAGAAAATAGAATAGATTCTTTTTACATTCAACTTCTATTGCGATGAAACCAGACACAATTTCTGTCCCCGATATCTATGTTTAACATCAAAAGTGTCCTCCGAATTTCACATGAATTTTGCTTGTTTTTCTTTGTTTTTTTGGGGGGATTTGTTTTTTTGTTTGTTGGTGTTTTGTTTAAAGAAAGTAGTTCCTGACTATAATTTCCCTTTTATGTGGAAAAATAGAAATTCGCCTTAATTTGCCTCGACATTGATTTTTAAATAAAATAATTATGTCAAATACATAAGTATATGGCACTAAATAATAAATAATAGAATTAACCTTAGGTATTAGACATTGTAATACAATTTATTTATTACAGACAGCATATGTTAGGCGGATTTTAAAAAAAAAGGGGGGGGAAGGGGGGGGGGTCATCCTGACTGTCTCACTTTCTAAACGAAACCTCCTATAATTTCAGCAATTTTGGTTAAAGACATACCATTTAATTGTTGTTTTTAACCCTAGCAAGATTTTATTTTTTCACTTAAAATAAAAATATGATTTTTCTAATAATATTTTCCGCATGAAAAATCGGTACTTTTTCTTCTAATCATACCACAAATTAGCCGTACAAAACCACATGATCCGATTTTTTTAGCATCTTTCAGGTTAACTTATTAATTCTATAAAATTTGGAGACAGAATTTAAACAAAAAGAAAACATAGCCCCCCCTCCTTTTTTTTTTTTTTTTTTTTTTATATTAAATGAAGTTAGAAGTTAATTTGTATTATATGAATGTACAACAAAACATCGTTCATTTTTCGATTTTGGCATTAACTCGGATTAATTGAATATTTATTTGTTTCCAATTAAACAGGTTTATATCCGAGGCTATAGAAATATGACGTTTCACCTTTTACTTAGCGATATAATAAATACATCTGTCACCAGTACCATCCCAGAGCTACATCTTTTATACATGATATATCGTTTGTATAAGTCTGTTCTCGTCGTGAATATATGACTGGGGACAGCCGTCCATGGCCTTCATAACCCCATCATGGCAGTGCCCTTAACCTATATTATTTATATTGTTAGTAATCTTGTTCTCATCATGTATATACATGAAATCAGACTGCTCACTTTTATGTAAAACAACAATCAATCAATCATAGCATATCCATTCTGTAAACATTAGAAGTTTATTAATAGGCAAAGGGTTTGGAAATATCAATAATATAAAATATAGAATTGGGGAAAACAGTGATTTAATACGCAGGGGCCGGTAACAATCATCACACGAAATGACCCAAACCCCTATATATACAGGGGCCAGTAACAATCATCACACGAAATGACCCAAACCCCTATATATACAGGGGCCAGTAACAATCATCACACGAAATGACCCAAACCCCTATATATACAGGGGCGGTAACAATCATCACACGAAATGACCCAAACCCCTATATATACAGGGGCCGGTAACAATCATCACACGAAATGACCCAAACCGCTATGTGATTTAAAATGTTCTCTACTGTTCTGTTGTTTGTTCTGTTCTGTTGTTCTGATCTGTTGTTCTGTCCTGATCTGTTGTTCTGTCCTGCTATTCTGTTCAGTTGTTCTGTTCTGTTCTGTTGTTCTGTTCTGATCTGTTGTTCTGTCCTGATCTGTTGTTCTGTCTTGCTATTCTGTTCAGTTGTTTTGTTCTGTTCTGTTCTGTCATGTTGTTCTGTTCTGATCTGTTGTTCTGTCCTGATCTGTTGTTCTGTCCTGCTATTCTGTTCAGTTCTGTTCTGTCCTGTTGTTCTGTTCTGTTGTTCTGTTCTGATCTGTTGTTCTGTCCTGATCTGTTGTTCTGTCCTGCTATTCTGTTCAGTTCTGTTCTGTTCTGTTCTGTTGTTCTGTTCTGATCTGTTGTTCTGTCCTGATCTGTTGTTCTGTCCTGCTATTCTGTTCAGTTGTTTTGTTCTGTCCTGTTGTTCTGTTCTGTTCTGATCTGTTGTTCTGTCCTGCTATTCTGTTCAGTTGTTTTGTTCTGTCCTGTTGTTCTGTTCTGTTCTGATCTGTTGTTCTGTCCTGCTATTCTGTTCAGTTGTTTTGTTCTGTTCTGTTCTGTTCTGTTCTGTTCTATTGTTCTGTTCTGTTGTTCTGTTCTGTTGTTCTGTTCTGATCTGCCCTGTTGTTCTGTTGTTCTGTTCTGTTCTATTCAGTAGATTTTACAATAATTAATGACAGTTGTATACCCTGGTGTACAACCGGTAACAACGGGTTTCGGAAATAACACCGGATAGTCGGTAATAAGTAACGCTGATTTCCGATATATTTTTTTTACATTTTCCGGCAGAAATAGTCAGTAATGTTAGGGTATCTAAAGATATATGAAGGCAAAATATAATGTCATCGAATTTCGAAATATTACTTAACATTTTGCGTAACTTATATTGAATGAAGATTCAGCAGTTTACTCAAGCATAATTAGAGTGAGAGATATTTAACACTAAATGAACTATTTTCAAATATATATATCATGGCGAGAACAAGTTACATTTCAATGATATGAAACACTAGAAGAGATCGGGGACTGAAATTTTTTTTAAATAATAATTTGAAATAAAAATATCGCATTATATTAGCATATAAAATGACGTTTTCTATGAAACTAACTCATGAGAACACACATTTTATACCCACTCTCCTCATTTTACTCTATTGTGTTTTTAATGTCGATGTTGTGTTAATAGTTCGCATAGCGCAAAAGCTGCATATTTTTTTATATATTTTTTTATTTTCGGTTGCTTTTTTGGAAACACATGCTTTAACAGTAGCTAGAAGAACATGCAATGCTTTAACCTTTTTAACAAAATTGGATGATTTAATTTTTTTTTTCAAAATTAAAATTCATGAAAAGGGTATGATTGGTCGATAATCTCCTTTAGCTTGTCTATCTAAAACGAGTACAACACGCCATGACAGGTATTCGAACTCACAAATTTAGTGGTGATAGGCACTGATTGCACAGGTAGCTGTAATTCCACATGCCACACGATTACCGTGGCCACGACAGCCCCTAGGATTATAGGAAAATAACGTTACAATCATCACAATAAAATATTCCATCGAAACAAAAGATCCGCTGTATGTACTCATATCTTTTAGAGCCGTCATGGTCGCGATCGTATGGTAGTTTGATTTACGACTACCTATGCCAGGGGCGGATCCAGGGGGGGAGGGCGCACCCGTCGCGCGCCCCCTCTAAAATTGGAAAAAATATGATTTTTTGGCGTAAAATCGTGATATTTCACATGAACTACCCCACAAATTTTCGCGCCTCCCTCCGCTCGGTGCAATTTTTTTAAGTGCGCCCCCCCCCCCCCCCCCCAACATGAAATCCTGGATCCGCCCCTGTATGCAATCAGTGCCTATCATCACTAACGTTGTAGGTTCGAATCCCGATAATGGCGAGGTGTACTCGATACAGCATTATGAGATAAAGTTTGTCAATGACTTGCGGCAGATCGGTGGTTTTCTCCGGGTACTCCGGTTCCTCCGCCAATAAAACTGACCGCCACGATATAGCGGAAATATTGTTTAAAGTGGCGTTAAACACCACAGCCCTAACCTTACCTTTTAAAATTGAGGGGAACTGATATACGAAATGAATGTGAAACAACACCAACAATCGCAGAAATAAACCAAGAACCGGCATAATGACTTAAATTTTCACTAAGCCACGCTCGCTGACTATTCTTGTCGAGCTCGGTATTTATATTTAAATGTGGCAGTCGAAAAGAGAAATATCTCGGGAGTGTAACGATATAATTGGGTCAGCGAAAGGATCACAAATAAGCGAAAAATATTGAGGCGAAGTAGGGAAGGGGAAAAGGGTAGATGTTTACCTTGAAGTAAGGAAGAGGCCTGAGGGGGCATATATTTTTTGAATGAAACAAGTGCCTGTAAATCGTAACCCTCGCTGGAACAAAAGCGGTCTGAGGGTTACGTTATCGTATCTACGTAAAAACCTGACTATTTTGTTGAAATACATGAAAAAATAACGATAGAGGAGCTAATAAATCATTAATTATTCATAAAACATCTCAAAATAATAGAAATAATATAATTTGAAGCTGTATTTGGGTATATTTGGGTAAAAAGTCACGCCGAATTTTATTAGTTTGACCTGATCGGGGCTCGAACCCACGATCTACCGCATTCAAGACGAACACGCTAACCAAGTTAGTGTAAACATATTTTATTAATCAATACATATGAATATAGTACAACAATTTAAATACAACAATAGTAATGACTATGAATTAATTAAGAGGATCTGAAAACAAGTTATTAAACTTATATAAATCCGTATCCCAAGTTTAATTAAATCTACTTTTAATAATCTCAGAAGTTAGATTACGTTGTAAGGATCAGTGAAATGATAATTGTATTTACACCATAGGGGATGAATTGTGCAGGAAAATGAGAGGGGTTGGTGAATTGTGCAGGAAAATGAAAGGGATTGGTGAATTGTGAATTACGGGGTAAATCGTTTACTACTTAAAATGAACTTTTGTACTGACAAGAAGATTTCTGTGTTCTGGTTAATTGTTAACTCATTAGATCCTACCAATAGAAGTTCAGTGGACAATGGAATAGGAAGATTAAGGGCAAATATGTGGCGTTGTCTAGGTATGTTATAGTGAGGACAGTTGAGAAGATAATGAGTAGGAGTCTCTATAGCACCACATGTACAATGCGGTGAATTTACAATATTTTTCCGAAATAGATCGGAATTAAGAGCACTACACCCCATACGTATTCTAGCGTGAAAAATTTGTCCTAAACGGCTACCGACGTAAAAAAATGTGGGTTTATCATGTATAATATTAAGGTTCAGTCGCGATTTGAATACATTAATAGAAGGACAGTTTTTTGTGCTATCCGGAAGAAGATTCCAAGACCGTACTGTCTGAGATAAAAAGTAATGTGCATATAAAGTGGTTCGAGCTCTGACAGGCGGAATTAACGTTGCATGTCTTGTATTGTGATCGTGAATATTTCGGAGGGTGTTAGGGACAAGACTACTCAAATACCCCGGGGTTAAGCCATTATTCATTTTATAAAAATATGTCAATCTATGTTTTTCCCTTCTGTCTTTCAAATATTCCCACCTGGTTTCTGCATATAACTTTAAAAGGGATACCAGGCGGGTACCCCCGGTAACAACCCTGGCAGCCTCTGCTTGTACGCTTTCTAATTTATTCGTAAGGTAAACAGTTTTACAGTCCCAAACGACATCCCCATATTCTAATAAAGGCCGAATAAATGTCAAATAAATTTTTTCAAGGGTTCTTCGATCTAAAATGAATTTAAATTTTCTCATAATGTTGACTCTGGTAAAGGCTTTCTTGGTAATCAGGTCTACGTGCTTACCCCAATTTCCATCATTAGATATGGTAAGGCCTAAATGTTTATGTTCAGATACCAAGTTACACCATCTATGCCGGGTTTTTTTATGTATTGTAAATTTCTATTAATTTTTTTTTGTGGTAGAAGTATTTAAATGTAGAATTTTTGCAAGGGAAATTGGAGATCGTATAAATATAAAGGAAATAGATACCAGGTTGATTAAGTGCAAATATCTTTTATGTGGTTTTCCTCTTTTGCATATCAAAATCGTATCAGAAATAATTCGTTTATTATCCGATGTTGATTTAAATTTAGAACAAAATTTACCGGAAGTAGAAAGAAGGTCACGAACATTAAAAATCTACAAACAACAAAATCGTTTAAATGTTAAATGTAAGGTTGTCCAGTGCTGACATTTAAGTAATATTATTCATATGCATTTAGTAGATATATAGACTAAATTCTATGCTAACAATGGTCGAGGAATTGTGTGCGTTTTTACATGAAAAGCACTTCAAATGTCAATGACAATGTTAATAATTGTTATTGTTTCGACTGTTTTTTCATCTTTAGGCTTTAGCCAGTTTAGCAGGGGAAATCAATAGGGGAGTTGAACTAGCATTCGATAAACAGTGTAAGATGTAGACTTTCACTTGCACCACTCAGTAAACACACATCTATTAATTCCTTTTATTTTCATTATTCCGGACAAATTATGTATATTCTGTTGTATTTAAAGGAAAACGCCATGGTCTTAACAAGTTAGCGTGAAAATTGAAATGACAGTAAATGAAAGGTGTTAATGAATGTTAAAAATAGTATACCGTAAAGTAGAATTTGGTCATTGAAGTTGCATGTAGCACCAAATAATGGGGATCACCATTTTTCGTAACTCTTCAATGTGAGGAGACAAAAGGCATAATCCATTCTGGGATTATACCTGCAATTAAGGCTCTTCCGAAAGATCGGTGATGTCTTGCAATCGGTATAGTATGTTATAGCAGCATTGATCAGTTGCAGTTTTATCATTAAAAATTATGTAAATCGTAAAATAACGTCGTATATTTATCTTTTGATATAAATTACAAAATCATTATGACTTCATGTCAAGCATTTTATTGCACTAACGAAAAGGGATTTGATTAAATCTGAATTTTTTTATATTTTTTTATATTTTGCCATGGCAGGATAAATACATGTGAGACAAAGTAAAACTGTGTTGAGTCGTGTATGAAATTCATGAAAACTTCTCGAGACGGAACTCAGCTGAGAACCTGTTGAGATATTTTTGAGAAATCTTATTTGAGAATAATCTCAGCTGAGTAAAGTGTTTGAGTTTGAGTGAAAACTTAAGATTTTATTTGAGAAATACAAGCCAGAACTATATATATCTGTACATATAGGGTTATGGTTTAACATTATGGTGTTTAGTGCCACTTTCAACAAT
Source organism: Bathymodiolus brooksi (assembly GCA_963680875.1). Taxonomy (NCBI): domain Eukaryota; kingdom Metazoa; phylum Mollusca; class Bivalvia; order Mytilida; family Modiolidae; genus Bathymodiolus; species Bathymodiolus brooksi. The sequence continues at coordinate 26,534,767 of OY804589.1, forward strand.
ATTACAGTTATATCGTGGCAGTCAGTTTTAGTAGTGGTACCAGGACCAGCAGAAAACCACTGACCCGTCTCAAGTCCCTGACAAACTTGATCACATAATGTTGTATCGAGTACACCTTGCCATGCGTGTGATACAAACTCACAACCTAAGGGTTGATAGGCACTGATTGCATATAGAGGTAGTTGTAAATCAAACTACCATATGATCATGACCACGATAGCCCCTCTGTACATAGAGAGGAAGAACATGGCTACCATGGATACAAATAAAAGATTGATTTTTTTTGCAGGTAACAGAATGATCAAAATGAGCATAAGATCAATGATGTGACAGTCAAAGTTTAAATAGAGGTAAGAAAATTAGATATTTTAGTCTTTATTGGGTTTTGAAACCTATGGCAACCTGAAAAAACATATTGTTTTATTTAAGCATGATTAAATGACATTTAATTTTTGAAATGGTTAGGTACATGTAAAAAATTTTCGACTCTAAATATACATTGTAGCTAGATAAGCCAAAAAATTCTTTGTTATTCCAGATAAAAACTTTTTAGGTACGACCAAATAAAAATAGTTGTGGTTCTGACTATTCTAGATACATCATAACCGCATCGGTGATGTAATTGAGGGTGGATTTGAGCCCTGGTCAAAACAAAGACTATAAAATTGTTATTTGTTGCTTCTCTGCTAAGCATGAGGTGTTGAGCAAGGTTCGCTTGGAATCAGGTGGAGCGACATGTCTATCGGCAAACTGTTGTTTGAATAAGCTAGCACTATAAAAATCCAACTAAGTGTGTTGGTCTAGTTCAAAGCGGACTTCATCATCTTCATCTCATTGAAAAGTAACATGTTCTCACCATGCATGATATAGCTGAAAAATTGCACATAGTTACGGCAATAAACAATAACCACTCACTCAGTTTGAGCTATATGAAAGTTTCTAGTTTTCTTACTATTTATCTGATGGAAGTCATGTGGTTGTTTTTTGTATGTATTTCTAACCTTGTTATGTGATGTCGAACTTAACATCAGATGACAATATATATGTAAGATTATTCCCTTTGACTTTGTATTTTGTTTGTTGATGACTCCACATAATGGGATTAAAATTCACCAAATAACGCCAAAGGAATAAAGATGTTCATGCGTAGCATAAAGAGTACCGATCAACGGCAGACTTGGTGCCGTTTCTTATTTATTTTAGGGTATCCATTATGTTGATTGATTTGATTTGATTTGATTTTTGGTGTTTAACACCACTTTCAGCAATATTTCAGCTATATCATGGCAACCAGTTTTAGTGGTGAAAGAAGCCAGAGTACCCGGAGAGAACCACCGACCTTGGGCAAGCAACTGGTAAACTTTATCACTTGTGGCTCGGAGTCGAGTGCACCCTTTTTTGTAATTTACAAAGCTGGGTGTGAACCCATGTCATAGGCTTGTATGAGTTGTTAGGTAATCCAACTACCTAGCTCATTGAGCCACCCGGGCCCTTTGTTGCTTGTTGAGGACCCTACTGTGACTGTTATATGTAGAACAGCAATAAAAGTGCTGTTCCTTTACTTTCATTTGTGTCTAAGTTAGATAGTCTCTCGTGTTCATTTACATCAATATCCTTTATTACTACATGTACAAGCTGTTCATTTACTTTAATTTGTGTCTAAGTGTAATGTTGAATATTCTCTCATGTTCATTTACATCCATATCCTTTCTTACTACAAGCTGTTCCTTTATTTTGATTTGTGTCTAAGTATAGTGTTCAATATTCTCTTATGTTCATTTACATCCATATCCTTTCTTACTACAAGCTGTTCTTTTACTTTCATTTGTGTCCTAAGTGTAATGTTGGGTATTCTCTCATGTTTATTTACATCCATATCCTTTCTTACTAATTGCTGTCATTTCAGGCACATAATGATGGCTACATCAGGCCTCAAGGGACCTAGTGAGGCATCAGAAGCACTGAAAAAGTATGTCCAGAAAAACCAGAAAGGACAAGAGATGCTTGTGGTGCCGGAGGGAAAATGGAAAGGATGGGTCCCTCGAAGTATCTACACCATGGATCTTGAAGAGGTGTGTCTGCCATTCCTCAAATTACAGTCATTCCCAGTAGGTGGCACTGCAATAGGATCATTGGTTACCATGAAGACATTTAACGCTGTCGGGAATTACATTATGAGACTGCCGAATTCCTTCGGGACGTGTAGCGACCTTGAAAGGCTAAATCTCAGTTTTAATCTTTTAGAACAGATACCGAACCCGGTGTTCTTACTACAGAATCTTACGTGTTTAGATGTTAGTGATAATGATCTTTCTTACCTCTCGCCGGAAATAAAGAAACTGAAAAAATTACGGGAGTTAAATCTTTGCGGAAATATTTTGTCCGAAGTTCCAGATGAATTGGAAGAATGCCAATGTTTGCAGAAATTGAATTTGTCACGAAAATGGCATCCAAAAGATGGCGCGATGAAAATATTGCCGCCTGCCGTTTGCCACATTAAAGAATTGACCGAGTTGGATATTAGCTGGCATCAGATTAACACAATACCAGAGGATATTCAAAATTTAACAAAACTCCAAAGATTGATTATGAAGGGCAATTTTCTGAAATATGTTCCCAGTAGCATTGGAAAATGTTTGAAGTTGCAGGAATTAGATTTGTCTGGAGCTATGAAACTAAATTCATACATTCCACCCGAGCTTTTCTTATTGAGGGAGCTGAAGATATTAAATATTAGCGGCAATTATTTCACTGAGATTTCTAAAGATATTAAAGGATTGAAAAATCTTAGAAAATTGATCATTCAGAGAAATGCTTTACTGAGAATTCCTGATGAATTATTCAAGCTGAAGAGATTAGAAAGTTTACAGATTAGCGATAATTATTTAGAAGAATTACCCCCCCTTATCAAATATTTGAAAAAGTTAAAATATATTGACCTCCAAGGTAACAAGTTGAAGTCACTTCCAGATGAGATATGTCAATGTGAAAATCTCATTCAAATAAACGTAGCATTGAATGAGATGCAATGTTTACCCGACACAATTTATTTGTTGACAAATTTACAAGAATTAAATGTTGAGCAGAATAAACTAAGACATCTGCCGCCAATGATGGATAAACTTGAACGATTAGAGCGATTGAGCTTGCAGGATAATCTGTTGACAAGACCACCTCAGGAAGTGTGTCAATATGGTATAGAAACACTATTTAAGTTTTTGAAGGAGTTACGGATCAGTGAAGCAAAACATAGGAGAAAGATGATTTTGATTGGAGCAGCTAAAGCGGGAAAAACTAGTCTACGTAATGCACTTCTCTTAGGGAAATCAAAACTCACCGCAGAGCACGAAAGGACTTGGGTACTTGAGCGCCACCTATGGGAACCTGAATCTGACCTGCGTGTTCAGTTGCTAGATTTTGGCGGACATCATATTTATTCAGCGGCACATCACTTGTTTTTAACTCCGGAAGCTCTACACGTCGTTGTTCTGGACCTGTCAAAGTACAAACCAGAGCTCTATGAGGAAATGGTAGGTAGTTGGATTGATGCTATCATAGACAGGGCTCCCGGGGCTACCATTCTTTTAGTCGGTACACATGCTGACATGTGCCAAGAACATGAGATTGTGGAATATGTCATCAACATCTTGGAGAGGATGCATGCAGATGAGAAGGAAAAAATACATGACCTAGAAATTGAGCTGGCAAAATTGTCAATGGAATTGAAGGCAGTGTCTGGCAAAGATAGTGGAACCAAATTTGAAGACATAAAAACTCAACGATTGAGAGAAAAAGCAAATCATTTACAAAAGTTGTTGAATGAAAGAGTTCCGCTTCCAGAGAAAGTTTATGTAGTCAGCTGTGCTGATGATTTACAAGGAATCCCAGAATTTCAGAGTTCTCTTATTGAGAAACTGAAGGAGACAGACGAAAGGCCCTTACCAAAACCATGGTATATTTTTTTGACGAAAATCCAAGAAATATCCGACAAAATTTTAACCTGGGAGCAAGGAATCGAGTTATTTGAAGACGTTATGAGTAATCTAAATCAATCTATGATTTCTTTACAAGGATCTGCCGAAAAGAGTCTAGATGTCGTTCTACGTTATTTACATGCAACGGGAGAAATTATATGGTATCATGAAAATCCCAAGCTCCGAGGGCTAATCTTCCATAGACCGGAAACACTAGTTGAAATGCTACGCACGATATTTCATCACGATTTTAGAAAGCATGTAGTATTTGACGAAAGCCACTCGCGTCTTGCTGGGTTGAATAAAAACAAATTTGACCTGATGAAAGAGGATTTTTTGACGAAAGGTTTGATGACATTAGAACTACTTCATTATTGCTTATTACACTTCAAATTGTCCGCTGATGCTCGCGACATGTTCATTGATCTCATGTTGAAATTTGACCTTTGCTACGAGGTTCCTAAAATTCCTGGACTTCCAAGTACATATGGGGCAAGTCGTGTACTTCGGTTTCCATGGTTTTTAGAAACTGAAAAACCTGCTTCTGTGACGTCTACATGGCCAGAGAAAACTCCAAGCGACCTTCTCGAGATCCGATATCAGTTAGAATTTGTTAAAAAATTGCCACCAAACTTCTTCGAGAAACTAAATGCACGTTTACAGTCACACATTTTGAATCGAGAAGATTGGAAAAATGGGACACTTGCTTTTAGAAATAGGTCAAAGTTGCTTGTCGAGAAAAAACTACAAAATGGAATGGTAGAAGTAAATGTAGCCGTGAGAGGAAGCGATGTTCAAGAGTTATGGTTCTTGATTCTGAAGATCAATGATGACATGTTGTCATTACTGCTGGAATGGCCTTTCATTCGCTTTGAACGATACTTGTTCTGTTCACATTGTTTACTACGGGGAGATAATGAGCCTATGAAGTACCCTGGAGAAGTTCTAGAAATGAGGTGTCAGAAAGGGATGTATGAGGTGTACCCATGTAATAAACAGAAGGACGTCATGGTTCCGTCATGTCTTGTTGTACCATTAGATCCAGGTAAAGCCCCTTAGGGTATTATTGTATTAAAGATATAATGTCGTTGAGTTTGATAGAAAAAAAAAGATTTTGTTTGCATTTAAAGTTAATATTTATCTTCAGAATGTGCATGAAACAGGTCTAGGACAAAAGCCCCCCAATAATGAAAAGTACAAGTTATTTATATGTTGGTATCTTTGCACACATTTTGGACTTATTGTACTGCTATTTATGGGTTAACATTACTTTTGAATACTATTTTTCATAATAAGTTATTATTGGAACTTGAAGATATCGTAAACAATTGAAATATTTGTTTAAGAATTATAATAACCCTCATCAAAGAAAGTAAAAATAAAAGTTGTTTTATCTTAAAAAAAAATCATTATAGTATAGCAAAAAAGGTGAGAAAATAACTCACTCATTACTTTTAATAACTTCAAAGATTATAAATGTAATCATCAATTGTTTATCGATAAAAACAATTCCTCATTAACTTTACCTGATTTAATTCCAATTCAAACAAATAAGCAGTGATAAATGAACATAACAATGAACGAAATGTGGAAAATATATGTTTTTAAAGTATTTTTTTTTTTAGTGTTAATTCCCCCACTCCTCCTTTTTTAATAGGGATGAGTTTTGATCTTTAAGATATCTTTAATATCACCATCAATATAAAAAATGTAATAAGATTGTATGATTATTTCATTATGGGGGGCTTTTTGTCTGGGGGCTTTTGTCCTGTTCCCATATGAAACATGTATTTTCGTTGTTTTTTGTGTGCAACTAGTTAACCAGCATCATTAATTATGCATGTCCCAATTTCCAAACTACAGGTACATGTGCAATGGCACTGATGTTTACACTTCAGCATGAGTTTGAACTCTCAACATTTCCTTCAATTCCATCCAACGGTCAATGTTGGTGGCCTATGTTACTATTAATTCTTGTTTTATTATAATTCGCCAAAACTTCTTTTTCTAGGAGAATCAGTTAAAATTCTTATACGACTATATGCAGGTTTTCCATCGGCAGACATTTTTGTCATACAGACAGGAATTTATGTTCAAGATGGTTTTCATGAAAATAAAAGAAATGGACATTTTACTTTAAAACTCGATAATTAGTGTTTATTTATGTTTTTAATGTGCTCCTTGTAAAAATAATCTGGACAAAAAATATTACCAAAATCAACGACATTATACCTTTAAGCTATTGTTGTTCAGGAATTTGCTACGAGCAGTTGTTCATAATATTAAATTTCTGTGCTTAAGCAAATCATTTTATTACTCTTGCTGTAGAAATCAAGCAAACTATATATAGATTTTCCTTCTGCTTCCAGTGGATAACGATATTTCTCCACTCTCGAAAGTTAAATTTTCAAATTTTACAGCTCTCATTTAGAGAGAGCCTGTGAGAGCTTTGAAATTTAAAAAAAATAACTTTCAAGAGCAAGAGAGAGCCTTAGATTTGAAAATTTATTTTTCAAGAGCGGGGAGATATAGTAATTCTCTGGTAGTAGAGAGTTTTTAAATTTAGACATGCTAAGAATAAGGTTATGGTGTTTAACGCCACTTTCAACAATATTTCGGTTATTTTGTGGTTGTACATACAGTACTACAAATGTATATATAGCAAATTACGGGATCAAATTCCTTGTAGTCTAATAATTGATTTGATTTTTTTTGGGGTGTTTAATGCCACTTTCAGCAATATTTCAGCTATATCATGGCAACCAGTTTTAATGGTGGAAGAAGCCGGAGTACCCGGAGAGAACCACCGACCATGGGCAAGCAACTGGTAAACTTTATCACTTGCGACTGTGAGTCGAATGCACCCTTTTTTGTAATTTACAAAGCCGGTTGCGACCCCACGCTGTATTGGTGATAGGCTTGTATGAGTTGTTAGGTAATTCAACTACCTAACTCATTGAGCCACCCGAGCCCTCCTTGTAGTCTAATAATAGTAATTAAACTACTGTTTTTCTTTGAAATTCAAACAGTGATGGTCATCAATTCCACCAATATCAACAAAACGAACAATCACCTCTCATCTTAACTGAACTCACTGAACACAAAATAGACCACATTGGAAATCCAGGTTGTGGCTTGGAATAGACACAAAATTTATTGTCATGCTACTTGCTTGATACGAACATATTGTGTAACCATTGGACATTATATTGACATCATCTTGACAAATGCTTGATAAGCATACTATCCTTTTGCTATATATAGTTTTGCTGGAAATGATCTTTGTATTTTGCATTTCAGACTTTGATTCAATATTTCTGTGAATAATCCATTTTTACAAAACAAAAACCCACGATCTACGGCATTACTCCCAAGGAGGTTCTGTATAGAGAGGTTTCACTGTAAATTTAAGTATTTCTTCATGTCATAGTAAGACCATTATTTTTTACCTGTAATTTCATTATGGTTCAATTTTACAGAATTTGTTGACGACGCTGATCTAGCTGGACACATACGTACCATAACAGAATTCCTCAGAACACTATATGATACAGTTGATGGACCTAGTAAGTAGACACACATTTATATTTATTATACCTCATGAATATTAATAAGGATATACTTGCTTTCTATTGGTTACGCTTTGTCATGTGATTTTATTTTATTTTCCACGGTATGACCACTAAATCTTCCAAAGAAGTCATTATTTATCACGTGATCTTACACTGACCTGTAGATATTGACCGATTGAAAAAATTAAAATGGCGACCGATTAATCCCGTTTCGATTGAAATATGGAATAGTATACAATTATTGCACTTCATTGAATATATTCAACAATATTTCAGTTATGTCGTGGCGGTCATTTAAATTGGTGGAGGAAGCCGGAGGACCCGGAGAAAACCACCGACCTGTCGCAAGTAACTGACAAACTTTATCACATATTGTTGTAGATCCCACTACCATACCATCACGACCACGACGTCCCCTCCCCTGGATGTGTATAAAACACTTGAACATTATCCAAGTTTATAATCTGAAGCATACATACCACCATTTTAGGAAATTGTACATGCACAGGTGACATTCATTACATCAGTCACCGGAAGTTTTGACATGATTAAAACACGATTATATATCCAGTGACGACCAAGAATTATTTCAGTACTCTATTAGAAGAGTAAAAATTATAGGTCAGGTCAGGTCACCTTGATTGCCAAGTCTCGAGGTCCTCATATCCTGGTATTGACTTCTTAGGGAGTAATTAATTGCATAGTGTTTGCTATGTACACCCAAGGGGTAATAGAGATAGATCAAGTTTTCTCTGGCCTTATGGGCATATATATTAGTTTAATGCCCAGTTGACCCTTTCATGAAAACTGCAGTCCTACATTCATCCAGGACATTTGTGAGTGGAAAAATGACGATTTCACAGAGAAATCGAGATGTCATAAATGCATTTAATTTTTCTGCGATGTCATTTTACGGGAAAGGGTATTATTACCACTCACAAATCTCTCGGATGAATGCAGGACCACAGTTGTCATGAAAGGGTCAATTCTTGATAAATATTGAAAGTCGGTCATTTTTTACCAAATGAGAACCAGTAAGATTTCTATTGTACAAGACAAAGAATACTGTATGTTATAATTCAATAATGAATTTATATGATAGACTCATATATCGGTGTCCACTGTCGTCAATATCTCAAATCATGGTCCGATTTAAGGTTATTCTCAAATTGGTTTCCATTCCAAATTCTCAGATCTATGTGTGATTTATTGGTTAGGGTTAGGATTAGGCCATACGTCAGTGAAGGCATTGGATGTTAATTTGAGAAAGTGAGAAACGGTCATAGATATGAGAATTGGATGCTAATTTAAGGATTTGAAAAAGGACATAGATTTGAGAATTTGAAAAAAGGACATAGATCTGAGGTACAAGATGCCTGTGATGTAGAAATCGAACATGGATTAGAGGATTGGACGTCAATTTGAGTCTTACATATATTTATATTTATTTCAGGTAATTTACCCTTGTTATCAGAAATGGGTTTGATGTATGTGGCCTCTAAACTTGGTTTTGAGTGGACTCAAGTGGCCCTAGCATTGGGCATTACGCAACCAGAAATAGAGCAGATCCAACTAGACAATCCACACCAGACAACTAAACAGATCATAATGGCGCTGATCAGATGGCGAGATCGTCAACGTAACCGACCACAACAAGACACCATCAAACAGCTGATTGGGGCTCTAGAGGTTCCAGAAAGACAGGACATTATTGATGATCTGAGAGAGAAATATGGAATTGATTAAATGTAAGTTACAGTCAAACGTGGGTTTGAGATTATTGTGGCTAATGCCACTTTCAAAAGTATTTCAGTTATATTGTGGCGGTCAGTTTTATTGGTGGAGGAAACTGTACCAGGAGAAAACCACCAACCTGTCGCAAGTCACTGACAAACTTTTTCACATAATGTTGTATCGAGTACACTTTGCCTGGGAGGGATTCGAACTCACCACTACCATGCGATCGGGATGGCCCCGATCTCCCTATTGATCAATAAATATACAATTAATGTACAATATTGTCAGAAAATATAAAATTTATTTTTTGAAGATTTAGAAACAGGTAAGAAAAGTGAGGTTTTAGTTTCGTAGCAAGTGAAATAAATTGTATTTTCACAGACAATGTGCTTTTATTTTGTATATCCTGCAACTGCCCAATTGTTTGAAAAAAGCAGACACAAGCATCTTTCTAGTCATTTTCAAACTTGTTCCCTATCAGGTCTGCACTTATACTGTTACCGTTTCTTACCATTCGCTCTTCATGATTCAGGTACCAGAAGTACTATTTTTGGTCAGTGACCTTATGTAACACGCATTATGTAATTTAAAAATTCATATAGAACGAGTGCTTGATCAAAAATTTATATGTAGGAGTTTCAGAAACTGGTAGAAAAGCGAGACTTTGGCAAGATTTTCTTACCTTTTCCACAACGAGTGCAAATGAATTTTCGTTTTACAGACAATGTATGTATATTTTGTTTATCATGCAATGTCAATAAGGCCAAAAAAAATATATGTGTGTTTACTGTCACATGTCAAAAAAATATAGGGTCGGTCGGTCGGCATTAATTTTTTTTTTTTTTTTTTTAACTATCGGCAAAACCAGAAATAGTCGTTCCGGAATCCGATTCCGGTATTTCATTTTCGAAATTTCCGGTAAGCCGTCATTTGTATTATGACGAGTTACACAGTTTTTCTACCTTCTTTGCTCTCAATTTCGACAAAAAGCTAGCTGTTGAATAAATAAAACATTGCTGCTGATTAAACAACACAAATGGTTATCCGAATTCTGTGTAAAAATTGATAGGGTCGTTAGCAAAAATTAGGGTGGAATAATTGCCGATAAAAAAGGTTAGGGTCGGCGGCTGAAAAATAGGGTGGGTCGGGTGACCGTAAACACACATATTATTTTTTTTGGCCTAAGTCCAAAACAACGACCAAATTTTATTGCAAAAGAGCAGAGACAAGGATCATTTCAATTGTTTTCAAAGGTATCCTCTTACCAGGTTGAGCTATACTGTTTCAGAGGCTGCGTGGTCGTGATTGTATGGTAGTTGGATTATTAGTATTTAATCAGTGCTATCATTGTTAGTTCAGACGAGATGTACATGATACAACTTTATGTGATAAACTTTGTCAGTGACTAGCGGCAGGTCAGTGGTTTACCCCGGGTACACCTGTTTCCCCCATCAATAAAATTGACCGCCACGATGCAAATGAAATATTATTGAAATTAACACCATAACCTTATAATTTTTATATACTCTTGAACTTGTTATACAAAATTTTACCTTTATTTTCCAGATGAAAAGAGATTTAGGTCAATAAAAGACAAGACACAAATACAGATCATGATGCTCAATGGAGGAATGTCATTAATGAAGTGCTATTGTTACCATGGTTACCATGTAAAAACTGTTGTAATTTTTTTTTATTACTTTTTGTGATCTGATTTATAAACTACATGTGAATTAATTATAGTACAATATTACCTTAGTCATAAAAAAGTTGAAATCATTGATATTCGTAGATTGAAATTTACATTTTACGTGTTTATCTAATTTTGCAATAATCTTAACAATAAAATATCCTTAAAACTTAATTATATTGGTTATGGCATTTTTATTTCACCTGGCTAAAGTCAATATAATCTTTTACCGGTTGCAGAATCATAGCATATTTGAGAGGGAAAATTGTTAAAAAAAATATTATTTTCAGAAGCAACTCTGAAAATTTCAACTAAACCTGACAGGAATAGTCCTTGGATTTTTCTCATTCGAAATAATTCTGATTGGTCCAAATTCCATTCAAGATGGCCACCACGACTGAAAATATAAAATTCTTAAATTGACTACACTTGCCTTATTTCAAGCCAGAAGCTGCTGAAATTTTAACCATAAGAACATAATTAGGAGCTGAGCCTCTGTCAAAACTATAATTAAATGTATAACTGCCATATTCAAGATGGCCACCACGACTACCTTATTTCAAACCAGAAGCTGTTTAAATTTTAACTGTAAGAGCATAATTAGGAGCTGGTCCTCATCCAAAACCCTATTGACATGTACAATTGTTATCTTTAGATAATGGTTTGTTCAAGTGAGCCTCTAGTTTTATATAATTATCATTCTGGAAGAGGAATACCAAAAATAACTTCAATACAATATAACCAAAAAATAAATTTCAGCGTTTGATATTTATCAAGATATTGATTACAGGGATGATTTTTTTTCAATTATTGAACTGATTTCAGTTATTTTCCTCTGGAGAGAAATTTCCGAAAGTTACTGGACAAGGTCAGAAGAGGTCAAAAATAGACCATTTGAAAGGGGGACTTGTAGACGTTTCAGTTATTTTTCATTGATTTGATTTTCCTACCAGAACCATCCCTGTAATTAGGGAAATTTACCATGACCATAGTTATTGTGGAAATTTTTTATTTTTATAATTACTCAAATAATGGCATCTTATTTAATCTGTAAACCAATGAATTTCTGTGAAACTGCATTTTTTTCAAAAAAAAACATGTACTGTAGAATTTTAATATGTAGGTTTTAATTCAGTAATGTTAGAGTCCATTAATTTGTTGATATACCAGTAGTAATGTTATAGTAATGGCTACTGTGATCTGGAAATTTATTTAACAAAGTTTACCAAAAAAAACCAATGCTTAAGTGATAGCTTGAGAAACGTTTTGATCGTTCATCACTAATTCAGGGTTACGTCTGTGAAAATGTGTCTTTAATTTGAAAAAACACCTCATTTGATACAAATGAAGGGAGTACTGAGCAAATAAAATTCTTCTTTTTGCACTAATTCTCAATAAATTATCAGTTTTAATGAAAAAAAGGGGTATATTTATATATTTGAACCCGTTTTGCAAAATCTATATGCACCTTTGTGATTTGTGTTGCACCTATTACACACACTGTGTCTAAACAAATAAATTGCAGTCATTGTTTCCTGTGTAAATTTGTGATTTCATTTTTTAAGTGCCATGAATGGGGCAGGAGATGTTAACCTTTCCCTGAGCACTTGGTTTTTGTCTTTGCATTTGTTACATCTATTTAAGTTAAAGTTTTCTCCCTGATGTACATTTATTTATTTTTTAAATGTGGTTGACTGAATCCTGCTTAGTCAATAAATCATTGGTTTATTAATTTAAAAAGTTTATTAAAAACAGTTACTATTAACAAAAATGTTTAAATATTTTTACTGACTTCAGTGTATATTTGTATTGATGTCAGAATGTCATTTCAAAGACATTAGTTGATAATTTACAAAATAGTTACCTGTTGCCGCGGCAGCCGGCAATAAATATATGCTATCGTTGATCTGTTTTGCCAGTAGGGATTTCTCAGAGTAATCTCGCATCGAAGGCGAAACCAGAGATGTGAGATACAATGAGAAGTCCATTTCTAGAAAAACATATCAATGATATAGTATCGAGGATTTGATGAGTTGACGTCAGTGACGTCACATTAAAAAAAAAAGCGATATTATGTTCATATGATGATAGTTGCCTTATAAGAGATAAACGGGTGCGGTCTATTATGCTGTTTGATCATGGTTCCAGGTCTGTAATTACTCTAGAAAACGATGTTACATTTGTATACATATGGTTTAAAACAATATTTTTTGCCAATCTGAAATATGCAAGTCTATACATAAATTTATTTATATTATAGTGTGGACAAAGTTAATAGAATGTGAATGGAATGTTCTGTTCAAAGGGAGATAAATCAAATATACATTTGCTTTCACATGTATGCCCAAATTATTTTGTTAAATCATGCACAATATTTTCAATTAAGCATCTGAATCAAGACAAATTCACATTCGACATGTACCGATATGTTTTATTAGAAAATTTAATTCACAGAAAACAAATATTTTCTGTCAGCAGTATAGATGAAAAACTCAATTTTTGTTACGTTCAATGTACTGTAAGTGGACATATTTGTTTGTCACATCCGATTTTTACTAATATATCTTATATAAAACCACAATTTTACAAAAAAAATTATTTAGATGTCATTTTTTGCTGGTATTTTCCCTCACAAATGCACACTAAAGTTTTTATGCATAATTTTCATATAATTTTGTAATTAAAGATTTTAAACAAGTCCATGTGTTTAATACAAATCGTAATTTGAACGTAACAAACTACTTTATAATTATAGTATTTTTGAACTTCAAGAATTGTAGACTGTGTTTAAATTGTTAAAATTACTTTCCAGCATGGAAATTTTATTAGAATAACAAACAAAAATGGCTTCGGCAGATTTTTTTAAACAAACATATTTAAGGAAAAATCAGAAGTTACTAGCGATTGTATTCATATAACGTAGCTCAATACGCTGATGGTCAGTTGTTGACCAATTCTCTCCTTTGTACATACACAATGAAATAATCCCTCTGTCTGTTGCTCCATTCATAATATTTTTGATGAATTATGAATGAAATTTCATTGAACATGCTTTATGAATTGTAGATGTTGCATATGATAACAAAGTATTTGATAGAAAATATCAGTGTCATTTTTTTTGTCAAACATTGAAATTCAAAATAAAAAAGGGAAAATATTTTGTTTGATTTTATCTTTGATCAATAGATAAAATAGAAATTCCTATTGTACTTTAAAGATATTTCCACATACAGTCAAATCTGTATTAAGACACACATTTGGGAGAAAGAAAAGTGGCCTTATATAACAGGTGACCTTTTAAAAGAGGTTCAATTCGTATGAAAGTTTCTATGACAGGACAAGAAAAGGTGACCTTTAATTACAGGTGACTGCTTAATAGAGGTGACCACATGGGCAGGTTTGAGTGTACCTACTATTTTTGTAGTAAGGCCAAAAGAAATATGTGTGTGTTTAGGGTTTCCCTACCTACCCTATTTTTTTTTCTCTCAAAAATGCCTACCCTAACATTTTTATGGTCATTTTGGTTTAAACTTTGGATTTCGTCCTCATTAACTTAATGTAAAAATATTTTGAAAAAAAAAAATTCTCTACCTACCCTATTTTTTTTAGGGATGAAACCCTAAACACACATATATTTTTGTTGGCCTAAGTGCACTAAGATAGTAAAACCCTACTGGATTGTCCCCACAAGAGACCACGCCTCTTAAAACCCTACTGGATTGTCCCCACAAGAGACCATGCCTCTTAAAACCTACTGGATTGTCCCCACAAGAGACCATGCCTCTTAAAACCTACTGGATTGTCCCCACAAGAGACCATGCCTCTTAAAACCTACTGGATTGTCCCTACAAGAGACCACGCCTCTTAAAACCTACTGGATTGTCCCCACAAGAGACCACGCCTCTTAAAACCAACTGGATTGTCCCCACAAGAGACCACACCTCTTAAAACCTACTGGATTGTCCCTACAAGAGACCACGCCTCTTAAAAGGTCAGTTTTTCATTTCATATAACATCTTTGTATGATAATCAGTTGCTCCAAGATATGCACTTTTAAAGACGTTAGGGTTATGGTGTTTAATGCCACTTTTCAACAATATTTCAGTTGTATCATGATGATCAATTTTATTGGTGGAAGAAACCAGAATGCCCAGAGAAAACCACAAAAATATATAATGTTCTGCATACATTGTATATATATATTCATAGTTCTGTTGTCAGAAACTGATCATGTTCCACTCATCACCTGGGTCAACTGACAGAGAAATCCTTGTTTCATGGAAAAAAAGTGCTATAAATAGTTGCAAATAAAATCATAGAAACAGAGATAATATAAATTTGTAAAGGAAACCAAACATCTCTGCCAGATTTGGTTTGATTAATCACAATTAACTTCTCCCAGAAGTCTCCCCACTTCTCTCTGTTGTCTCCCTGTGAGCTCTCGGAAAGAGAAGTCACTTCTCCCTCTAATTTGAAAGTAGTGGGAGCCCTGTTGTCTGGGTGATATCAAATACTAATCTATGAAAACTGTAAATAGTTTTAACCTTTTTCAATTGTCATATATCTGCAACCTCTGACATAATTTTCAACTTGGAGGTGTTCAGTATTGGGTAGAAGTAGATTTAGAAATATTTGTTTAAGCACCATTTTACATCATACACCACTTTAAACAATAAAAATACAATGCCTTAATGATGATATATCCACCATTTTTTAAATCTAATTTTCTGTTCATAGGCTCAACCTAGCGACCTCTTTTACATACAGCTCGTGTGGTAGTTGGATTTACAACTACATTTGTAATTAGTTCCTATCCACACTAAAGTTGTGAGTTCGATCCACGTTCATGGTGAAGTGTACTCCATACAACATTATGGATAAAGTTTGTCAATGACTTGCCACAGGTTGGTGGTTTTCTCCACCAATAAACCTGACTGCCACGATATAACTGAAATATTGTTGAAAGTGGCGTTAAACACCATAACCCTATCCTAACCCCTTTAACATACATGGTGTATTGTTCGTAAATTCTTTTCACCAATATAGCGAAAATGCTCCTCGACGAACAACAACAATCAATCAATCAATCAATATTATAAAGAGTGTAAACCTAATAATCCAGTCGTCCCTCTGGGTGCAGTAATCATTCGAGTTGTAAGGAGTGTAATTCGTCGCTTCTGAAGATAACGGAACCGCATCAGTGGTGTAATGGTTAGCGTGCTCGTCTCGAGTGTGATAGATTGTGGGTTGGAGCCACGGTCGGGTCAAACCAAAGATTTCCAGTAAAAAAAAAGGAATTAAATAAACAACACAATTGGCTTGGAATAAGGATAATGTGTTCGAGTGGAGAGACACGTCTACCTGCCAACTGTTGCTTCAGGGACCTAGCACTATAAAAATCCAACTAAGTGTGTTGGTCTTGTACAAAGCGAATCTCTTCATCATCTCATTAAAGAATAACTTGATATAAACATGATATAAACAGCCATGCTTCAGGACCTTAAGTGGTAGCCTCTAGCAGACAGACGTAGGGACCAACGATTGATCCTGCTCTACAAGATCATCAATGGCCTGGTGGCAATCCCCGCCGATCAACACATTCAGCCAAACCCGAGCGCCTCGAGAAATAGACGCACAAAGACATTATTAATTCACACCTGTAACACTGACATTTACAAACATTCATTTATACCGCGTTCTACTATTGATTGGAATTCCTTATCTGAAGCTACAGTTACCAGCAAAACAGTGGACAGACTTAAAGCAGCTCTCCCGAAGCGCGACTAAGAACTTACATGCGCACACACCCCTGAAGTACTTTTACTCAGAATTGAGTTAATCTTCAGTAACCATATAGATACAGATATAGCTGAAAATTGCTGAGGTGGCGTTAAACAACAACCACTCATTCTGAAGATAACGTTTGACATCTACATGTAGGTCATGAAAGACGACAACAGTAGCAATATTCTACACACGATAGATACATACATTTCAATTTGATTTAATTACAATGTTGAACTAGTCCGGCTTTTATGAGTTGAGGCGGGGGATAAATCTGAGTGGAGCGAAATAACATTATACAAATCGAGCACAGTGTTGGGCAAATACAAAGCTGGTATCATCATCATCATCGTCGTCGCCCTCGTCATCATCATCTGCATCTCGTCAAATAGTAACACGTTCTCGTCATCGTCTTCATCTCATTAAATAATAACCCATTCTCGGCCATGGTATACCAGAAGCTGTTCAGTGTCAAACCCTGGAAAGAACTGAATCGGTCGTGTTGTGAAGAGTGAGATATGTGCTTAAGAATTATAATCTTCGACGAATCTCGGGAGAGAGGGATAATTTCCATAGTTGTGACTTTGATTATCCGCCTCCCTTATTCATATATTCATATATTTCAAAGTTCAGAATGATGTACCTATGATATTCATATACAAAATCTAGCTATCTTTCATAGAAATACATTTTTCAGACCTATTCCCCCTTTCCTATAAGGTCAACATCGCTAATCGGTACCTAGTCTCTAGTAACGAAAATTGAGAGGTTACAGACCTTTTTTACGGAGTGTTGCGACCATACAAAGCCTGTAAAGTGTGGGTAAAAAAAAATAAAAACGTAGATATCAAATTTAGTGCGCAACACCACAGACACTTGTTTCATTTAAAAAATATATGCACCCTCCTCTTTTGAATGAAACAAGTGCCTGTGCGCATCACGTGTTTCTGGAATAACCTTCATCAGGTACGCTAAAAATCGAAAGATTGGAAAGTCAAATAATTAAAAAGTGTTTGGGAACAATAAACCAAAAGGACATAAAGAGGATCTCCAAAATCGACTAAAGTCATCTATGCCTGAGAGAAGAGAACCTTAGTTTTGATAAAATTACACATTTAGGAACTGTAAATTTCAAGATAACTCTTGTCATCTACTTTCAAATGTTTTGTTTGGATTATTCCCCTTTGTATACACATATCTTATTGGGCTATCCTTCATCTATGCCATTCATTTTAATGAGATACTGATGCTGCCTATTTTCTGGTTTCAGGGGCGGATCCAGGATTTCAAGTTAGGGGGGGGGCGTACTTAAAAAAAATGCGCCGAGCGGAGGGAGGCGCGAAAATTGTTGGGGTATTTCGTGTGAAAAATCACGATTTTACGCCAAAAAATCATATTTTTGCCAATTTTAGGGGGGTGCGCTCCCCCCCCTCCCCCCCGCTGGAACCGCCCCTGGTTTGTACTGACAGATCCTTCAAGAAGAGATTTAGTATATCTTGCATGTTCTATTCGGAGAGGATGTGTACTCATATATGCTCAGTATACATATAAATATAATGAAATTAGATCATCTCTACTACCTAATTACTGGGTTAGGGTTATGGTGTTTAACGCCACTTTCAACAATGTTTCAGTTAAGTTATATTGTGGAATTCAGTTTTATTGGTGGAGGACACCGAAATACCAAGAGAAAACTACCGACCTGTCACAAGTCAGTGACAAAAATTTTTACATAATATTGTATCGATTTATACACTTCGCCTGAACGGTGTAGCATAGCTATATACATGTAGGTTAAAAATCCTCATCCATTGAAATATAGAAATGGAAAATGTGCGACCCAATCATATATTTGAAAGCTTAAAAAGTCGATCCATTCCAGAAGAATATATACGTTTATATCGGAAGTGACGCTCCGCACTTCTGATTGATTTCGCCGCTGATATTCATCAATAGAACTACTAATTAATGATCAATATTCTGTTATATTTTTATTAATATATTATTTAATTACAAATAATTGCATGAAAATCTAACTCAGTGTTATGCGAACCGCTATTACATAATAATAGAATAATTTGCCTTGGCAATATAGAAGGCTACATGACCTTGAATAATTATGACCCATTGATATACCATAGACTAAAAACCCCATTTATTGATATACAATTAAACCTGCCTATGTAGTCACCTCTATTAAGCAGTCACCCGTATTAAAAGGTCATATTTTTCTTGTCCTGTCATAGAAGGTTCCATATAAATTGGACCTCTTTAAAGAGGTCAGCTATCTTATAAGGCCACTTTTTCTTTATCCCAATGATGACCTCCTAATACCGGCTTGACTTATAGTGAATTTATCACCATGGTCAATTAAACGAAAATCAATAATCCATGGGGACAGGGCCTTTAAAAAAAATCTGAGATATGTCGCAATGATGACTCCCCTGAAGATTTGTAATTATTACTAATTAAGACTTATCTTTAGAGAGTTATTGTACATCGCCATATGGAAATAATTCCCCCGTCGTGGAAAGTGTTTCACATCTAGTCATAAAAACCACTGATTTTGTATCTGTTACTCTGCAGCAGCAGACGGTAAACTTGTCAATTCTATGCACGTGCATTCTTATGCAGACATTTGTGCAGATCATTTAGCAACTGCATTTTTTTTGTATAGCAAATATTTATGTGTTGATTTGAATATCTTACAACAGAAATGTGATTTAGAAAATTATATTAATATTAGGCGGGAAATTTACATTTACTGACAGACGATTAAATTCACATCATAATTTTCCGGCGCTGTTGGAGAGTCCAAGGTACATTACATGGAATTGTAATTAATTTTATATGCTAGGGTAAGTTAGTTTTATATTTACCATCAGTAGTTGTATTTTTTTTAAAACTCATTCACTTATCAAATATTTACGCTGCACATGTGTGTTGTAAAGATTAATACATGTATTAATTTAAATGTCAACTAAAGTTCATCAGAGGTGTAGGAATGCATCGGAAAGTGTGTGTGTGGGGGGGGGGGGGGGGGGGGCAACTTGATAACTTGACGGGGAAAATGGAGGAGGGGGCAATCATTGTAAATGGACTCACTGGAAAGAGAGGAGGGGACAAGCAAAAAAGTCACTTGGTTTCCATGAACCCTGTATTGACACTTTTTGGCTTCTTTTAGAGTGGAGAGGGACATGTTAGCCCCTTGCTACCGGCTCATACACCCCTGTTTATAATATATTCGGGAACCCTTGTGTATATAAATAGACAAACGTTTCTTGGGCGCAATTACTTTTTTTGAGAAAGTCGACATCGAAAAACATAATCAACCAATCATTCCATCTGCTATGGGGTAACCCCCGGAAAGGGACATCATCTGTTTGTGTAAGTGCACAACCCACCCTAAAGGATTCACAATATGCTGAGAGCAGTCATTGCTGGTCTCCTGTAAGGCTTAATTTTTAGAACTTCATCCCTGTGACACCTTAAAGCTTTTGATTTATTTTTTGAAAACTCGTCCGACGATGGCTGAAATACTACTCACTTTTAATTTATGCTAAATAAATGAATAAAGCCGGTGTCCATGAAACAGTCTGCGAAAACTGTAGACGAATTGCCAAATACTAAAATATGGAAATAAATATATAACTTGGAAAATTATGTGAATAAGTATATATTTATAAAATGTTAACTATATGAATATGGGAGTCTCAGTTGCACACCCTTACTAAGGGACGGACCATTTAACTTCCAGGGGGGGGGGGGGGGGGGGGGGGGGGTTATGGTTTTTCTAAAAATAATATTCTGATTTCCAATGTTGCTGAAAAAAATATTCTGATTTTGGTGGAGGAAAAATAAAATAATCTGATTCAGAGTTTTTGTCATATAACCTAATGTTAAATTCTGGAAAAAACAAAAATTCGCGCGACAAAAAAAAAATATTCTAACTCTCGTGTTGTCCGAAAAAAAAATTATGAAAAAACCATAACCCCCCCCCTTCAAGTTAAATGGTCAGTCCCTAATACAATGCCCCTTTTCCCTCCAGGGTGCTTTAGTTTAATTCATCTAAATAAAACCAGAATACCACGATATGAAGTGATACTATATATATATAATCCTGATCCTTATATTTTCTGTTTCCAATATCATATACTATCTTAACGTCTCTCTATTACACTTGTAGATCTCTTTAAGACACTATAATCTCTTGACCTCCTTCAATATCTATTCCAGTGCTAGATCAGTTTTGTTTGTTTGTTTGATGGTGGTTAACGCCACTTTCCACAATATTTCAGTTATATTGTGGCGGTCAGTTTTATTGGTGGAAACCGGAGGACCGGAGAAAACCTCCGACATGTCGCAAGTCACTGACAAACTTTATCACAACATCAGTGGTGATAGGCACTGATTGCATATGTAGTTATAAATCCAACTACCATACGACCACGGCCACAACGGCCCACCCCAGCCTTTGGATGTTAAATGCCATGCACTTTAAACAAAAGGGTTTTTTTCAAACCGGAGAACCGTGACTTGGAGAAAATCACCGCCCCACCGTGACAAACTTTATCAAGTGGTACAGAGTACATCTCGCCAGTGACGGGAATATTAATCGAACTCTCAACTTTAGCTGGTGATTAATAAGTACAGTATGTTATTTGTTAATCCCACTATCACCCATACGATCTTGGACATGACGACTTCTTATTTAGTGTGATACACCTGTCAAAATAGTTGAGATTTATTTTCTTTATAGAAATTGCTTGTTTTCTTAGGGTTTAGTTAGATGTATTGTGGGAGAGTAAATAACCTGTATATTTGGGCGTTGGGCTATTTTCATTAAATTTATGTGTTTATTGTTACGTTATATAAGGACGTGCATATATGTTTTACTGTGTTCAAAGAAACATAATACCACAGTCCCAAGGCAAAACGAGGCTATCCTTTGTAATAAGTATGTTATCGTAATTGTCCAGGTCAACCATAATAGAACAAAATAAAACACATCATTTTCTAATGACACCATTTTTTACTTTAAAAATAATAGAGAAAATGGTCGCTACAGACGAATACCATGTATACAAAGATTATATTTGTTTTGTTATTCAACTGAAGATGAATTTCATTTCCTTTTAGAGTGTAGAAAGAAAAAAACTTTGTGGAAAGGTATATGTTTTCTACCGTAGAAAACATACCTTTTCACCCTTACATGATTGACTGATCGATTGGTTGTTGTTTAACGTCAAGTGAACAATAAAATAATCTTGACAATTCATAAATCTTATCAATGAAAATCAACACCAGAAAAAGTAAGATTAATAACATTCTTAATGAAACAGTCTAAGCTAGGACATGGGTATTTTTCAATTACTTTACGCTTGATATTTTCTTGTGTGTCCTTGCAGTGCTTTGTCTTCATAGATTACTGAGCCTCTCCTCAACATGACACAAACTAATTAGTGATCCCTCTTCCTGTGTATTTTATTGTAAAAACAGTAATATGCAGTTCTCTGAAAACTCTATTAATAATTAATGAAGATAAGATATATTTCGCTTTTCCACAAAGGAGGGAGGGGGTCTCAGTGTCTGAAAATCAATTTCACTTTGCCACAAAGGGGGTCTCAATGTCTGAAAATGAATTACACCTTACAACAAGGGATGGGGTCTCAAAATCTTAAGATAAATTTCACTTTTCCACAAAACTGGGTTTTAGTATCTGAAAATATATTTCACCTTCCACAAAGTGGATCTCGATATCTGCAGCTAAATTTTACTTTTCCACAAAAGTGGACTCAATATATAAAATAACTTTCACATTTCCACAAAGGAGGTCTCAATATCTGAGGATAAATTTCATTTTATCACAAAGAGGGTCTCAATTTTAAAATCATAAATTTTCCAAATATGTGCAGCAATATACCAGCTTCTCCTGCATATGGTGTTTACATCTCGCAATTGATTCGTTATGCAAGGGCCAGTAGCAATTATTCTGATTTCCTGAAACGTCATCTTTATCTGAGAAACAGGCTACTGGACCAGGGCTATAAAAAGATTCGCCTTATTCAATCTCTTAAAAAGTTTATATTCCGATACCAAGATCTTGTCGAAATATATTCCGTTTTTGCAGAGACGATAATAAACGATGGATTTTCATATAGTGAAAATGTATAAAGATAAGGAAGTCAACAAAAATGTCAAAAATATTTTTTATCAATGTGTGACGTAAAAGTGTTTTTGACATTTACTTCACTGAATTTGGTACTGCTTTGACAACTATTTTACCTATTTTGTTCCAGTATTGTTATAAATACTGTTATAGTGACAGCCGGAACCTTTGAGCCGTCATGAAAGCGGGAGGTTTGGCGCTTTAAAATCTGATTCAACCCACCATTTCTTTAGAAATGCCTGTACCAAGTCAAGGTCATTACGGTTTTCACAGTTTTCCGGTTGTTGACTGATTTTGTCTGTTTATATGCTTATGTGTTTTGACTTTCCCTTTGTAAGATTGTTCGGAGTTCGGCAATTTTGCTATTACCCTTATTTACTGGTCTGCAATTTAAACAGTGCTACGGCAATGCTCTTCGTATATTCACTCACATATCCAACAGTCACCGAAGACAGCCTCGTCCAAGAAGATCTATGCGAGGTGGACATTATGTTGCAACTAAGAGAGAGGGCCCGGATCGTTCAATGAGTTAAGTAGTTGGATTACCTAGCAACTCATACAAGCCTATTACCAATACGGCGTGAGTTTGCGCCCGGCTTTGTAAATTACAAAAGGATGCACTCGACTCGCAACCGCAAGTGATAAAGTTTACCAGTTGCTTGCTCATGGTTGGTGGTTCTCTCCAGGTACTCCAGCTTCTTCCACCACTAAAACTGGTCGCCATGATATTGCTGAAAGTGGCGTTAAAACAAACAAAAATCAAAAACAATCAGCAACTAAGAGACGATATTTCTAGTATGTTGTCACGTTGTTGCCAGTTGAAAGTTGATTTATAGCTATTTTCTTTTAAATTCAAATAGGAATTGTTTGTGGATCTGCTTTCGTTTATATTTTCATTGATATTAACATTGACTAGGGGCCGTCGTGGTTGTGATATAATAATAAGTTGGATTTACATATACTTGTTCGATCAGTGTCTATCACCATTGAAGTTGTGAGTTCTAATCCCGCTCATGACGAGGTCTACTCGATACAACATTATATGATAAAGTTCGTCAGTGACTTGCGGAAGGTCGGTGGTTTTATCCAGGAACTCCGGTTTCCTCAACCAATAAAAACTGACCGGCATGATATAACTGAAATATTGTTGAAAGTGGCGTTAAACACCATAACCCTAAACCCTAACTATAGAGCCGCGGGGAATTTTAACTGGTTGATTGATTGACTGTAAAATTGGGTTAACCGTAACCCTAACATTGACTATCGTTCGGGCAGTGTATACCACTTTCTTCTGACCATTCTTCCACAAAATTGCTTATTATATGATTTTGTTACAAATGCATGTGTATTACCCATCTCAAACATTGTCATTTACATCAGTCGAGTAGATATGTATAACTTTAACCTGACATTTAATAGTTCAATTGTTTTATAATTAGTAGATACAGTATGTTTATGACATTCATAACAAACCTTTTACTTAGATTACTTGTTTGTTCAATTATGTATTGTTGGTTTTTAACGATGACATTCTAAGTTTGATATTAGTTATCAAGTTTCATCTGTTAATGGTATATATATGAACATATTTATTCATCGAGGCGTAGCCGAGTTGATTTTTTTCTTATTTTTGTACTAATTACCAGGTATTATATAAGCGATTTAGTGCGACTAGACCAACGTGGTGGATTAGATTTTCATAGTGCTAGCTTGATCACCTAAACAACAGTCCGCATGTAGACATGTATCTATCTTCACTCGGACACATTATTCTGATTCCGAGCCACATAATCTTTTCTCTTACTCCTTAATGCTACATGCTTAATCGAGAAGTGGCCGTCGTTGTCGTGATCGTATGGTAGTTGGATTTACAACTACCTATGCAATCAGTGCCTATCACTACTGATTAAGTTTGTCAATGACTTGCAACAGGTCGGTGGTTTTCTCGGGGTCCTTCTGTTTCCTCCACCAATAAAACTGACCGCCACGATATAACTGAAATATTGTTGAAAATGGCGTTTAACACCTTCAAACAAACAAACTTAATCGAGAAGCAGCAAATACCATTTCTTAGTTTGGCTTGAACCGACCGGATATCGAACCAGGATCTACTGATCGCACGACGAGCATGCTAACCACTAATCTACTGATCGATCATAATCATCACTGCATTTTTAAGAACATATAAATTTCCGTTTGTTTGATCACTAACATTTATATAATACATTAATATACACGTCACATTTGTATTTTCTCATAATATCTTACGAAGAGGGGCTGATGCATTGTTGTACATCGATCTTGATTGGACATATTTATTTTTTGTGAAAAGTCCCACAGAATAAACCATGACGTTAACACAAACCAAAACCATTCTTTGTGTACGATTGAAGCTTATCTTGAGATCTGGGACATCAATTGTTCATGCAATGTTATACGTACTTAACGATTGTAATATTTTACTCATTAAGAACCTCATTCTGTACAAGCTGTTTTATGTGCTATATGAAGGTATATATGGGGGAAATCTGAATAAATTTAAAACAGAAAAATATGTGAAAATGTGCTTAGCATTAGTTACACAATATACATACGTTAAAATTTAATATTTTGAAACAAATGCATATGCAGCGGGTGAATGAGTAGGGTTCATTTGGCTATCGTATATTTATAGAATTGAATATCATATTTTTGATTACTAAATACAGGGTTGGGGCTAGGGTGGTTAACGCCACTTTCAACAATATTGTAGTTATATTGTGGCGGTCAGTTTTATTGGTGGAGGAAACCGGAGTACTCGGAGAAAACCACCGACCTGTTTCAAGTTAGTGACAAACTTGATTGCATAATGTTTATCGGATTACCAAATACAAGTACATGTATAATACATGAAGTAACAATCTCACATGACGTTTTGTTGTGCAGTCTGTTAAAATTAAAAGTTACACACCAATGCACACTCATATTTGTGCTGATGCAGCGTTCAATAATAATTATTACGCATGACTGAAATTGTTTTTGCATCCTTCGTATGGTCTTGCGTAGTTGATTTTCCAAAATCAATAAAGAAAATATTACTATCCCTATTGATTTTAAACCATTGTATCTTCGTTAGACAGGACAGGTAATTCAATATCAGGTAAGAATTACTTTGTTTGTCAATACATTATTAAAATATGTCGCGTTTTTAATTTTAGATCATTTAATGGATGTATATGTAGTATTACCGGTACTTGTATATATAGACATTATTTTGTCTGGTCACGTGGAATATTAGTACAATGTACTTCGTCCTTGATCATGTGGGGGTCGAAGTTATGGTATGTTTTCTTTGTAGCCAGTTATCGTCGGTCGGTGGTCATTATTCTATTATTGTCTTCTCCTGGGGGAACTGTTCTCCTATCATGTTGTCTGGTGAGGTATAGTGTCTGAGCCAACGCCGAGGGCGCTGTACCTCACTAGACAACTGTTCCCGAGGGAGAAGACAATAATATGTTTAGTACATAACGTCTCATTCTGGAGATAAATGAAAAAAAAGGTATTGTCAAACCTCGCCATACTGACAGCAAACGATAAACAGACTACAACAAGGGCCTTTTATCTCTTATGTTTTGCTTCTGTCAATAAGCAACGTATCAATCTTGTGAAAGTGTATGCCTCCTATTGTGTTCTTAAAGTAATGTCTCATCGCATTGTATTACATATGTATATATATGCCGTGTATACTCCAAGTGTTTCGACTCTCAACGAGAAGCGTTTCCATCTTCGCATGATGTATACCTCCTGGTGTCTCCTCTCCACAAACGAGTAACTCTCTTAACTTATTATGGTACATATCTTCTAGCGTCTCGACTCTTATCAACGAGTAGCGTTTCCATCTTCGCATGATGTATACCTTCTGGTGTCTCCTCTCCACAAACGAGTAACTCTTTTAACTTAGTATGGTGTATCTTCTAACGTCTCGACTCTTATCAACGAGTAGCGTTTCCATCTTCGCATGATGTATACCTCCTGGTGTCTCCTCTCCACAAACGAGTAACTTTCGTATCTTATTATGATGTATCTTCTAACGTCTCGACTCTTATCAACGAGTAGCGTTTCCATCTTAGTACGGTGTATACCTCCTGGTGTCTCCTCTCCACAAACGAGTAACTCTCTTAACTAATTATGGTACATATCTTCTAACGTCTCGACTCTTATCAACGAGTAGCGTTTCCATCTTTGCATGATGTATACCTCCTGGTGTCTCGTCTCTACCAACCAGTAGCGCGTCCATCCACACCCAAATTGGTTGAAATGCAGTGATTAGAACTGAGGACAAGAGACCTTTGATAAGAGCCTTTGGTATTATTTACTATTATATTTTGTTTATTTGTCTCAAATTGAAAAAACAGTTTGTAAGACAATACAAAATTTGATTTAACACATGTCTAATAGCTTATTTTTATTTAAAAAAAAATTATTTTGGGGGGGGGGGGGGCTAAAATATTCGGAAAGAGCTACGGTTACGCATTCGAAAGTCTTAATTGACAGTCAATAATATCAAGTACAGACGTATTGTAATTAAAAGAAATATATTGTGTAGAATAATGTTTATAATATTATTCTTTACAAATAAAATTTTATTGCCAAGTCAATCAATAATGATTTGTGACATACAACATGCATACACAATACTAATTAGAAAGTTTACAAAGAAACAAGGTTGCATGTAATATATAATAATACATTTTCACTTTCAGTTTGTATTCGGAATATGTATTTTATTTTTCTAGGGAAAAAACCCATGCATTTATTAAAAGAGCTGACTGGTTATTTTAAGTTTGTATTCGGAATATATTCTAGACTTCTGGGGGGGAAATACAAACAAATATTTAAAAAGGATTGGCTGGTCGTAAGCGAAAATTAAGAATGAAAGCTTGCACAATTTTCGCCTGTCCACCATCAAAAAACGCTTTTCATTTTTAATTTGTATTCTGAAATATAAATTCTAGATTTCTGGTGGAAAATACAACTAAATTTCTTTAAAATGGACTGGCTGGACGTTAACGAAAGTTAAGAAAGAAATGTGTATCATAAAAAAAACCCGCTTTTCATATTTAATTTGTATTCGGAATACAGTCAAACCTGTATTAAGAGGTCAGCTTTTGGACAAAGAAAAGGTGGCCTAATATTGCAGGTGACCTCTTAGAAGATGCTAAATTCAAATTAAATTTTCCATGACAAGACAAGTAAAATGTGACATTTTAATAGAGGTGACTGCTTAATAGAGGTGACCACATGGACATGTTTGACTGTATATGTATTTTAGATTTCTCGAAAAAAAACCGATGCACTTGCGAAAAAAAAGAACTGACAGCGAAAATTAAGAATGAAAGCTTGCACAATTTTCGCCTGTCTATCATCAAAAACGATGCATTTGTATTCGGAATATGTATTTCAGATTTCTAGAAAATTCGATTCACCCATTTTTGCGAAAAAAAAAGGACTGAATGGCTGTAAACGAAAATAATTAAAAGGCTTGCACTATTTTCGTCTTTCCTATCATCAAAAAACGCTACATCATGTCTAAGTCTGTTATCCTACGGCGAAAATCAAGGTAAAGGTAAACTTATATAAATATGCATGTAAGTAATCTTTTGTTTTATATTTGTGCACCAGTCAATCAGGTGCGGCCATGTTAGTAAACCTTTTAAATCTTTATATTTATCACAAAGGTTCAAATTTCTACGCTACCATGACGATATTATATTAGAAGCAACTCACCTATGAAATTTAAATTTGCTTATTCGTCTGTTTTCAGTACATATGGTTAGATTACCAAAAGGGAAAAGCTAGCGGAACGGAAAGTTGTATTGATGTTCAATGGTCGGTGACATAGGCATGTGGAAATAGGTCCGATTTACGGAATTCGATTGGTAAACATTATAATTCATTCATTCATAAAACCTGTTAACGGATTTGTTTATCGTAGTAGATTATACACATATATATATATATAGTACACTAGGCCTACCTTACGTATTGTGTGACTCAAGACAAGCGTGGGAGACTTAAGAACCTTATTTTTTTTTCTCAATAAAATGGGACCTAGTCACTAGTGCACAGTAGCAGACGTTAGTTAAGCTTCTGCACTGGAGACGAAAGTGTTGATCTTATGTGAGGATTATCTGCTGAGACGTTATTAGTATTATTTCATGAAAGGACGCTAGCTATTTAAAGTGTAGATTTTAATTTGTTTTCAAATACCAAATAAGGAATAACGATTTTGTTCAGGAAGATATCAGTGGCCATTATTTCTATTATTAAAGGATACTTTAGTGTCTGGATTACGTAACAGGAAATAACAAGGCTATATATGTGTTCGATTGAAAGACTTGAGGCAACAAAACAAACAGTTAAGATTATCTGATAAGAGAACGATATTCTTTAAAAGTTTAAATAGACGTGAACATTTTCGATTTATTTTTCGATTATTTATGTAAATGGTTTAGTGTTATATAAAGAACCGTCTATAAATACAGTTTAGTGTGTAATTTGTTAAAATCTATGTTTTAAAATATGAAATCCACTTGAAGAAATCCAGTACCCCCTTTTTTATTAAAAGAAAATATGGGTTCCATTTTCATCTGCCTTCTTTTGGGGGTTATCTTTTTTATGGTACCTGTTAAATCTTTCCGAATGACAGGTGGATCCAATTCCTTTGCTAGATTTCCGAAATGGAACGCATGTGTAAATGCGTCCATAAGTTTCGAATTCCGAACGAACAAAGCTGATTCTCTTTTAATGTATACGGACGACAAGGGCAAAAATGTGACGAACAACTTCTTCATGGTTACTTTGGATAAAGGGTCCGTTTCACTCATTTACAAAATTGACGATAAAATGGATGGTAGCGTGGAAATTAAACTTGGTAGCGGTATGAACGATAATCGTTGGCATAACGTCAAAATTCAAAGAAATCGTTTGGAAACGACGCTTTCCGTTGACGAGCTATCAGAAAGTAGGATTTCCGTGGATGAGGACATCTATTTTGCCCACATACCTGAAAATAACGACGTTTTCTTTGGTGGGCTGCCTCGGGAACATTTTCAGACAAATCTAAGATATTTGGCTCTTCCCTCTGCCATGTTCAAAGATATTTTCCGTGGTGAATTCAGGAACGTTTTGTATGTCAATTGTACATGTAAGCCGGCTCGTGGAGAAATGTTAGCTAGCAACCGTGTGGACAACAGTAAACCAGAAGCCTGTGAAAAGCGAAATCCATGTGGAGATTCCCTATGCATCAGTTCTGATAGGGGATCGCAGTGCAAAGTTGTAGATACCGGATGCGGAAGTGGTAAGTAAAGCAAAATTTAATTATGAGCTAGCTTACTAGTAAATATTTTATCAATATACCTGAAAGAAGGTGATAATTTGTGTCGTAAACACTTTCCGGTCCTTTTCTCGTTCATGACTTATCACCAGGTTTATAACTAAATTAACACGACGGGTGCCACTAATGGATCAGGAACTGCCTACCATTCCGGAGCACCTGAGTTACCCCCGGTTTTTAGTGGGGTTCGTGTTACTCGATATTTAGTTTTATGTGTATGTTTTGTAGATCGTTGTTTGTCCTTTTTCTTCTGGTCATTGTGTTGTCTGTCCTTCTTTGATTTACGGGTTCTGATTACCCCTTTGGTATCTTCAAACTCTTCTTGCTATGCTATCAATATTGTAAAGAACCATTTTATATGTGCATCTAATCCAACTCTATCATTAATTGCAATGTTACCTATAGATCAAAAGCATTCATTATAGAAAAATGTTGTTTCAATCACAGACACAATGTACACTACATCAATAAAAATTCCATACAGTGAAAATGGTCTATGGTTATGAAAATTGTGTCTCGTATAATATTAAGAGATTTGCTTACATTTTTTGCCGATTTTTGCATTGGAATCTTTCTCTTTTTCTATGACACAAAGCACTTTTTTCGTACAATTGCCGTCATCATCTCATTGAAAAGTAACTTGTTCTCGCCATAGTATAGCTGAAAAATTGCTGAGTTGGCGTTAAACAACAAGCACCCACCCACTCTAACAATTGACCGTATTGGATTTTAGTGCTTGTGCTTCATTACACAGGCATTACAAAAATAAGTTGCACCATCAATGCAACTTTATTATTTATCTTACCCAATGAACTTATAGAATGACACATCGCCGCCAAGATACAATGGGCAGAATATCAACTTTCTATCGATATACATGTGGGAAGGAAATAGTGTGTTTTGACTACGTTGGTCAGTAGTTTGTTGTTTTTTCATTGCATAGCTCATGGTACAAGTGTTTCTTAGCTATACCAGCAAAGTGAACTGAATGCACGAAAAATATAACCAACGATTAAGGAGTAACACTAGACAATGACACTGAAAATAAAGAATAGTGTCCAAATTACTATACTACGGTACCAGGGACGGATCCAGGGTGCGCCCCCCCCCCCCCCCCCCCCCCCTAAAATTGGAAAAAATATGATTTTTTGGCGTAAAATCGTGATTTTTCACACGAAATATCCCAAAAAATGTTCGCGCCTCCCACAGCTCGGCGCAATTTTTTTAAGTGCGCCCCCCCCCCCCCCCCCCCCCCCTAACTTGAAATCCTGGATCCGCCCCTGGGTACGTACCGAACTTGTCCGAATGCAAACGGATCGACAATTTTATGTTGGTGCTTTCATGATATTTCTGTAAAGTATTATTTAAGGTCTAGAGAAGAGCAGCGATAAAACTCATTCTGCAATAGTCAAGAATAGCATTGTATGCACAAGCAGACGATAAAACTCATTCTGCAATAGTCAAGAATAGCATTGTATGCACAAGCAGACGATAAAACTCATTCTGCAATAGTCAAGAATAGCATTGTATGCACAAGCAGACGATAAAACTCATTCTGCAATAGTCAAGAATAGCATTGTATGCACAAGCAGACGATAAAACTCATTCTGCAATAGTCAAGAATAGCATTGTATGCACAAGCAGACGATAAAACTCATTCTGCAATAGTCAAGAATAGCATTGTATGCACAAGCAGACGATAAAACTCATTCTGCAATAGTCAAGAATAGCATTGTATGCACAAGCAGACGATAAAACTCATTCTGCAATAGTCAAGAATAGCATTGTATGCACAAGCAGACGATAAAACTCATTCTGCAATAGTCAAGAATAGCATTGTATGCACAAGCAGACGATAAAACTCATTCTGCAATAGTCAAGAATAGCATTGTATGCACAAGCAGACGATAAAACTCATTCTGCAATAGTCAAGAATAGCATTGTATGCACAAGCAGACGATAAAACTCATTCTGCAATAGTCAAGAATAGCATTGTATGCACAAGCAGACGATAAAACTCATTCTGCAATAGTCAAGAATAGCATTGTATGCACAAGCAGACGATAAAACTCATTCTGCAATAGTCAAGAATAGCATTGTATGCACAAGCAGACGATAAAATAAACAAAATGACCTACTGAATAAAATTTTACTTTTAATTTGGAGAAAATGTACTATTTATGGTTTTGATATTTTGATGGTGTTGAGGAATAAGATTTTTAACAGTTATTTGCTCTTACGCTGGTATGGTATCGTATGGTAGTTGGATTTACAACTACCTGTGCAATTAGTACCTATCATCACTAAAGTTGTGAGTTGATGGCTAGGTGTACTTGATACAACATTATGTGATAAAATTTGTCAATAACTTGCGAGGGATAGGTGGTTTCCTCCGGGTCCTCCGCTTTCCCCCACCATTAAAACTGACCGCCACGTTATAACTGAAATATTGTTGAACGTGGCGTTAACACAATAACAAGTCATTGTGGGCCATTTTAGGTGTTATTCAAAATATACACTGTACACATGCTCGCGAAACTAATGATGAATTTCGGGGTGCATTTTAGGTCACTTAATATTTTATGGAAGTGTCTTTTTAATTTTATTTTTGTCACATTATGAAATAAGAAATATAGCAGTTGTATTTACCGAGATAATATTAAATTGAAAATGTCATAAACGTAAGCAAGAAAAATATCTTTTCTGTCAAAATTTTTACACATAATTAGTATGACAATATGGTAGTCATATATTATAACTCGGCGATAAACGTACATGCATTCACACAAAAAAGGATATAATTGAAATGTGATGAGATATTAAGGACTAGCATATTCGCTTAGCAAATGGTTACGAAACACCTCCCTTGAAGATCTCTCTCGCTTCCCTTCCTCTTCCTGAAGCTCTCTTCCCGAAGCGGAGTTGGGTCGGATCGTAACCCATAACTAGCGAAGATGCAGGGGTAGTAATAAAACCTTTAAAACGTTTTGCTGCATTAAGAAAGGTGTAGTTCATTTATGGGGGTCACATTGGCTGTAATAGTAATGCAATTATTTGTAAATTTTCCGATGCAATCACAGGCGCTCGTGGCACGGACTTACCACTCCCCTTTTTTTCTAACTTTCTGTTTACAAATTTATTTTCAATAAAATTTCTTTATTTCTTTATTATTTCATCTCTTTTTCCTTATTTTAACTTGTTCGTGTCAATATTCATACAATCTTATGCTAACATCAAATTGCATGTGTCGACCCTATATAGATAATAAAGAAATAAAGAAATTTTATTGAAAATAAATTTGTAAACAGAAAGTTAGAAAACAAGTGGGGTGGTAAGTCCGTGCCACGAGCGCCTGTGAATGCAATCAGTGTCTATAGTTTTTCTAGTTCGATTCCCGTCCATTACAAAGTGTACTCGATACAGCCTTATTGAACAAGATTTGTTGGTGACGTCACTTTGGGAAGTGACTTTCATTTGGGTAGTTCGGTTGTGAGTTCGATTCTCACCGGGTGTCCTCAGCTTACAGTATAATAATCGGTTTACATACCTACAGCGTTCTCTTATGCTTTTGAAAAAATATGTTGCAGTGTGGGTGACCGGTCTTACAACCGGTCCGGGTATCTGTCACTTATCATGTCGACCCATTGTTCATTGATATGTTGCTATCTGAGCGGTCCACTGGTCATTGATATGTTGCTATCTGAGCGGTCCACTGGTCATTGATATGTTGCTATCTGAGCGGTCCACTGGTCATTGCCTAAATGCCAGTATAACCATTCCATCTCTGTGTTCTTGTATACAAGCAGACGGTGCAGGACCAACTTGTTCTCTGTAAAACCTGCAGTGTGTTGTGTGTACAGCAGAGAGTAGATAACTCGAGTATGGGGCCCAATTGGAAGCAATTGGTTCAATTTTAAATGGGGGTATATTACAATAACCTTCTACTTGTTTTATTTAATTCCACGATTTGTCTTTTAAATGTTAATACTTTATTCAAAATATCAAAATATAAAATTAAACATGGCCGCCATGCCTAACTCGGTGTATATTTATTACATGCGGCAATTTAAACATAGACAGATTATTCCGAATTATTTGGTTCAGTAAGCCGTGTTATTTATATTTCAATAGTATTAATCATATAGACACCCAAAATATTATCTACAAGGTGCAGTTCTAATTACTTTATTACGTTAAATAGTGCGTAGGATATAACCACCATTTCTTTTTATATAAATATGTTTGTTCATACATGTATTACGAGCAGGTAACACTCTCCTACAGACAAAACGATATTATTTTGGGTTAGTGGGCGATTGCTGTTTATTGCCAAGTGAGCAATTATTATTATTATTTTATGACGAGGTGGTCAAGTCACACTTCAATGAGATGATGATGATGTCCGCCTTGTAATTAAACCAACGCACTTAGTTGGATTTTTTAATTGTTAGCTCAGTAAAACAATAGTCAGTGGGTAGACATGTCACTCCACTCAGACACATTATCCTGATCTTACCCAACCAATCTTTGCTTTTACTCGTAAATACTGCGTGCTTAGCGGAGAAGCCAAGCTTGTAGACATTGGATGGATCGACCTGACACGGGGCTCGAACCCACGATTTACCGCACTCTTTTGAGTAACGATTCACCCCCATAGTGCGACTGCCACCCATGAAATGAACCTTTTTAGTAACTATCCCCAAAATGAAGTGCCACCCATTTAATGAACTTTTTGAGTAACTATCCCCGAAATGAAGTGCCACCCATTTAATGAACCTTTTGAGTAACTATCCCCAATATGAAGTGCCACCCATTTAATGAAGTGCCACCCATTTAATGCACCTTTTGAGTAACTATCCCCAAAATGAAGTGCCACCCATTTAATGAACCTTTTGAGTAACTATCCCCGAAATGAAGTGCCACCCATTTAATGAACCTTTTGAGTAACTATCCCCAATATGAAGTGCCACCCATTTAATGAAGTGCCACCCATTTAATGCACCTTTTGAGTAACTATCCCCAAAATGAAGTGCCACCCATTTAATGAACCTTTTGAGTAACTATCCCCAAAATGAAGTGCCACCCATTTAATGAACCTTTTGAGTAACTATCCCCAAAATGAAGTGCTCCCCATTAAATGAACCTTTTGAGTAACTATCCCCAATATGAAGTGCCACCCATTTAATGAACCTTTTGAGTAACTATCCCCAATATGAAGTGCCACCCATTTAATGAAGTGCCACCCATTTAATGCACCTTTTGAGTAACTATCCCCAAAATGAAGTGCCACCCATTTAATGAACCTTTTGAGTAACTATCCCCGAAATGAAGTGCCACCCATTTAATGAACCTTTTGAGTAACTATCCCCAATATGAAGTGCCACCCATTTAATGAAGTGCCACCCATTTAATGCACCTTTTGAGTAACTATCCCCAAAATGAAGTGCTCCCCATTTAATGAACCTTTTGAGTAGCTATCCCCAAAATGAAGTGCTCCCCATTAAATGAACCTTTTGAGTAACTATCCCCAAAATGAAGTGCTCCCCATTAAATGAACCTTTTGAGTAACTATCCCCAAAATGAAGTGCTCCACATTTAATGAACCTTTTGAGTAGCTATCCCCAAAATGAAGTGCTCCCCATTAAATGAACCTTTTGAGTAACTATCCCCAAAATGAAGTGCTCCACATTTAATGAACCTTTTGAGTAACTATCCCCAAAATGAAGTGCTCCCCATTTAATGAACCTTTTGAGTAGCTATCCCCAAAATGAAGTGCTCCCCATTAAATGAACCTTTTGAGTAACTATCCCCAAAATGAAGTGCTCCACATTTAATGAACCTTTTGAGTAACTATCCCCAAAATGACGTGGTCCCCATTGAATATGCATGTTGAGTAAATATTCCCCAATATGAAGTGACACCCATTAAACATATATTTCGAGTAGCTATCCCCATATGAAGTACCACCCATTAAATCTACATTTTAAGTAACTACCCCCCCCCCCCCCCCCAAATTTATATGTAATTCATGTTGATCTGCAGATGGTTTGTATTGTCATAAATTCAGTGTACATAATTATGTGTAATTAGTGAAGTGACTAATTTGTCGCACCTGTTTAAATGCCTACCTACATACGAATTATTGTCTATTATATACGATATACATACAAGGATCTAGCGGGATTAATTTCTCAAGGAGATATTAAGTGTTTTATAAACTGATATACCAGTAACTGTGTCGTTTTTATTTATACGATTTACTTACACAAAATTTCATAATCAAAGCTTTAAGAGATTGATATTATCCCGCTGACTTGATCATAACCTTCAAATGTAACGCTTTTCCTTAAGTTTAATCAAGTGTAATACAAAAGAATGTTACCTTAGTTTTAGAGCCTCTCTGATATAAAATAAAATTTTATAGTATTGAATATTCAGTCATCGCTAATTATCATTGATTATTGACTGGTTTTCATCCATATATTACATAATTGACGTCAGGTAATAAAAATATGTAGCCTTGATATAAAATAAAATGTATTACAACCACCTGCTTGTCACATTTGCATGTCGTTGTAATTAAGAATTAAACCAAATGTACTGATATGTTTGAGTTTTAAAGGACATGATAATTACATTAAAGGACATAGACTTGTACATATTACGTAATTTTGTTTTTGTCGCTTTTTAC
The DNA here is from genome assembly GCA_963680875.1 of Bathymodiolus brooksi. Lineage (NCBI taxonomy): Eukaryota > Metazoa > Mollusca > Bivalvia > Mytilida > Modiolidae > Bathymodiolus > Bathymodiolus brooksi. The sequence goes on from OY804589.1 coordinate 26,571,759, forward strand.
AGTCGCGATATTTTGGTGGTATATTGAATATGTCGCCACACAGGTGCTTGTGTACAGGACACAGCATCCCCCCTTTTTCCATTTTTTTTTTTTTTTTTTTTTTTTTTTCATTTCCATGGCTTAGACATATGTAAAACAGCAACAATATGCCGTTTTCTGATTGCATAAGTCGACTGACATGTATGTAGAGATGCCGTTTTCTGATATATGTCTCTATATACATATTTCTAAGCCATGGAAATGAAAAAATAAAATAAAAAATTTGAAAAAGGGGGGTAGGTTGTAAAAAGGGGGGATGCTGTGTCCTGTCCACAAGCACCTGTGTGGCGACAGTGTAACAGTCTCAAATCTCCTCGGGAAGTCTGTGACTAAAAAGAAAAAGCTGTTAATTCAATGATTTCTATCAATATCTTAATAAGAGTATTATCTCTTTATTTACGATATTTTACGCTCAGTTTGACTAATTTTTCCATGAGATACTGCTCCTCTCGGCAAAAAAAGTAATTCTTCTTAAAAATGAGACTGCAAAATCAAGCATTTTTATTTGAAAAGGCATCTTCGCTTGCCTAGGGTTACGATCCGCTCTACTCATCTGGAGCGAATCGTAACCCTTGGCTAGCGAAGATGTTGAAAAGGAGGAGAGGTTATATAAAAGACAAAATTTATCATTCCATTGTCCCTTACACCTTACACTTTATTGGCGAGTGCTTAACGGAGCAGCAGCTAATACTAATGTTATAGTCTTTGGTTTGTTCCCACCGGGGCTCGAAATCACCATCTAACACATTTGCGGCGAGCATGTTCGCTGCGATCATAGATAATAAGTGAGTGATTATTGTCTCAAACCAAGAATCCATATGTAGACATATCGCTCGTTTTGAGTTCGAATCCCGTTCATGGCGAGATGTACTCGATACAACATTATGTATATACAGTTTGTCAGTGACTTGCGACAGGTCGGTGGCTTTCTCCATGTACTCCGATTTCCTCCACCAATAAAACTGACCGCCATGATATAGCTGAAATATTATTGAAAGTGGCGTTAAACACCATAAACCAAACCAAACTTATATCCTGACTACGAACCAACCAGTCGTTGTTCGTAGTCCTTAATGCTGCAAGTTTAAAAGCGATGCGGCGATATCATAGAAAGGCATGGTTGATTACGAAAACAGATGTTAGACTTTTCACATTAGTCGAGCCGTTTGTCATGTCTTGTGTATTATATTTGCATTTCTACTTGTTTCAATTTTCATAATTGACAAAGTTAAAATTCGACAAGATTTTTAATTTTGCATTCAAACAAACTCACAAAAAGTCAACATTAATACAGAAATGAAGGTTACCTTTATAATAATGGCGTCCTTTAAATTATATGTTTACTTAACACAGATGTCAAGTCGTTTTTATATTCTTTATGAAATTCAAAACCTTTCGTCAAAATTTAAATTTAAATATTTTTACAAATGTTGATAATCATTTAAAATGTACACATATACTATTTTTGTTATGTACTCATTGACATTAAGTATGGAAATAAGATATAATCCACGCATACTCTTACAGGGAATCGGATTTTATACACATATCCTGCGGGGGGTGGGGGTCTTGATCAGACGGTACTTGGATTTACAACTATATCTCTGCAATCAGTGCCTATTACCACTACAATAGTGAGTTCGAATCCGGCTCATGGCAAGGTGTACTCGATACAACATTATATGATAAAGTTTGTTAGTGACTTGCGGCAGGTCGGTGGTTTTATCCGGGTACTCTGGTTTCGACATGATATAACTGAAATGTTGTTGAAAGTGACGTTAAGCACCATAACTCCAACCCTAGCCCTCCTCATGGGGAATCGCGCTAATACACAGATCCCTTTTCATGGGGAATCGGAGTTAATCAATAAATACACATATGTGGAATCAGAAGTATTCCACATATCTCATGATGGACACTCATCACTTATCCACACAGTTTATCACCATATAATAAACTACCTGAACTCAGTTCATGGCTAGATGCGGGAGCCGTAGTTCAATTTTATATACCGGTCTTCTTTTTTAACCCACGGTGAAAAAGAGGGTAATTCAGAGTTACGGTTCTGCATCTAAATTTATGACGATAACAAGTGTGCAAACGACAAATCATGTTGGTAGAAATCGTGGCACTGGCATGGGTTTATAGAGGGTATTTTCATTTTGATTTCCATTAGTAAAATGGAAGATCGTGCCAGATAGGATCGGAATGTTTTGCCTTGCGGTCATGTATACCTTAACATTACAATGGGGGGGGGGGTAACTGAATGGAGACTGAGTTTTATGGCTGATATCTGCAAAAATGGCCTCGATAATAGAATTACCACACAGAACAGCAGATAATCTTGTCTGATCACATAATTTACAGAGAATGCAATGCGGTGAACTCGACTTGTTGCCAACTATAATATAAATCTAAGTAACTATACTGCATTGTTTATAGATGTTATCACAGAACTCCCCCAACTGATTTATAACAATGATAAGTTTCTCTCTCTTCCTAAATTACCGATATTAGAGGAGAAAAGTAGACTATTCCCTCTTGAACTTGAAGATATAGGAATAAATTTGATATGCGTTTCATTTCTTATGGCAAATCTATTGTTAGAACAAACAAATGGTAGAGAGTAGGCTATGGATGACTATGCCTTCTTGCAGATGTGGGGGTGCAATTGATATATGTTTTTCTTATGACGTGTAGACGCTTAAGCAGAATAGCAGTAAATGCTCATTAAAATGTGTTTTATTATCACTTTTTCGAGAGTTATTTGAGAAACATTAGGAATACAGGCTACCAGAAACACAATTCAACAATTCCCAAAATTATTGTTACAACAGATAAATGGTACAGTGTAGGCTGTGGATGACTATGCCCTGTTGAACTTGATTTGATTTGATTTGATTTAATTTGATTTTTGGTGTTTAACGCCATTTTCAGCAATATTTCAGCTATATCATGGCGACCAGTTTTAGTGGTGGAAGAAGCCGGAGTATACCCGGAGAGAACCACCGACTATTGGAAAGCAACTGGTAAACTTTATCACTTGCGGCTGCGAGTCGAGTGCACCCACGTTTTGTAATTTACAAAGCCGGCCGCGAACATACGCCGTATTGGTGATAGGCTTGTATGAGTTGCTAGGTAATCCAACTACCTAGCTCATTGAGCGACCAGGGCCCTCCTGTTGAACTTGAAGATATAGTAATAAATTAAATATACGTTTCTTTTCTTATGGAAAGAGGGGCCCGGGTGGCTCAGTGAGTTAGGTCGTTGGATCTAACAGCTCATACAAGCCTATCACCAATACGGCGTGGGTTCACGCCCAGCTTTGTAAATTACAAAAAGTGTGCACTCGACTCGCAGTCGCAAGTGATAAAGCTTACCAGTTGCTTGCCCAGGGTCGGTGGTTCTCTTCGGGTACTCCGGCTTCCTCCACCACTAAAACTGGTCGCCATGATATAGCTGAAATATTGCTGAAAGTGGCGTTAAACACCAAAATTCAAATTCAAATTCTTATGGGAAAATGATTATTAGATGTGAGAGTAATGATACAGTGCTATGGATGACTATGCTCTCTTGAACTTGAAGATATGGGGATGCAATTTATATATGTTATTCTTATGACGTGTAGACTATCAAACAGAATAGCAGTAAATGCTCATTAAAATGTGTTTTATTATCACTTTCTCGAGAGTTATTTGAGAAACATTAGCAATATGGGCTATCAGAAACACAATTCAACAATTCTCCAAATTATTGTCAGAACAGATAAATGATACAATGTATGCTATTGATGACTATGCCCTTTTGAACTTGAAGATGTAGGGATGAAATTGATATATATGTTCTTTTCTTATGACGTGTAGACAATCAAACAGAATGGCAGTAAATAAATAGTCTATTAAGATATGTTTTTTATTATCACTTTCTCAAGAGTTATTTTAGAAAAATCAGGAAAATATTAACCAATGATAGACTTTGTCAGAATCACAATTCAATCAATGAATCGTTGTACAAGTTTAGGTAATAAAATAAAAAACAAATAATGCCACACTGTCGGAACAATTATAAAAACAAAAAATGCCACACTGTCGGAACAATTATAAAAACAAATAATGCCACACTGTCAGAACAATTATAAAAACAAATAATGCCACACTGTCAGAACAATTATAAAAACAAATAATGCCACACTGTCGGAACAATTATAAAAACAAATAATGTCACACTGTCGGAACAATTACAAAAACAAATAATGCCACACTGTCGGAACAATTACAAAAACAAATAATGCCACACTGTCGGAACAATTACAAAAACAAATAATGCCACACTGTCAGAACAATTACAAAAACAAATAATGCCACACTGTCAGAACAATTATAAAAACAAATAATGCCACACTGTCGGAACAATTACAAAAACAAATAATGCCACACTGTCAGAACAATTACAAAAACAAATAATGCCACACTGTCAGAACAATTACAAAAACAAATAATGCCACACTGTCGGAACAATTACAAAAACAAATAATGCCACACTGTCGGAACAATTATAAAAACAAATAATGCCACACTGTCGGAACAATTACAAAAACAAATAATGCCACACTGTCGGAACAATTACAAAAACAAATAATGCCACACTGTCGGAACAATTATAAAAACAAATAATGCCACACTGTCGGAACAATTACAAAAACAAATAATGCCACACTGTCGGGGAACAATTACAAAAACAAATAATGCCACACTGTCGGGGAACATTTACAAAAACAAATAATGCCACACTGTCGGAACAATTACAAAAACAAATAATGCCACACTGTCGGAACAATTACAAAAACAAATAATGCCACACTGTCGGAACAATTACAAAAACAAATAATGCCACAAGTCGGAACAATTATAAAAACAAATAATGCCACACTGTCGGAACAATTACAAAAACAAATAATGCCACACTGTCGGAACAATTACAAAAACAAATAATGCCACACTGTCGGAACAATTACAAAAACAAATAATGCCACACTGTCGGAACAATTACAAAAACAAATAATGCCACACTGTCGGAACAATTACAAAAACAAATAATGCCACACTGTCAGAACAATTACAAAAACAAATAATGCCACACTGTCGGAACAATTACAAAAACAAATAATGCCACACTGTCGGAACAATTACAAAAACAAATAATGCCACACTGTCGGAACAATTACAAAAACAAATAATGCCACACTGTCGGAACAATTACAAAACAAATAATGCCACACTGTCGGAACAATTACAAAAACAAATAATGCCACACTGTCGGAACAATTACAAAAACAAATAATGCCACACTGTCGGAACAATTACAAAAACAAATAATGCCACACAGTCGGAACAATTACAAAAACAAATAATGCCACACTGTCGGAACAATTACAAAAACAAATAATGCCACACTGTCGGAACAATTACAAAAACAAATAATGCCACACTGTCGGAACAATTACAAAAACAAATAATGCCACACTGTCGGAACAATTACAAAAACAAACAATGCCACACTGTCGGAACAATTACAAAAACAAATAATGCCACACAGTCGGAACAATTACAAAAACAAATAATGCCACACAGTTGGAACAATTACAAAAACAAATAATGCCACACTGTCGGAACAATTACAAAAACAAATAATGCCACACTGTCGGAACAATTACAAAAACAAATAATGCCACACTGTCGGAACAATTACAAAAACAAATAATGCCACACTGTCGGAACAATTATAAAAACAAATAATGCCACACTGTCGGAACAATTACAAAAACAAATAATGCCACACTGTCGGGGAACAATTACAAAAACAAATAATGCCACACTGTCGGGGAACATTTACAAAAACAAATAATGCCACACTGTCGGAACAATTACAAAAACAAATAATGCCACACTGTCGGAACAATTACAAAAACAAATAATGCCACACTGTCGGAACAATTACAAAAACAAATAATGCCACACTGTCGGAACAATTATAAAAACAAATAATGCCACACTGTCAGAACAATTACAAAAACAAATAATGCCACACTGTCGGAACAATTACAAAAACAAATAATGCCACACTGTCGGAACAATTATAAAAACAAATAATGCCACATTGTCGGAACAATTACAAAAACAAATAATGCCACACTGTCGGAACAATTACAAAAACAAATAATGCCACACTGTCGGAACAATTACAAAAACAAATAATGCCACATTGTCGGAACAATTACAAAAACAAATAATGCCACACTGTCGGAACAATTACAAAAACAAATAATGCCACACTGTCGGAACAATTACAAAAACAAATAATGCCACACTGTCGGAACAATTACAAAAACAAATAATGCCACACTGTCGGAACAATTACAAAAACAAATAATGCCACACTGTCGGAACAATTACAAAAACAAATAATGCCACACTGTCGGAACAATTACAAAACAAATAATGCCACACTGTCGGAACAATTACAAAAACAAATAATGCCACACTGTCGGAACAATTATAAAAACAAATAATGCCACATTGTCGGAACAATTACAAAAACAAATAATGCCACACTGTCGGAACAATTACAAAAACAAATAATGCCACACTGTCGGAACAATTACAAAAACAAATAATGCCACATTGTCGGAACAATTACAAAAACAAATAATGCCACACTGTCGGAACAATTACAAAAACAAATAATGCCACACTGTCGGAACAATCACAAAAACAAATAATGCCACACAGTCGGAACAATTACAAAAACAAATAATGCCACACTGTCGGAACAATTACAAAAACAAATAATGCCACACTGTCGGTACAATTACAAAAACAAATAATGCCACACTGTCGGGGAACAATTACAAAAACAAATAATGCCACACTGTCGGAACAATTACAAAAACAAATAATGCCACACTGTCGGAACAATTACAAAAACAAACAATACCACACTGTCGGAACAATTACAAAAACAAATAATGCCACACAGTCGGAACAATTACAAAAACAAACAATGCCACACTGTCGGAACAATTACAAAATCAAATAATGCCACACTGTCGGAACAATTACAAAAACAAATAATGCCACACAGTCGGAACAATTACAAAAACAAATAATGCCACACAGTCGGAACAATTACAAAAACAAATAATGCCACACTGTCGGAATAATTACAAAAACAAATAGCAAAATCGTAGAAAGATTCAAAGCCAACGTCCAACAAACAAATACGTGACTTGGCTGGATTGGTACGGTGGTACAGGCACTTCAATAAAAAAAATGTAATTGTATCTTATAATTTACTCGAAAGATGATACGTTCCTTATGTGTAAAATTATAGGTCCCTTGTAAAGATATGATTTACGTTCACTGTGTATGAAATTATAAGTCGCCCATAATATAATGTATAATTAACGTTCACTGTAGTATGTATATTGAAAATACTGTTTCCTGAAACGTGTTTTTGAACCCCCTACAGTTCGTTATGTTGATATAAGTGGAATTGATTACCATCACTGTTTAAACTTTCTTTTCAGAATACCGTACCGAGAATAGTGATCACAGCACATTAAGCCCCCAATTTTGTGTAATTGTTTGATTGAAAATTTAAAAAATAATAAAACTGAAAATTTCGAGAGAATATAGCTAATCACAGCGGCATAAACTACTTCCTGGTAAACCTCGAACTGCTCAACACAATAATGATTACCAGAGAAGGGATGAAAATTTAGGTCTTTTTGTGTTTGTTTTGTTTGTTTGTCTTTGTTGTTGTTTTTTGTTTTGTTTTTTTAATTATTTTTTTTTTTTGGGGGGGGGGGGATCTTTCGTGTCTCCAAATATGATTACCTGCCTACATTCCCATCCCAAATTACACACATCTAAGCAATTCGGATGTAATACAAATGTAGTTCATTGATATAGAGATATTGTAATATATGTTGCCAGGAGACGTTATTATTTGTGCTACAACCCTTTGATTTAGCTAATGCATTCTTTCACTAATAATTATTTGCTTTCTCACCGTGATGTAAGTATTATATATATGTACTAGTATTTACACAATTTGTGCATGCTTTCTTTGATCACGTTGATTACTTCCGAATATCATAGTCAACAAGGCCAGAACAAAACAAAAAATAATACTAAATTGACTTTAGGACCGACCACTCAACATTTTTACTATGGTTCCCCACAAGTCAGAAAATGTTTTTTTTCCCGCGAAATGAAAATCTGATTTTTTTCACATGAAAAATCAGTATTTTATACAGATATGTCATGTTTGGGAGGGGTATTTGCGAAAAAAAAAGCAGTCGAGACGAAAAATTTCCCCAGCCGAATGGCGATGGAAATTTAGTCTCAAGACTGGTATTTTTCGCAAATACCCCTCCTAAGCATGATATATCTGTTTAATTGCACCGAATATTATTTAGAACACTGGCTAAATAAATAATACCTTTTGTTTGTCGTTTTCAGGACCTAACATGATGTATCTGTTTAATTCTACCGAATGATGTTACATAAAACGCACAACTGATAACGTTTTACAAAATTTGTAAAATAAAAATATCATGGCTATTAACCAATCATAATCCAGCATTCTTATATAAGGTGTAATTATTTTTTTAATCCTACCAAAAATTTTCCACCAAAACTGCAATCAGATTTTTTCCTTGAAGCATATTTTCTTCTATAAAATTTGAATACAGGAAATAAAAAAAGATATCCCTCAATAAAAGTGAAATGGTCGTTTCCCTTACACGCATCCCTGTCGACTTGCTGGTATTTTTGTTAAAGTTTTATTTTTGGGGAGGGTAATATCCAGATTTCAGTATGTTCCGTATGTTAAATATATTTTTTTAAATAATCTTCTTTTATTTTTCACCAAACATTATAAGCACATTTTGTGACATTCAACCAAATTATCATAATAATGAGATAAAGATAATATCTGCTTGCTTTATAGGGGTGACAAAAAGCAGATGGTGTTTTACTTGTAGCTCAATCTTTAGGGTATCATCGATACTCCGTAAATCCTCAAGAAATATAAATTTTATCAAAATAGACTTGATATTAATAAACAGATATTAACTGCTTTTATTTTCTTTCTATTATCATTAATCTAGTATCTTATAATTAGGATATATACAAAATGTCAGTTAATTTTGATAGTGTTTTATATCAATCTTAATTTGTAATGAAAATCAAATGGTCTTATCTTGACGTTTTTATCATAGCACTTGAGGTCACGTGTACTTTTGTATTATTACTGCAACAGAAATCGACAGAGATCAACTCATTTTGAATAATAAAACAGACCGCCATGATATAACGGAAATATTGTTGAAAGAGGCGTTAAACACCAAGCCGCGTGGTATATAAAGAGGATATAGTTTATCCGCTGCGGGGTACAACCCCTCCTAAAGCGACACCCGCTTATTGTGTTGAACGAATCTAAAGGACAGAGCAAGAATTTTTTTTCACGCGAAACAAAACGCAGACTGCTAATATTTTGCATTTATCAGATCAATTAATTGTTCTATAATATTTAGCGACAGATTTCAAAAGTGAAATGGATATTCCCTGGGGCAGGACCGACCTTAAGCCAATAGGACAAATTGCTCCCAATTTGGGGCCAGAGCTGGAGTTATCTACTCTTGGTTGTTCAAGTACACACAACAACACACTGTAGGTTTTACAGAGAACAGCATTGGGCCCCACACCTCCTAACACCGGTCCTGCCCTGAGACACAAAACGCCTTTATCATATAACGGAATTGTGTGTTTTTATTAAACCCTATGTAAAATTTGAAAATAAATTTCTCCGAGCAAGAACTGGCCCCGATAAAATAATGGTTTGACATTTTCGAAAAAAAAGGGGAGGCATCAGGGATATCACATTAACATGAAATATTTTAATGTAGAATGAACAAAAATATATGTACTGCGTATTCAGCGCTTTCATCTTGTGATATGTCTGTCGCTTCAATTCTACAACAAGGTTATTACAGACATATTCATACAAACTTTCCCCCATTTTATCAAGATAACTTATTGGTGCAATTCCAACTTCTAAATGTTTCTCAATGATGATTTAATCTGTGTATATAGTATTAATATGATAAAAATGAAATGAGAAATTACAGCTTTATTTCACTTCTAACTTTTCCACGACGTGAACTTTTCAAGAGTTTATTTTCAAGCATATACCTCCGTTTTCACATTCCTAAGATTTTCAAGTGTGATGCACGTATATTTCAAACGTTCTTAGTATAGTTGATTCATCACATGACGTGTAAAATCGACATTATATATAAATTTCAGAAATTTTAATTGATTTCCTTATACATAGCAATATACAATTGTTGACCGGGTCAGGCTAATTTAATTAAATTTTTCACACTCAGTGCATGGGTCGGTAACAATCATCACACGAAATGACCCAAAATCTGTAGAACGTGGGTCAAACGAAGCAGAATTTAAACGATGTTTAATGCACTCACCCCCCATTTTTTTGTTAGCAAGAATTTAGAAAATAAATCTGTTTTTTTTTAAAGGAATGCTTTGAAGCCAAATGACCTTTTTTCTCTGTTTTTTTCTTTCCTTTGTTTTGCTGGTCAGATTAGAAAGTTTGTCGTCGGTCACAAGCGACGTCCAATGTGCACATTATACAACTTAAAACAATATTTCTTTAACATGAATTTCGATTCTCATCTTCGTGATAATATTTCGTTTGAATCTTAAATTTGTTTCTTGGAGTTCTTCCATCTGACCTTAATGCACTGGGACATTCATCAGTATATTTTATGCATAACTGACATTGATGCGACAACAAAAATGTGCTTGTCCTGATTGCGTCTTCAATGAATACGTCTTTATCTAAAGAAATTTGGCAAACGCTGGTAAAGACAGAAAAAAAACCTTGTTTTTAGAATGTGTAGAATTTGACATCGCTATCAACTGTGTAGTATAACAGAGTGCAACTAATCCCATGGCTGACAAAATAATAATTACTGTTACAATGTTTCTTTGGAGTCAATTGTACAGCATCAATCAATTACCAGAATCATGTAGATTACCTATTTAGATTGTGGAAGCATTTCAGGTGTGTAGAAGCCCCCTCCCCCCCCCCCCCCTACCTTTTTGGCATACCTATTAAGAAAAAGCTGGAATGTTAGTATAAAAGCAAAATTAAAAACAACAATTATTTATCAGTTAACCAATGGTAATAGGATTATTTATTTAATTAAAGTTTTTGCTTGACAATTTTGAAAACATGCCCCCCCCCCCTTATCCGGTCCATCCCTTGGAAATTAATATCATGCCTGGCAAAATAATAATTACTGTTACAACGTTTCTTTGGTGGTAGTTGTACAGCATCAATCAATTACCAGAACCATGTAGATTACCTATTAAGATTGTAGAAACATTTCAGGGGTGTAGAAGCCCCCCTACTTTTTGGCCAACAGAATTAAGAAGAAGCTGGAATGTTAGCATGAAAGCAAAAAAAGAACAAGGATTACCAGTAAAAAGTGTAAAAGGTTAATAAATGTTTTAACTATTTTGAAAAGTTGACCCCACTGTCTTGTCCACTGCCAAAACTTGCCTCCACCACTTTCCGGTCCACTGCCAAAACTTGCCCCACCACTTTCCGGTCCACTGCCAAAACTTGCCTCCACCACTTTCCGGTCCACTGCCAAAACTTGCCTCCACCACTTTCCGGTCCACTGCCAAAACTTGCCTCCACTACTTTCCGGTCCACTGCCAAAACTTGCCCCACCACTTTCCGGTCCACCCCTACGCCTCTGCATAGAAGAAGATTGTGGAAGCATTTGATTTTTGTACAAAATAGTTTTCTTATAGGAGTTTATTCAATTTCCATTTTTAGATGTACCCCCTTTTATTTACCCTGTGCTATACTTCCAAGGACGGTCCACTCAAGTGTGTAATTTGGTATATGTGAAAAGAAAATCCAAGATGGCTATCATGGAAAATTGTGTATTCTGGTTGACTGGATTTTTTTTTAATCGGAAACCACACAATAGAAGATATTTCTAGGTTATAGCAATGTTAAGTTGATAGTCATACAAAGGGTTTGGCTTTTATGTCGACCACGAAGACAAGATGGCCGCTACCGTGGGATATTATACAAAGTTTAAATTTTAACATAAGACTCTAATACAAACTTTTCTTTATTCAGAGACATCTGAATTATTGGACGATTGTATACAAAATATGTTTATTTTGCACAAATATTGAAAATCCATAAAATTTATCATTGCATAATCAAAGTAATTTTGGAATCTATGGGAAATCCTTTTAAAAGTCTTAATACATTATCAAGTATTGGTCTTGTATAAATTGTTTTTGATCTTCATATCGATTGCCAAAACCATTCGACAAAGATTAACATATTGCCAATGTTTTGCTCATTTGAAATTTAAAACTAATTGTAGGAACCAGACATTCGAGAACCTCTGGTATTTAGCAATAATCTTTCGATCTTCTTGTTTCTGGACATACATGTGAAGATTGCTGCAAATTTAAATTAAGAGTGCAACATTGGCAGCATGCAGAGTACGTTTTAATTGTAAAATACCATTGTTATATAACGATCCAAAGTAAATAGCAAGTTCTATTTCGTTAAAACATAAAAAAAAAAACCAATAGTTCAGCAAGAATATGTTTCTCGTATAATCTACTTTTAGCAATCAAAGGAATTTACATAAGTATAATTTCTCTATTACAAAATATTTTCGTTACCTAGAAGAATTAAAATTGTCTTCTTCTAAACATAAAAGTTACGTAATATATTTTTATTGGCAATTAAAGTTAATGATAACAGCATGTATTCGGTCTGGAGTAAAGCAGGCTAGCATATTACTGTATTAGTTTGGCTGGAATCGATGTAAATATAAACATTTCTTCATGTAAATTTCTGTGGTAACATTTAATAGACTTGGCTTAATCCATCAATTGAACTGAAATCAGTGGGAGATTTTTGATGTTATATCAGAGAAATTTAATTAAAGGGTCCCCATCAATACTCCAAAATCATTCAGTCAGAACACAGTATATAATGGCTCTAATTGACCGATTTACGAGTATGAGTTCGTAGCTCTGTAACCAACAGATTTAGCCCCCTCCCCCTTCTCCCCACCCCCGTGTTTTGTTTTGTTCTTGTTGCTCAATCGTTAGTTTTCTGTGTAGTGTTTTGTAGGTCATTGTTTGACCTTTTTCTTTTGACCTTTATATGGTCTCTCCTTCTTTCTATTTAAGACTTCTGAATACCTCTTTGATATCTTCAAACTTTAAGTAAGTCCCTATTTCTTGAGTGTTATTTTAGTTTTTTTCCTATTGCCCAATCTTTAGTTTTCTGTGTAGTGTTTTGTAGGTCATTGTTTGTTCTTTTTCTTTAGACCATTGCATCGTCTATCCTTCGATTTACGACTTCTGGTTGATTACCCTCTTGGTATCTTCAAAGTTTTCGTATCACCGAAAGGCCTGATTTCTTTAGTGTTAATGGTGTTGCTGTGTGGAAATTGACTAGGAGATGATGTTTCCATAACTTTCATTTTTTGTAGAATAAATTATTTTACTAAATGTTTAATGTACATAAAACCTACCGAACAAAGTAAAATATATATTTTTCAAATGCCTTGCCCCGCCAAATTATAAGGGTCTTGGTGGGCGAGTGGTTTAACATCGTTGACATTGACCATATGACTTAAAAAGGGGCATGGGATCGCGGTCCGATTCCCATCTCAAATGCTAAAGTTTCCGGACACCTTCTCAAGGCCAGGACTTCCACTCTTTTAAACTGCATCGGAGGCGTAATGGTTAGCGCGCTCGCCTCGAGTGCGGTAGATCGTGGGTTCGAGCCCCGGTTGGGTCAAACCAAACACTATAAAATTGGTATTTGTTGCTTCTCCGCTAAGCACGCAGCATTAAAGAGAAAGAGCAAAAACTGGTTGACTCTGAATCAGAATAATGTGTCCGAGTGGATCGACATGTCTATCCGCGGACTGTTGTTTCAGTGAGCTAGCACTATAAAAATCCAATTCAACGTGTTGGTCAAGAAAAAAGTGGACCTAATCAACATCTCATTGAAAATTAACTTGTTCTCGCCATGATATAGCAGCAAAATTACTGAATTGGCGTTAAACAACAATCAACTCACTCACTCACTCCACTCTTTTATTAGTCACGATGTAACTCTACGAAAAACTGCTGAAAGAAAAGTTTGTAGATATCAAAGGTTTGTAGATATCAAAAGTTTGTAGATATCAAAGGTTTGTAGATATCAAAGGTTTGTAGATATCAAAAGTTTGTAGATATCAAAAGTTTGTAGATGTCAAAAGTTTGTAGATATCAAAGTGGTAATCACAAGAAGAACAGACAATGCAATGCCCAAAAGATTTATTTTGATTGATTTGATTTTTGGTGTTTAACGCCACTTTCAGCAGTATTACAGCTATATCATGGCGACCAGTTTTAGTAGTAGAGGAAGCCGGAGGGAACCACCGACCCTGGGCAAGCAACTGCGAGTCGAGTGCAGCCCTTTTTGTAATTTACAAAGCTGGGCGCGAACCCACGTCGTATTGGTGATAGGCTTGTATGAGCTTAGATCATACGACCTAACTCATTGAGCCACCCCCCCCCAATGCCCCAAAAGAAAAAGGACCAAATGACAAACAACGATCTACAAAACATTACAAAGAAAACTGAACATTGAGTAACACGAATTCCACTAAATACCGGGGGAGGACCCGGGATGACCTCAGATCAATACAACGCCTTCAATAAGGCCACTCCTATCACATGACTCCTATAATTGCAGTTTTCAATGTATACTACATGTATAATACTCTCGTTAATCCCTGTTATTATCCCATAACAGTATTTATTTAACCAATTGAACTGTTCTGTACTGTAATGGGGATTATCCTCGGTTCTTTAGAAGGAGGCTTAACATTTTAAAGTTCAATTAAAGTACATTTTGTAGTAATATTATTACAATTTGATCACAAATCAAAGCTGTTTATATAGTCAATTAATTTTTTTTTAGAAGAATACTAATATCTTAACGCTGAAAAAAAACTGTAAAATAATGCTGTTAAATGGTGAATGTCATTACCTCCCAAAAACATAAAGGTTCAAATAATATAAGAAAGGAGCGAACGGAATTTTAAATGAAACAATTCCAATTTCCACCACCAATAACTCACGGTTGATTACGCTCTGATCTACTCTATGCTCCCTCATCAGTGGAGAGTATCGGAGTGTGATCAGCCATAATCCGTAACCAACGATAGCTGAAGACAGGACCAGCTTTTTTTTGTCCGTGTTGCTCATCTTTTCAAATTTTTATGTTGCTCTATTATGTGTCTTTACGTTCTGAGTTCCGTGTTGTGATATTCGTTACGATTTCCGAATAAAAACGATGTTCGGTTCGCCTTTGCGTCCAGTTGTTTGTAGGAAGGCCCATGTCTTATTTACGTTGTTTGTAAGAAGCCCCATGTCTTATTTACGTTGTTTGTAGGAAGGCCCATGTCTTATTTACGTTGTTTGTAGGAAGGCCCATGTCTTATTTACGTTGTTTGTAGGAAGGCCCATGTCTTATTTACGTTGTTTGTAGGAAGCCCCATGTCTTATTTACGTTGTTTGTAGGAAGGCCCATGTCTTATTTACGTTGTTTGTAGGAAGGCCCATGTCTTATTTACGTTGTTTGTAGGAAGGCCCATGTCTTATTTACGTTGTTTGTAGGAAGGCCCATGTCTTATTTACGTTGTTTGTAGGAAGGCCCATGTCTTATTTACGTTGTTTGTAGGAAGGCCCATGTCTTATTTACGTTGTTTGTAGGAAGGCCCATGTCTTATTTACGTTGTTTGTAGGAAGGCCCATGTCTTATTTACGTTGTTTGTAGGAAGGCCCATGTCTTATTTACGTTGTTTGTAGGAAGGCCCATGTCTTATTTACGTTGTTTGTAGGAAGCCCCATGTCTTATTTACGTTGTTTGTAGGAAGGCCCATGTCTTATTTACGTTGTTTGTAGGAAGGCCCATGTCTTATTTACGTTGTTTGTGTTTGTTTACATATAATGGTGACAACACATATTGTGTTATGTTTTTGTTTTGTCTGTCTTCGTCTTATATATATGTACTCTATGTTGCCAGTTCTGGGTTGTCCATTTTGATTGCCCTTCGGTATTCTCTGACATTTATTTATATATGACAATAAAGTTTATTGAAAATTTTAGTAAATTAGCCTCTCATCTTGCATGCTTTTCTAGATTTACTTTTTATCCCATATTTGTTATATTTCAGATTTTGGACTTTCATTTTACTATCTACCAATGGACGAAATAAAAAACAATATTATACAAAACCCGTCTGGTTTAGATGCTACCGTTTACGGACAACCAAGGACAGTAAAAGGCGCGAAAAACAATGCCTTACAGATAAATGGACAGCAGCAGTATCTGAAAGTCAGCGGCAGACGACATCGAAGGGAATGTCTGGGTGACCTTGAGCTATGCTTTGAAGGTAACGTATGCTACACCGAGTAAGAAAACGAACTTTAAAAACCAAAGTCTTAATGAATCGAACACTCATAATTAGTATTAAAGAAATCGTATCAAGGTAAAACACATCGTCGGTAACCAACGTCTGAGCACGCTCCGATTATACTCTCCACTGATGGTTTGGTTTGTGGTGTTTAACGCCACTTTCAACAATATTTCAGATATATCGTGGTCAGTGCCGGATTTGGGTAAAGAGAGTCCCTAGGCTATTCCACTTGTGAGGCCCCTCCCAATTCCCCACCTTCACGACTGGAAGAAGATGGAATTGTGTTTAATCAATTTCAATAAAGGCGATGATGATGATGAGGGGTGTTTAAAATTCTGCAATATTCTGAAAAGGAGTGCAACTGTGTAAGGAAAATTATACTGAAGGGTTGTTTAGAAAGTGCAGTACGTTATGACAGCATACGTGTGAAAGTCCAATAACAGTGTTAACAATATTATACACATTGGCAGGAGGCCCCCTAAACTTTGAGGCCCTAGGCTTCAGCCTATCGTGCCTATAGGTAAAAATCCGGCACTGATCGTGGTAAGTTTTATTGGTGGAGGAAACCGGAGTACACGGGGGAAACCACTACATCGACCTGCTGACGATGGGTAAACATGGTTTTCTGTAAATAGAGTATAACTTTGGAAGTATGGTTGTTGAGGCTATGAAATTTACTATTTTTTTATTTTTTTCTAATGTATGTGCATGCTCATACTGAAATGTTCAAATACTAAATTGACAAGTAAGACGGTGATGAAACCCAGTAGGATCACGCCAGGGTCGGATCCAGGAAGGGGGGGCGGGCAGGGTCGGATCCAGGAAGGGGGGGCCCGCCCCTCCCCCTAAAATTGGAAAAAATATGATATTTTGGCGTAAAATCGTGATTTTTCACACGAAATACCCCAAAAATTTTCGCTCGGCGTAATTTTTTTAAGTGCATCCCCCGCCCTAACTTGAAATCCTGGATCCGCCCCTACACGCTGTGTTCTAGTTGTTAATGATGCTTATTATTACTAGTATACTATTATTTCACCAATGATGTATGTGTCCATCTCACCGCGTGATGACATTGATGTATGTAAGTGATAATATTAAGCAGGTACTTATGTCGACTCTTGGTGGTTTTCCGTCGGAACGCCTGCTTCCTCTGACACTTAGCATGCCTTTAGGGTCACAAAATGTTTTTAGTACTCACCGGCGCAGATTCAGAAGGGTCATATGTTGCAAGACAGTCTCAGTAAAAGCATGGTTGACCTTTGAACTGTGACAAGATTTTTGCAAGTGCAGATTTGATTGTTTTTTTTCTAAATCCCAGTCAAACCTGATAGTCTCATGCAATCTACATGCCAAAGAGATTCATGCCGTGACTATTGGAAAAAATTGAAAATATATATAGAAGATATCAATAGTAAAAATTACCCTGTTCTGTCCAGCCCAACATTAATGGGTGTTGGGTTGAGTGTTCGAAGCCATATCGATGACTACCGGAATCACAACTAGCGGAAAGCACAGACAGTTATAACGAACTGTTCCGTGAAACCGCGGTTTTGGGTAGGTCTCTTAAAACTTGAACGTTGAGGTGGATATTGTGGCTCAACCCCACTTTAAGTCATATTGTCTACGACCATGATCATTCTGGCACAAGGAGCCATATATTTATGGAAGACATGGGCTTTGATTAGGTGTATTCCAAGCTCATTTCCATGGTGTATAAGACAATAAGAATACATATTCATATTCTTAAGTTTTGAACTAGTTTATGCAGAAATATTTGTCTCCTGCTATGATGACCCTTCATGAAGAGACGTAGGGACGTTTCCCTGTATACAACGTTCGAACAATTGTGTAGGTTCATTGTTGATTGGTCGTTTGAAATATTTCCGTTATATTTTGGTTGTCAGTTTTATTGGTAGAGGAAACAGAAGTACCCGAAGAGAATAACCACAGACTTTCTGTAAGTCACTGACAAACTTGATCATATAATGCTTTGTATCCAGTACACCGCTCCAAATCAAGGAGTAGACCTAATACAAGCCTTAGAGGTGATAGCCATACACTAATGGTATTTGGAGATGTTAATAATCCAAGTATAATGCATTGCAGCCGAAGAGAGATACCCCTAACACACCGCTCACTTTCCTCCTTTGCTACAGACACTTCAATAAAAAAAAGTGGTTGGATTAAGCTAGTTTTATGGGCCCAAAATAAAAACACATCAAAGTATGAGGTCATTTGCTCTCAATATTACTTTATTAGCAACTATTGTTCATTTTCTACTCAGTAAGAAATGTTAATGGTAATTTTTACAGTGTAATAAAAAGTGTTCTTCGTCTTCGACTCGTGTGCTCATAACATTCTCATCGTTTGTATATTTTTAGGATACACAATGGGAATGTGGCTCAAGTTTTCAAATCCGGGAATAAGTGAAGGAATTTATTTGTCTAACGGTGGCCATGATCCAGAGTCACATGGTATAGCAATGACCTATCAAAGCGGAAAGATAAAGTTTATATTCAGAAGTAAAACCGGAAACTATTGGACGGTATCAAACGACAATGTACTAGCTGAGAAATGGTACCACGTGACTGTTTCCTGGAGTGAAAACAAGGGATTATTTCTCTATTTGAATGGCGATTTAGTTGGCACAAGAAATTTACCCCAGCGGAGGTATACATAGTTATATTTATTCTTTTATTTAGTTAATGCTAATATCAGTCCGAGGTAAAAGAGTGCCACCCAACTGCAGACTTGGGAACGTTTCACTCTCATTTTAAGGTATGAGTTATGCTCATTGTTGAAGACCCTATGGTGACTGTGAAATGTAGAACAGCAATAAAAGCGCTGTTATTTTACTTTATGTATGTCTAAGTGTAATGTTGGATAGTCACTCATGTTCATGTACATCCATATCATTTCTTACTAAATGTACATGTAATGGAAAAGACCCCATCAGTGGTGTAATCAGAAAAATTGCACCGAGCGGAGGGAGGCGCTAAAATTGTTGGGGTATTTCGTGTGAAAAATCACGATTTTACGCCAAAAAATCTTATTTTGTCCAATTGCGGAGGGAGGGGGCGAACATTTTTGGGGTATTTCGTGTGAAAAATCACGATTTTACGCCAAAAAATCATATTTTTGCCAATTTTAGGGGCCGGGTGCGCCCCCCTCTGGGTCCGCCCCTGTAATGGGTAGCGTACTTGACTCGAGTGCGGTAGATCGTGGGTTCCAATCCCAGACTGGCTGGCTCAGAATCAGGATGATGTGTCTGAGTGGAGGGACATGTCTACCAGCGGACTTTTGTTTCAGTGAGCTAGCACTATAAAGAAATCAACTAAAGTGTTGGTCTAGTACAAAGACGACATCATTATCACCTCATTGAAAATGAACTTATTCTCACTATGATATAGCTGAAAAATGACTCATTTGACCTTAGACAACAATCACATACTGTAATACAAGTAAAAAAACCATTAAAGTTTTGCTGATTCTTTACATATCCAGGAATGTATAGTTCACACAAGAACGAATGCAGTGAAAACGTCTTAAACACCTTGTATAAAAACGTGCGTTAAAGATATATACATTAAAGAAATATAATCCACTAATTTATGACCTATTGCCAGTAGAGATAAAACACCTACAGTAAATTATGTCTTCACAAAGAAAAAAATATTTAACTTTAAGCAACAAGTTTTAACATCTTAGTGTGGTATAGATAACTATAAATCAAAGATCGTAAAGATGACTTAGTGTATCTTTTTATTAGATTAATGTTTTGATTGATCATACATACAAACCCCCTCTCCCCACCACCATTTTATTAGGTTAATGCTTTGATTGATCATACATACAAACCCCCTCTCCCCGCCACCATTTTATTAGGTTAATGCTTTGATTAAGCATATATGTATATAAACCATCCTCCCCTAACCACCACACACACACCACATTTTTTTCTTCAAATTCTAAGCTGATTAGTTTGCCTAATCTATTTCAATAAACGTTAGAGAATACCGAAGGGGACAATCAAAAATGGACAATCCAGAGAAACTGGCAACATGGGGTACATAAGACGAAGACAAACAAAGCAAAAACACAGCACAATATGTGTTGGACACCACTATACACAAGCAACCACAAAAAAAACGTAAATAAGACATGAGCCATCCTACAAACAACTGTAGGTAAAGACGAACCGAACACTGTTGTTATGTCAAAATCGTAACGGATATCACAACACGGAACTCAGAATGTAAAGACACATGATAGGACAACACACACAACTGTGTCAATAAAAATAAACGTTAGAGAGAATCGAACGTGAATTGAAGAATGGACAATCCAGAGACGTAGGCCACATTGAGAACAAGACATAGAACAAAGACAATTAAAAAAAACACAACATAGAAAACTAAAAAGCTGAGAAACAGGGACCCCACCATAAAGTGCTCGCGAGGGGTAAGCAGTTCCCGTTTCGTACGAGACATCCTCCGTTATACACAACATATAGTCAAGTCCAGTAAAAGTCTTGTCCACGATATAAGAAGAATGTATGTAGATATCTAATTTAGTGGGCAATAATCTTCATAACATACCCTCAAAATTAAAAGATTGGAAAGCCAAATTGTTTTTATTCTTTGTAAGCACTAAAACCAAAGGCCCTAAGCAGGATCACCAAAATCGGTTAAGGTCGCCTATGCATGAGGGGGAGAAGTATGCTATTTTCTTTTGTTGTTATATACACGGGAGAAGTATGTTATTTTCTTTTGTTGTTATATACACGGGAGAAGTATGTTATTTTCTTTTGTTGTTATATACACGGGAGAAGTATGTTATTTTCTTTTGTTGTTATATACACGGGAGAAGTATGTTATTTTCTTTTGTTGTTATATACACGGGAGAAGTATGTTATTTTCTTTTGTTGTTATATACACGGGAGAAGTATGTTATTTTCTTTTGTTGTTATATACACGGGAGAAGTATGGTATTTTCTTTTGTTGTTATATACACGGGAGAAGTATGGTATTTTCTTTTGTTGTTATATACACGGGAGAAGTATGTTATTTTCTTTTGTTGTTATATACACGGGAGAAGTATGTTATTTTCTTTTGTTGTTATATACACGGGAGAAGTATGTTATTTTCTTTTGTTGTTATATACACGGGAGAAGTATGTTATTTTCTTTTGTTGTTATATACACGGGAGAAGTATGTTATTTTCTTTTGTTGTTATATACACGGGAGAAGTATGTTATTTTCTTTTGTTGTTATATACACGGGAGAAGTATGTTATTTTCTTTTGTTGTTATATACACTTTCGACCGACGCACCAGACTTGTGATTTTCTCCAAAGAAGCTTTAAAAGTTAAAAACAAGACCACTTTATCAATCAATCAAGTGTTAAATCAAATTAAAAACAAACATATTTAATAAAGATATATTTAAAAGAAAATAATGTAGGCGGCTTTTTTCTCCAAAGAAGCTTTAATAGTTAAAAACAAGACCACTTTATCATTCAAGTATAAAATTATATTTATTAAAAAAAAAAAAAAAAAGATTTTTTAGAAAAAAAACCAACATTGGTGGTTTGTTTGATATTTATTTTAAAGATGTATATCTTAGTTCACTTAGTATGCAAGAAAGATTCTGAAAGGTTTTAATTGTGCAAAAAACCTACATATTTATTATATCCATGTGTATCATAACACTGAGTCATGTATTACAGTGTACAAAATAATAAAGGATGGGGTCCAAACCGCACTACTTTTAAATGTAAAACTACAAAAGGACGATTTTTATTATATTTATATTTACATACGACCTTGATCCTTTATTTATCTCACAAGAAACGAACGGGGAAAAATATGTCTGTTTGGGAGGCAGATTGCACCTTGTAATCCCACACCCTCACCTCTAACCCCTTTCTTTTGAACAATATTTAATATTTAAGTTTTGCCAAAAGAAACACCCTCTTTTTCTTAAAGAACATGAAAGCGTTACATTGTCTGGATACATAATGAATATAGTTCATTAACCTTTATGTTGTATATTTCTTTGTGTATGAAGCACAATTAACAGTAAACTGTTGAACAGGGAGAAGAGAGGTGGTCTTCTCCTGTTAGATAAATTAATCAGACATTTGAACTTAATTTATTGCTTCAAAAATTATGTGGTCGCCATCTTGGTTTGATTAGGTGCTCCATATGTAGAATTCCTGTATCTCAGAGGATTATAGACATGCTTCCCAATATGGTATTCAAAATATGTTTCCTTCATTGATTTTTGAAAATTATGACTTCAATATGGGTGTCATGATGAGGAAAAGATTCCTTGACCCTTCCGGAGCACCTGGTATCACTCCTGGTTTAACTCAGAGTTCGTTTTATTCGGGATATTTGTTCTAATTATTTTTTTTCACTTTTTTGTTTGCAATGTAGGCCTATCCAAGTGACAGCGTTTAACCTGATATATATTTGTTTGTAAACTTGTTCCTCACGACTTTAACTGGTATACTGTTCATAAGATAAGATAAGAAAAAATTATTTTGATTCAGCATAAAATCAAATATACAACACAAGCTCTGAAGAGCTTTTGATCGAATATAAAAACATATACATAACATTAGAACAACACAAGATAACAACATACATTACTAATTTAAAACATACATAGATCAGTTATAGCATGCAGTAAAAATTTGGCAACAAATTAGAATGAATTAAAATTCCTTAAAACTATAGCATATGTTTAAGATTATAAAAATTTCGAACAGAATAAAATAATATCAACTTGTATTGATTACCCAATTTCTGGAATGATGTGCAAATAATGCAATTTGAAATTGAAAAAAATTGAAAAAAATTGTTCACTTGACGTTAAACAACAATCAAACAACCAATCAGATCAGTCACGTGTCCTTTGGATCAATTTGCATAATTAAGGTATTAGCGAAAACATTGGCAAACTAATTTTGGACACAGTGACGATGTTTCTGTAGCTCTATTATTTAGCAATTTTGACGTGCGAACACGTCTTGTTTAACTGATCACAGTGATGTATTCTTTTGTTAGTTTTTGTTTTGTTTTTGGATTATTAGAGCTCCGTTAGATAAGAGTTTCAAAATGAGTTCTAATGACGTCACCGGCATTATTCAACGCTTACTGATTTCTATTTCAGTTTTAAATTCAGATACATGTTGCTCTAAATGCATTTTTACAATTTGAGCGTACACCATAAAGATTATTACAGAAACACGTTGTGTGCACTAAATTAGATATCTACCTTTTTATTACTATGACGTCGACTTTAGCTATTGTAAAATTTATTATTATACCTCATAGATATAAGAGTGTCTGTGATTAGTCAAAAAAGGTCACATGACAGGAAGAGAAAACTTCATGTATCCCTAGACCACGTGCTCCGGGGAAATAAATATGTATCCCGCTGTCGCATGCCCCCCGAGAAATATGTCTTCTTTGGGTAAACAAACCTTCATATCTCCCTACAACAAGAACCATAAATGTATAATATTGTTCCTGTTGTTTTTTCAGAGCGGCAGTGCGAGGTGTCATTAGATACAACAATTTCATTATTGGACGTTCAAATGATAATACAGGTATAACAAACCTTGGACAGATCACAGTGGACGAGTTCCGTTTCTGGCCCAAATTGCTTTCACAAAAACAGATACAGGAAAATGGTGAGTTAATTTAATTTGAATTTTTTAAAGAGATAAATATAGTACAGTCGAACCACGAAATCTAAAGATAAGCAACCAGAGAAAGCTCTTAATTATACATTAAATAACATTATTATTTTATAAGGTGGCCGTCATGGTCATGATCGTATGGTAGTTGGATTTACAACGACCTATGCAACCAGTTCCCAACACCACTGAAGTTGTTGAGTTCGAATCACGCTCATGGTGAGATGTACTCGATACAACATTATGTGATAAAGTTTGTCAGTAACTTTCGACAGGTCTCGGTGATTTCCTTCGGGTACTCTGGTTTCCTCCACCAATAACGCTGACCGCCACGATAGAGCTGAAATATTGTTGAAAGTGGCGTTAAACACCATAACCCTAACCCATTATTTTATAATATTTCACAATTTGTATATTTCAGGACCAATGTACAGATATTACCTAAACATGGATAGAATAGCTGGACAAGAATTGATAGTAGAAAACGCAGAAACAGAAATAAATGGAGATATTTCATTGGTCGACGGGAAGATTGGGAAAGCTGTTAAATTTTCTGGTCGTGGAGAATATATTGATTTGGGAAACCTACAAAACACGTGTCTTGGGGATCCTATTCGTTGTATGTATGGGTTTACACTAGCGTTCTGGATAAAGCCAGAGACTCTACCAGCTACTAAAACGTACTACTTTTCAAGTAGTGCTCATGGCTTCAATGTATATTCGGAACAAAATAGTATGTATTCGGAAGTTCGAAGTGGTAACAAGGTATGGAGGGATACCTTTTATGGCTTGGAGGTAGGAAAATGGAACTTTGTAGAGTTGACCTGGGATCCAGAGAGAGGTACCGAAATGTTCTTGGATTTAAAACGCGCATCATTCCAACGACGACATTCCTCTGAAAGTACTCCAACATCAACAGAAAATAAATTTTTCATTGGACGTTCCCATGGTAACCAAAAATATGAAACGAATCCATCTGTCATTTTGGATGAGGTAGAAATGTTCTACGGAGATAGACAGAGCTTGTTAGATCTGGACCTCATTCAAAGAGGTAAGAATGATGTTATTTGCCAGTATCCTGCAAAAATGTAAAAACCTGAAGAATAGTGTAGTATCCTTATGTTTAATGCTTTTATATAAATAAATAAAAACGTAGATATCAAATTTAGTGCGCATGGCGCGTTTCTAGAATAACCTTTATCAGGTACACTCAATATCGAACGATTTGAAAGCCAAATAATTTAAAGTTTTGGTTGCAAAAAAAAGTTTTTTTTTTATTCTTGTGGTCTTACTCTTAATAGACAAATTTCGCAATTCCGACTTGATTCTAATATCATACTTTTATATTGGAGTTAGGGACCATTATCGTTCAAAGTTCAAAGTTCAATGTATGTTGTAACAACAATTTATGAATTTTCTATTTATCAAGGTAAACCCAATAAATACCAGTTTGGCTTAGATAGTATGAGCGGTGACATAATCGTCCACCCATCGTTAATGATAGACACATACAACAAACCTAAGTTGGTGAAGGGGAAGATCGGGAAAGCCGTGAAACTGAATGGCCAGTCACAGGTTGTTGACTTTGGTGAACACGAGAACGACTGTCTTGGCAACCTTGACCTCTGTCATCATGGAGCGCTGCTAGCTTTGTGGTTTAAACCAACGAATTTTGAGCACAACATGTACTTTTTATCAAATGGACACAATGGAATTACGGTGACAAACCAAGGAAATGACGTCATAATCACAGCCTCGACAACCACAAAGAAATGGAAGATAATCACTGATAAAGTACGCACCCACAAATGGCATTTCATGGAAATAAGTTGGGATCCGGAAAAAGGCCTGGAATTCTACATCAATAATAAGCTTATTGAGAGTGATTATGTTGCTTCTCAAAGAACTGATCCCATACCCACTGACCTCGTAGGTGGAGCGGTCGAAGATAAGTTTTACCTTGGTCGTGGGAATGTTTATATGGAACGTGATACTTATGGGAAGGGTGTATTCGATGAGCTCGAATATTGGTACGGACCAAGAGATTATTTGAAAGCTTTTGGATATTTGAAAAGAGGTACGATAGTTACATCCTTTTATGTGTGGTTATTCAAATGTCAACGAATTCAACTAGCATAGTAAAATACAGTCTGCAAACCTGCACATGTGGTCACCTCTATTTAGCTGTCAATTGTATTTAAAGGTTTACCTTTTAGTTGTCCTGTCATAGACAATGTCATATGAATTGAGCATCTTTTCAGAGGTCATCTGTTTTAAAGGACCACATTTTCGTTGTCCCAGGGTTGACCTCTTGGCACAGTATTGAATAGAATTTTGTATGTGTAATTACTGGATATGCTATGCGGCATAGTACCAATATAGTTTGACCACCAGCGAATGTCCCTTTTGATGAGGAGAGCCTAGATAATATTTTTGTACCTTGTGGTTCCTTCAGGAGTTCCAAATCAGAAGAATCCAGGGTGAACTCGTGTGCTCATGAAGGGTAAGCAGTTCCTACTCAAATATAGTAGCACCCGTCGTGTTACTCCAGTTGCAAACCCAGTGATTATATTTTTAATATTTCCGTCACAATTTTCAGTCGTCCTCAAAAACAAACGATGTACGTATTTATTTTTCACGAACTTTCCTAATGCAATATTAATCACTAATTAATTAATATTTTATGATTATTTTCAGGTAAACCAGAACGATTTATCATTCCATTTGAATCCAGAGATGGTACAACTATTCCACATTCAAGGTTAAACCTGGTTTTGAACGGAAATCCACCACTCGTTCAAGGGCGTATAGGAAATGGATTGTCACTCCTTGGCAACGGTCAATATCTAGACCTTGGCGAACACCCGAACGAATGCTTGGGAAATCTTGCCCTTTGTCCCAACGGTATTACTGTTTCCGCTTGGATGAATTTCCAAAATCTGAATGATAATATGTATATTTTATCGACTGGTAATAACGGTATACGTATGTATATCAAGGACGATAAACTCAATGTCAAGGTCAACCAGAAAAATAAAGAATGGTATGTCCATGTACCAGAATCAGATATTGGCACATGGAATTATGTTGAGTTGTCATGGCACCCTGATTTTGGACTTGGTTTATATTTAAACAATACCTTAGTTGCACATTCAACATTTGTTGATTCTGTCAACAACGCACCGGTTACGACAACGAGGCCACATGTGTTATTTGGTCAGGCTAACCCGGGTGATTCCACCGATGTTACCAGGACGGCTGATATGGTTGTTGATGAGATGGAGGTTTGGTATGGGAGGAGAGAGGAACTACTGGCATTTGATTACATCCTTAGAGGTAAATATCAATCTTTAATTAAATGAAAAAATAAATAAGTATTATCTAATATAAATAAACAGGATTCAAAATTAGGTTATAATGTGATAGATTACGTCATGATTACATCATAATGATATCTGTTACGTCAAGATTACGTCAATATGTGATATGTTATGTCAAAAATGTATCACAATAATAATTTGCTCAACTTTATCAACAAATATAATTTTAAGCACTCTTTATATCTACCCATGTTTTGCAGATTGAAATTTTAGGCATCAAATATATTTTTATAATTTTGTTTAAATAATTGTAAGATTATTTAATTGTGAAGATTCTTTCATTCTTAATTTTAACTCTACTGTTTTCTTATCTGTTCAATAATATTTCTTAATATGAATATTCTTTAATTCTTAAATATTTAACTCTACTGTTTTCTTTTTACTGTTAAATAAGATTTTTTAATGTGAAGATTCTTTATTTCTTATTTATATCTATTATATTCTTATCTGTTCGATTAATTTTAATATATTTTAACAAATAACTTATTACATTCTATAAGATTTGCATTTTACTATTTGATATTATATAATCGTGTTTGCATATTCATTAACCAGGCTTATTTGATATATCTACTTGCGCATGTAGTCTTGTACATGTACATATGTCAGACTCAGATCGACGTCCAGCCTCTAATCAACGTCCAATCCACAAATTATGGCCGATCTCTAAATCACAGATATCTGTTCCTCAGATCTATGTCCTTTTTTAAATTATCAAATCGCCGTCCAATTCTCAAATCTATGTCCTTTTTCAAATTCTGAAATCGGTGTTCAATTCTCAAATCTATGACCGTTTCTCAATTTCTTAAATTGACGTCCAATGATCTAACGCTAACCCTAACCAATAAATCGGCCATATATCTGAGAATTTGGAATGGATGCTCATTTGAGAATACCCTTAAATCGGACCGTGATTTGAAATATTGACGTCAGTGGATGCCGATTTGAGGAGTGAACGCCGACTTGAGTCCGAACGCTGATCTAAGTCTATCATGTATAATCAAATATTTCACACATACTGGACCTTGTTTGCATATGTAATCAATAACAGGATCTTAAAAACAAAAAATCTCTATCTAAATTATCAAATCGCCGTCCAATTCTCAAATCTATGTCCTTTTTCAAATTCTGAAATCGGTGTTCAATTCTCAAATCTATGACCGTTTCTCACTTTCTTAAATTGACGTCCAATGACCTAACGCTAACACTAACCAATAAATCGGCCATATATCTGAGAATTTGGAATGGATGCTCATTTGAGAATACCCTTAAATCGGACCGTGATTTGAGATATTGACGTCAGTGGATGCCGATTTGAGGAGTGAACGCCGACTTGAGTCCGAACGCTGATCTAAGTCTATCATGTATAATCAAATATTTCACACATACTGGACCTTGTTTGCATATGTAATCAATAACAGGATCTTAAAAACAAAAAATCTCTATCTGTCCCGATGCTGTATTTACTAATGTCTAAAATTGGGGTGTATTAAAAACGTTTCTAAGGACCATCATTTTTATTTTCTAATGCCTAATATTGGGGTGCATTAAAAACGTTTCTAAGGTCTTGCTCCATGTCTCCACAATTGTATTTACTTTAATGCCTAAAACTGAGGTGCAGTAAAAACGTTTCTTTAGTTCCTACTGCATATCTACACCTGCCTGAAATTGGGGTGCTTTGAAAACGTTTCTAAGGTCCTATTGTATATCTACACAATTTTATGTTGTACCTTTGCGCATGCTCTTTTAGTTTGAACTGCAGATTTACAACATGAATGCCAGATGGAGTTTGAAATGACTTTTGTGTTATATTTTCCAAGAAAGATAACTCAAATACAATATAGATGAATAAAAGAAACAGTTTCCATAAGCAACATCCATAAAATGTTAGAAAATAACAAAAAATCATAACCCATTAAGATACCCATAATGCACTTTGCTATTTTAGAAATTTGGTGCATACTGGGATTTTTGTAAACCAAAATTTCATTATTAGTAGGACCATAGTAATCAATCATTACTGATCATAGTCGATTCAATGTTTGGTGTACGAAAGTAGAAAATAACTGATTTAAGAAGCGTTCATTGGAAACAATATGCCATTTTTTTTTATCTGTCCTCTGTATACGATAATCGCGTCCATGTCGTTTCAACCTCGATCTTACGGTCACCTTTGCACGATTTTCTTCTGATATTTGGATTTTGTTTTAGTATTATTTTATTAGGATTATAATTGTTTAAAACATAGGTTTGCTGTACTATTATTGGAGTCTTGTGTTTGTTGTCATGGTAACTCTTTTTTAGTATAAGCAAATATGGATTATGTTGTCAGTACTTTTATCGTTGTTTATTACAAATATTTAAATATTGTAGTAATTATTTTGTGGATGGTACATTACTCATTGCATGATAAACCTATATATATATTTCCCTTTTTACTTTTTTGTTCTCCTCCGACATTCGTGACTGGTAGATCTTCTTAATCAATGTACTCTTCAAAGTAGAGGAAGAACACTCTATACTAGACACATTTTCCATTATGACGTCACTCGACATTGGGAATTCCCATCGAGTAGTGTTCATGTAGTCTTAATCTGAACACCGATTCAAAATATTACGTGGGAGGGTGGTCGAAATCAGTCGGATTAGATTAAAAATTGGAGCTAAAGTATCTCAATCCAATTTATAAAATTAGAACGTACCTGTATTTCTAACTAATTTGCCTTTTTCATGTTTGTTGGGTATCCGATGAACCAATTCAAGATGCATGGTGACTATAGAGTGTCTGGAACGATGATATTAGTTTTCTTTTCTCCTTGTTTGCGTAATTTACATCAGAAGAGGAGTAACACTTCATGTTAAAATTCCTTACAGGAAGTCCAGACCTTTTTTCGATATTAAAAAGACATGGTGTGCGTTCGGGACACTTTTTCTTAACTTAATGGTGAAGATGTCATGACATTTTCATTTTGTGTTCTTCAGCATGGTTACTCCTTGGTATCTTCAGACTTTCCTGGCTTAATGGAGTTTCTAATCATTTACGAAATTAAATCTTTGTTGTGTCATTGTTCTCCGCAAAAACAAGAAAGGGGGTACTTAACTGAAATAATGTCCTTGACCTTTCTATATAATTACATGTACACTATAAGCATGGTTATTGTTGAGATAAATAGTGCATGCTACAGTATTTGTTATAAATGGCATCTATTAGTTCAAAAGTTAATCTATAGAACATTTTGATAACTACATATTATGACACAATTTCAGACACCATGTGAGAAAGTCTTTCAGTCGAATGTCTTTGTAGGAAGTTTCTCGCACATGCGCCTCAGATCACACAAACTAGTGCTCTTCAAGCACAAGCTGTTTCCAAGGCAGGTTGCTAAGGAGAAATCTCAGTAAGATTTGAAACCTTGTCAGAGGTTTACTGTAGTCTTCAATGGGTCGTATCGTTTTTGGTGTTTCAGATGTTACTGCTTTGTTATGCTTATCTTGTATTCCAACATTTCTGTATTACAGCAATACCAGAATACGAAAACTTTAATAAATATATCAATAAGTTGAAGAGTTCCAACTGGCTTCTTAATTTGCTATCTTTGGTTAGAAGCAGAAGAACTTGTTACAACATTTCCATTTGGAGTCTGGAAAAGAGAAAATAGACAACTATAGTATAATATTGAAGACCACACAGAAAGATAAAATTGACTCCCCATTTCCCTCACTTTATTCTTTTCGCAAAATAAACGATCCATTTTTTAAATATATTAAGTAATGGGGAAAACATTCCAAGAGTATTTTCCTTTAAAAGAAATGATGGTGTATTCTGCTTGATCCGTTTTGAGGGTAATGTAGGCCCTTCCAGATATTTCTCACAAGTTTAAACAATTGAATCTTGAATTGAAATAATTCCTGTTAAAATTCAATATGATTTTTTAAAAAGAAAACCAGTTAAAAATTATTTGCTCCAGTCTTCGTAATTTAAAGTTATTGTGGATTCGATTAGCGCCGACATTTGGGGACGCGACCTCGATACAACGTCTTGTGGTGGGGTTTGTCTCCATGTGCTTCTATTTCCTCCACCAATAAAACTGACCAACACGATAAATCGGAAACATTGTTGAAAGCGGCGTTAAAACAAACCACCAACGCCTTCAAATGGAACAGAGTGTAGGTTGTCAGTTATATAACTCCGCCACTTTAGCCAAATGTGTTTGTCTCACTATACTCTCTGGTATTGCTGTTTTGCAGAATTTCTTTCTTCTTTACAGCTTTCCTTCCATATTTCACTATAGCTTTGTTTCTAACATTCTTATCACCATGGTTACAGTTTTACTAACACATAACATTTAACCTTTTTAAGCGTTATTTATGACGTGTTATATAAAAATCTATTTATATCGCGGAAATGAATGACGTTAAAAAATTATTCTGGTGAATTTTAATTTAAGCAAAGGATAACAAATGTAACGTAAATCTAGGAATACAATAAATGTTTTTTGATCATTGGCTACATATTTTTGTACTCGTACTTTTTCTGAAATATGTACTGATCTTTCCAAAGGTAATAATTCTACTTTACTGGTCTTATTTAGTGAAACCGTCATCTCCTAAATAGGGGGTCTGAAATAATTGTTGCTTATTTTTGTAAACGCTTCTCGAAAGTAGAAATCACTTGTTACAGGTCACACCTCTAATGGAACATATCACTTGTATTGGAAAACTCTAAATTATATAGAAGGGTTTCGATTTTGGTACTAAGCCGAAACTATTCTTGTTTTGTATATCTCCATTTACCAGTTTGTTCTGCTCACTGTTTCCCTACACAACAGAGAGCAGTGGATAAAAAACGTATTTTAAGTAATTAATGTAAAATGTTAAGTACTGGAGGACGAATATCAGCTACTCTGCACAATGGGAACTGTTGAAATCATTTTAAGATGTGTGCACAATTATGTGTGCAATGACTCTAAGCAACGTCGACACTACTACTATGATGCTGTAACACCTGGCGTATTTTATACTGTGGCTCACTCTAAAAAGTGGACTTCAGTCGTCCAATCTAATTCAACATAACATTTCATGGTGGATTTCAAACGAAAACTGCACATGCTTTGAACGGTCGTCCGATCAAATTAAACGTTTTATGTCAAGTTGCATTACAGATGAAATTCATGTCATTCCAGAAGTTTAACGAACATCCAATCAAATTCAGCATTGCATATGTGCTGAATTTCAGATGAAATCTTCTGCATTCTACAAAAGTTAAAGATCGTCCAATCATATTCAACGTCACATATCATGCTGCATATTAGCTTCATACTATTACCATTTAATTATTATTTTTATTATTCATTTTATTATTGTTTTTATTTCTTTTCGTTTCGTTTTAAATTTCGTATTGTTTATAGACAAAATGTAATCAGCATGAACATTCTACACATGTGTTTTATTTGTAAGAGGTAGATCTAAATATGTGTAACTGATTACAAATGATTTCATTGGCAGAGCAGTTTGAAATATAACAAGTATAATGATAGTGATAATTAAACAAAACGTATTCAAAATATGATTTTTAAAATGACGTCACAGACCCAAAAATGCAACACACTTGATATAATGCTTTTTATCAAAATATGCTTTGGATATTTTATTTATTTGCACATTACATACTTATTCCTCCTTAGGACTTTTGGTATATAGTTACATGCTATCAAAAGTAGATTTACCACTTACTACTAAAACAGTCACAGGGTTGTTGTTATCTTATGTTTGTATCGTCGGTGGACAAAACACATTTTAAAACATTTCTGAAACGTTTCCAAATTATGAAACTGACTTAGTTTAACGAAATACTTTAAATTAACAATCCTGATATTGTTTAAGACACATGTTTATTTCCACAATTTTTCATCAGCTATATGTTATGTAATATACAGTCAAATCTCGTTGTGTCAAAGTCGAACAGACCGATAATTTTTCTTCGAATTTGCGGAGTATGCAAGTTATCCAGGGTAACATCATTCTAACAAGGACTTCCAAACATGATCATAGGCTTACTTCTAGTTATCTAGTTGACTTAATCGAGAAAACGAGATTCGACTGTACTGTTTATCTTGTTCTATTCCTGAATGTTTCGTCATGAATCAAAAACAACGAACACCTGGGAATTTTTCTACTGCAAATCAAATATTTCGAAATAGCTAGAATATTTTTCAATCACAAAAGAAAATTATTGTTGGCTGAGAACAGTTTGGTATGCGGAAGTAAGTGAAGAAATTACCCATAATTCTGTATGTTTTTAATTCATCCATTGATTGATCCATTTCAATAAGTGCTATGTATATCGTGATATTATTTTTCTGTTACGTAATATGCACGTTACATTTAAGAATGTCTTCAAACATATTCTTGTATTTTGAACGAATCTGTCATTCCTTGAAACACTTGTCACCGAAACAGACGTCTTATCACTTTTTCTGTCCGACTGTCGCCTCCTCATTTATGACTTATCACTGGATTTGTAACTAGATTAACACGACAAGTTCCACTAATGGAACAGGAACTGCCTACCCATCCGGAGCACCTGAGTTCACTCCCAGTTTTTAGTGAAGTTCGTGCTACTCGATCTTCAGTTTTATGTGTAATCTTTTGTAGATCGTTGTTTGTCCTTTTGGCCATTGTGTTGTCTGTTCTTCGATTTACGGATCTGAATGCCCCTATCTTCAAACTCTTCTGATGCTCTGGAAATTTCTTCTTTTATGTTCGTAACTTTACTCCCTCTGTGGTATGAAGATTAGTATATTTTTGATATTTTCAGTTTCTCCACTCCACTTATAACGAATCGTGAGCAAAAATCGTTAGTCTCCTGGTCAAGATTATGTGTCCCAATGGATAACTTTTTTTTCTCACTGTTCTAGAACTATAAATATAGCTCAGTGTGTTGTTCTAGTCAACGTCATCATCATGACATCAAAGGGTAAATTGTTCTCGTCATAATATTGACAAATTGCACAATTGACATTGTATTTTAGGGCTATCGATTGTTTTTGTGATTTTTCTAACTGTTTTTTAGAACTGTTCCGACAGTGTGGTATTTTTGTTTTGTTTTCATTTTATCTACTCCCTTACTCATCATGTTGTTTTGCGGTAACACCAAAATGTCAAAAGATAAGACGTCATAATTAATATGACGTCACAATAAATAAAGTATGAATTATCAGTTATGTATGTAAATGGCAGCTCACATGTCGATGCTAAACCGATATATGACTTCAAATCTGACATGAAAAGAAATAAGACACTGTTTCGGAGATATGTGAAATCACAAAATACAACATCATTTGTCTGTTTTGCTTAGCCCACAGTATACATTGAATTTAGTATGCTATCAGTTTGTCCCGAGTTCGGTTTCTTGTCAGACTGGGAGTATATTTCACAAATTATATATAAATGAAGGGTTTGAGACGTATCTAAGCATTCCCTCTGGATCACACTGCGGTTTCATTTATTTTCGAAAAGTATCATTTTTTCTTGATTTATTGAAAATGAACAAATCTTGTAATTTTATGGTTCCAACGAAAAAAAAACGAAATGTTGTAAAAATGATTTTTACATTTCAATATTTTTTTCATAAATTGGTAACACCAATCAAAATACATTTGTAGATTTATTTACAGTATAACCTCATTCCATATATATTGGATGATTGGTTAACACCCGCCCCGCCTTTTTCCCCCCTCATTCCATTGGCCTTCCATCATGCCCGTCTTTTCCTTTACTACTCCATTATTCAGAGATGTTTGTATTTTGTGGTTCCCTTTGTATTTTAGTTGATGCCGCCATTCAATTTTAGATAGCAGGTCTCTTTCTGAAACTGAAAGCTTAATTAATTGTTTAGAAGGCCATCTGTATGTATCGTACTCAAATATTTGAGTCAAACAATTGGAGCTTTTGAACGATTATTATTTTAATTGACTAAATAATTTGTGCTTTACAAATTACTAAATTTATGGTCTTTGATTTTATGTGATTGACTTTGGCATCAACTAAATCCCACCATTCCTAGAGCTCGCTTGTACATTGTATTTTTATTTTTATTTTATGCATGAAATCGCCATTGAAGACTTGTATTCATTTTTTCACTCCCTACAGACAACATTCGACACGAGATTTTCTCCATGGAAACCGAAACTAATGGCATTGTTGATCATCCTAAATATACTGTCACTCTAGAAAATGGCGCTCGATTGGTTCCTGGAAATATCGGCAATGCAGTCTCTCTCAGTGGATATGGACAGTATGTCGACATTGGAATACACAACGACAAGTGCATGGCGAATTTGGACAAATGCAAACATGGACTTACTATATCCATGTGGTTAAAAGCACGTCGCCTTGACGACAACACTTACTTCCTGTCCAGCCCTACATATTCATTATTCTACCGTGACGGTCGTCTGCAAGCGCGCTTTAAGCACAAGGGTAAGGTTTGGGAGGTATTTACTCCCAACATTAAAGCAGATCGCTGGCACAACGTCGATCTTAGCTGGACACCAGAAAATGGACTAGGCTTGTACGTCGATGGTACTCGGGAAGCGTCTACAACTCGTTATAGGGAAGCTATGCAAGGAGATCAACCAGCGTCGGAAGGTGTTCAGATTGGGAAGTCTGACATCAGTTCGAGAACATTAGCAGGAGATATTGATGAAGTTCAGTTTTGGTATGGTCCACGTGAACAACTTGTGGCATCCGGGCAACTAGGAGGTAAGAGTAATTTAGCATATGCAAATGTATATAGGTTTAAACTAATGACTTGCATAATCAGTGAGAAAGGCGGTGGTTGGTGGGTATGGTGCTTAACGCCACTTTCAACAATATTTCAGTTTTATTGGGGGAGGAAATCGGAGAACACCACCGACCTGCTGCAAGTCGCTGAAAAACTATTACATAATGTTGTACCGAGTACACTTCGCATGAGCGTGATTCGAATTCACAATGTTAGTAAGAAAGGATGGGGATGTAAATGAACACGAGGGACCATCTAACATTTTAGACACAAATTAAAATATGGGAACATCACTGTTATCGCTGCTCTACGTTGTATCGCTCAAAAGAAGATTTATTTAACTATAATTACCTATAATAGCAAAGCAAAATTTTGACATGAATGCAGTAGACCCGGTTACTTTCTTTGGTGCAAATGTGAATCTTCATATGCAATGCCAAAAACAATTCTATTTCTTGGTTTAACTACGTTTTTTCCCCACAAGGGATTAAACCTTATATACCATTAGATATGTGTCTGAACAAACTTGAAGAGACATAAAAAAACATATTCATGCCATTTTTGACATTTTTTACGATAGCAGTCCATCCTACCCTTTATGCCTTTATACTTTATACTTTGGGGGTCTTCCATTGTACCGGACTAAATCTGCATTTATAAAGATGATATATTCCAAACACAATTAAATGTCGATTTCATGTTGTTAAGAATACAGTCAAACCTGTATATAAAGGCCACTCGAGGAATCCTGAAAATGCGGCCTTCATGAACAGTTGCCTTTTATGTACAGGTTAAAATTATATGCACTATTCATTGATGGGAAAATGAGACTGTCCTTTATAGACAGTGATTTGTTATATACAGGTGGCCCTTTAAGGCAGGTTTGACTGTACTGTTTTTGCATTGTCTCCAATTCAGGCTATATATGCCTTTGTAAACCTATCGATTGGACCAAATACATCCCGCGGTCTTCACTTGTACAAATTTCAATTCAGATTTCAATGGCTCGTATCCTGTAGACCCTCTTCTCGTCTTTATGCATACGTACTTGAAACTGCAAACCACAATGTTAAAATAAGCAATTTACTTTTGCATTTGCATGTTATAAAAAAATCCTCATTGTAGTCTATGCTATGCTTAGACCCTAAGGTCTCAGACCCCATAATCCATTGGCTTTTAATCCTTAAGGATATCAAAAATATATTCAATATTAACCAGATTGATACATACATTACGTACCTATATATTTTCTCAGGTGTTGTCAACCACCAAGCAATCATGTTTGAAAGGGTCATACGTCAGTTTAACAACGGCACGTCAGCCATTGTGACGCCATCAAGAACGATATATTTAATTGGTGGACCAACTCGTGCACAAGGTGACCAACATGGCGCAATTAGAGTCAATGGTAAATCTCAATATATTTACGTCGGTGATAACGTCATCTGTACCGGTAATCTTGACAACTGCCCTCAAGGATTTACCATGCGTTTTGCAATGAAACCGGAAGGGCTTATTAACAACATGTACTTTCTGGATAGCTTCCCTTTGTCTATCTACTATCGTGATGGGAAATTATTCGCTACAGCGAGAACACCGAACAAGGCGTGGACGGTATCGGCTCCTGGGATCAGGAAAAATGAATGGCAAGACATTGAAATCACATGGCATCCTCAAGCAGGTAAGATATTATAGTAACTTAGTTTATTATTTTGTGGGCGGCCAGTAAATTCAATTTGCTACTATCAAATGAACATTTGATACTGACAAATATTAAAATAAATCAACAGCAGGATACAGCACATTTATAACTTGGCTGTAATTACTTATATATTATACAATATACGAAACAAGTTACTAAATAAAAAGGATCATCTTAACTACACAAAAAGTTAAATAATCTACTGTGTATAATCAAATGGCATACTAGTAATTAGTATCTTTAGAACTTTCTA
Source organism: Bathymodiolus brooksi (assembly GCA_963680875.1). Taxonomy (NCBI): domain Eukaryota; kingdom Metazoa; phylum Mollusca; class Bivalvia; order Mytilida; family Modiolidae; genus Bathymodiolus; species Bathymodiolus brooksi. Next base: position 26,610,239 of record OY804589.1, read on the forward strand.
CGTTATTTGTTAACTGCTAAATTATCCAAACATTGTTGGGTGTAGTGAGAGATATTCCAACAACAATACCGGTAATCAATAATGCTATGATTTTAGTTTTAATTTTTTTTTACTTCTAAGTTGTTTTTTTATTACTAAATTAGCCAAACCTTAAAGGGGTCTAGTGAGAGAAATGAAGAGCTACTTTTAATTTATATTCCAACAATAATAATTAAGGATTGATCTCAATTTTTTTTTTCGGTTCATGAAGAAATAAACTCAAAAATGTGGTACACACTGTGTAACCACATTTTTGAGTTTATGTCGAATGAACCGAACAAAAAAATTGTGATCAATCCTTATAAATTATTTCCTAGTTAATTTTTTTCTTGTCCTAAAAATATTTTGTCGGATAATAATTGCTTAAAAAGAATTAGAATTAAAAAAATTCCCAATTGAGACCCCAACATGTGACTTCCGGTTTAAAATTTTGTCTATGGAAAATAACATCATTTTTTTATCCAATCAAAATCTCTTAACACATCAAATTAATTTATTCGATAATGTTATGATTTTTGTTTTTGATTTTCTTATATATTTTTACAGTGGAAGATCCAGGTGAAAAACATTACCTTATCCCTTTAGATCATTCTGTGACGACTCCTCCTCTTTGTGTTCTTACTGTCTTTGTAAAATGGACTCATCCAGAAATCGACTGTAATTATCCAAGACATTAATCTCCAACATGTTGAACATGTAACAATCGCAATTACAAGAATATAGAAATTTCCATTTCAAATGCAATGATCATGAATTATGGGTAAAACATATTAGCAAAGTATTTGATTACACAAGATATAGAACTAGGACATGTGTTAATCAGAATTCAACTGTATAGGAAAGAAAGTTTGGGTTTTGATTGGTCGTGATTTTTTGGTAGAGGGCGTTGAGCTTGCGCAGTACGAATTACCGGACGTTGAATTTCTGGATCGGTCCATTACTGGTAGTTGATTGTAGTTTAACAAAACAAATACATAAATCATCAACGGATGTTGGGGTAGCCATTTAAAGCCTCTTTAACAGCCTCTATGGATTTAGGAGTAACAATGTATAGCCTTTCTATAACAGCTGCGGTGGATGTCAGGGTAACCATTTGTAGGCCTCTCTATAACATCTCCGAGTGATTTATATAGTTGTGGTTGGCTATATTGTAGAATATTACTACATGTATTCACTTTATATAACCTTAAAATGTCTAATTAAAACCTAAGCCAAATCCAGCCAATAATATCTATACCTTATGGAGATAAAAATAAATATTGAAATCTCGAATTAAAATGTGATAAATAAATTCACCAGTTCAAAAACTGAACAAGAAGACAATGTAACGTAGATATCAAATTTAGTGCGCACGACACATTTCTGAAATAACCTTCATCAGGTACGCTGTAAATCGAAAGATTGGAAAGCCAAATAATTTAAAGTTTGGGAGCAATTAAACCAAAGACAAGTGAATCCAATCCAAATCCAAATCAAATAATGTTTCTACACATTGCATGCTAGTAATAACAAAATGTAAAAACAAAACAATAAATACCACCCTTTTGGAACAATTACAAAATCTAACATCAATAAACTAGTTTGTGTATTCATAGTCAACTAGTTCTGGTTTGTATTCACAATCAACTAGTTCTGGTTTGTATTCACAATCAACTAATTGTGGTTTGTATTCACAATCAACTAGTTGTGGTTTGTATTCACAATCAACTAGTTCTGGTTTGTATTCACAATCAACTAATTGTGGTTTGTATTCACAATCAACTAGTTGCGGTTTGTATTCACAATCAACTAGTTGTGGTTTGTATTCACAATCAACTAGTTCTGGTTTGTATTCTCAATCAAATAGTTCTGGTTTGTATTCACAATCAACTAGTTATAGTTTGTATTCACAATCAACTAGTTCTGGTTTGTATTCACATTCAACTAGTTCTGGTTTGTATTACTTTTTGTATAAACATTCACCGTGTTCCTGTTTGTATTCACTTGTTCCTCCAAGTAGCGTCACATTAACCTTCTATTCCATTACTATATTCAAATTAATATACATGTAGTTAACACTGTTGTATTGACAACAATATTCAGAAGAATATACATGTAGTGAGATATGTAAACATAGTCGTAAAAGACAGACAAATACTGATTTTCAAGACAACCTAATACAAACTTCAAAACAGAACCGAGAATTACTGTTTTCCATGACAGGACAGACAAATACTGATTTTCAAGACAACCTAATACAAACTTCAAAACAGGACAGAGAATTACTGTTTTCCAGGACAGGACAGACAAATACTGATTTTCAAGACAACCTAATACAAACTTCAAAACAGGACAGACAAATACTGATTTTCAAGACAACCTAATACAAACTTCAAAACAGGACAGAGAATTACTGTTTTCCATGACAGGACAGACAAATACTGATTTTCAAGACAACATAATACAAACTTCAAAACAGGACAGAGAATTACTGTTTTCCAGGACAGGACAGACAAATACTGATTTTCAAGACAACCTAATACAAACTTCAAAACAGGACAGAGAATTACTGTTTTCCATGACAGGACAGACAAATACCTACTTTCAGGGAAGACACATATTGATGTTCAGGACATGACAAGTAAATACTCATTTTCGGGACAGACAAATATTGACTTTTAAGGACACACAAAAACAACTTGTTTTCAGGACGGAACAAAAACTGATTTTCAAAACAGGACAAATAGTCACTTTAATGACTGGGTACTTAACTTTCAAGACAGGAGATCTCGAGACTAATACTGATTTTAATGACAGGACAGACAAAAACTGACTCTAAAGACAGGACGGAAAAATACTGACTTGCAGGACAGACAAATGTTTACTTTTAGAACAGGACGCACAAATATTGAATTTCAGGTCAAATACTGATTTTAAAGACAGGGCAGACAAAAGGTTACATTAAAGACAGGACAGGACAGACAAATACTGATTTTAAAAACAGGGCAGACAAAAGGTTACATTAAAGACAGGACAGGACAGACAAATACTGATTTTAAAAGAAATGAGACTCCAATAATGACTTTCATGTACATGCCCATGCGGTCACCTCTGTTAAGCTGTCACCTTGATTAAAAGGTCACATTTTCTTGTCCTATCATAGAAAGTCATAGAAAATTTCATATGAATTGAACCTCTTTTAAGGGGTCACATGTCTTATAAGGCAACTGTTTTTTCCTCAAAGGTGACCTTTTAATACAGGTTTGACTGTATTGTTTATATTGGTCATTGAAGATATCACTATACGGTAACTGAAATTAAGAAATCCAATAAATTTCTTATACATATTGACTTCACCTAATTGTCAGATATGTTTTTGTTCGTGTCCACAATAGTCAATAAGGACACAGTTCGGTGATTTCTCGTCATTTGGACTCTCTAAATATTGCAATTGGTGAGCGTTAGTATTTTGTTTAATTTCATATCCCGTAGAGTCAAATAGTTGATATCTTTATTTTGCATTGTATAACATGCAGATTTTATTGTATTTTAAGGTCTGACAATGACTTTGAATGGAAATGAAGCTGCCCACCAGACATTCGGAACACCTCAGGACGAGGTACGCGAATGGAGTAACAAGCTATATCTAGGTAGATCTCTCTCGGACATGATCCGAGAGAGATACGCCAATGCTGTGTTTGAACGCTTAGATATTTGGAACGCTAGGAAGCAGTACCTTGAAATACATAATATCGTCCGTACTGACAGGAATAGTGGTGCCCCAGTCGTTCCTGATATAAGAAGAACGCCTGCGCCTGACATTATTGTAAGACCGCCTATAACGCGGGCGCCTACCATCGTTATAAGACCACCTGTTGTAACACGGGCGCCAACTGTAACACGTGAAACTGTTGTCATTGACAACATCCGGCCTCCAATCACTGTGAACCCAGTACAACCTGACAGAAACCGAATCGTCGATACTGGTGACACCAATGTAACTGTTATCACATCCAACAATCGTGAACTTACCATTCGACTGGACGGAACAGTAGGGGCCATTCCTACGCGGAGAAGTCCAGGTAAGTTCACATGTCATCATGTAGTTGTAATGTGGTCAATTTGATTAGACTGTTGTACAATCGTAACTACTCGGCCATTCTGGCTACCCTGCAAATAACCTCATACGTACATTGTAGAAATTCTTCTTAAATTGTTTGCCGGAAGTTAAGTTAAGCCGCACAAAAATATAGTCCACGAAAATCCAATATGGAAGACATACTAAGTAAAATCTAATCATGCAAAACTAATTAAAACTGTAATTGAAATATAGAAAATTGTTTAAAATATAACTTTATCAAACTTTCATGTAACTGACATGTGAAAAGTAGTGCGATTTATACGCCTAATGCATACGAGGTTATTTGCAGGGTAGCGAGAATGGCCGAGTAGTTAGGATTGGACTGTTGTAATGTCATCAATCTTATCAAACTCGTAAGTTTTCGTATCTGCTCCGAATGCGACTCTCTGTTGTATACACTCGTGGAACGGCAATGGCGTTTGAGATCTTATGGGATATCTTGAAGTAATATAATAAATCTTAAATTCCTTAGTTCATCCCCTATTTTTAATTAGGTTCCTGTTGCTCGGTGTTTAGTTTTCTGTGTATGGCTTTGTAACCATAGTTTGGTTGTTTTCTCCTTTTTTCCTTGTTTGTCATTGTATTGCCTGTTCTTCCATATATAGGCGGCTACTGATTAACTTTTTGGTATCTTCTAACATACTGAAAAAAAAAATTTACTTAAAAGTATGCTAACTTTTTTGTCCTCTTTTCCTAAGCATAGTGACAGTTACTTGCGATAGGTCGGTGGTTTTCCCTGGGTACTCCGATTTCCTCCATCAATAAACCTGACCGACACTATATAACTGGAACATTGTTGAAAGTGGCGTTAAACACCATACCCCCCCCCCCCCCCCCCCCCCCCCCAGAATAGTTTTCTTGTATGTCTATACGAACTCGCATAAATACAAATATTCTTTAAACGTTTCGGTATTATCTATGTTAGCATCCTGTAATTTGTTAATTGGAGTTATTTCCCTTTTAACAATTTCAGTCTGTTTTTTCTTCGTTCCTTATTATTATTCTGTTTTATTACCTTTTTGTAATTTATATTATTTAATGTAAAAAATGTCAATTTACCCACACAGTCTAAGTTTATTTCCCTTTCGACAGTCACACCACGATCCAACATTAGAAGACTTTTAATGCCCCTGTCGAGAGCCCCTGGTATGTGTGCAGTACCGGACTAAACTGCACCTGTACAGGTAAAATTGGTCCGTGAATCATCTCAAGATTTATAAGATTAATTTCATCAATACCTCTATCCCCCCGGAGATATTAAAGAAAATTGTTTTCTTCTCACACGAAGCGTGTAAAATGTAGGCCTACATCGGTTCAATGGGTATTTTGTGAAAATATTGTTATAAAGTTAATGATACGTTAGCCAGATTTCAGGCCATCAGGAGTATTTTTATAGTTTTCTGAGCTAGTAGTTCTACTAAATTAAATGTCCCGGTCATAATGTGGTTTTATATCTCCTGTTATATTGTACAATTTTTTAATTGATTCTGAAGTTGTCTAGAGAGATAAATTCTCAGAACTACATGTAAAGAGAAAGACTGTCCATCAAATTATATTTTTATACGCCCGTCTCGAGACGGGCCGTATTATGTGATTGGGTATGGCGGGCGGGCGTCCACACAGGTTTCCGCACAATAACTTTAGTTCCGTATATTAGATCTTTACCAACTTGGCCACATGATTCCCCTGTGGAAGGGGAAGAACCCTATTTATTTTGGGGTCATTAGGTCAAAGGTCACTATAAATAGAATTTTTGACAACAGGGTTGTTTTCGCACGATAACTTTAGTTCTGTATATTGGATCTTTACCAAACTTGGCCACATGATTCCCCTGTGGAAGGGGAAAAACCCTATTTATTTTGGGGTCATTTGGTCAAAGGTCAAGGTCACCGTTACTATAAATAAAATTTTGACAACAGGGTCGTTTCCACATGATAACTTTAGTTCTGTATATTGGATCTTTACCAAACTTGACCACATGATTTCCCTGTGGAAGGGGAAAAATCCTATTTATTTTGGGATCATTAGGTCAAAGGTCAAGGTCACTGTTACTATAAATAGAATTTTTGACAACAGGGTCGTTTCCGCATAACTTTAGTTCTGTATATTGGATCTTTACCAAACTTGACCACATGATTCCCCTGTGGAAGGGGAAGAACCCTATTTATTTTGGGGTCAAAGGTCACCGTTAATATAAATAGAATTTTTGACAACAGAATCGTTTCCGCACGATAACTTTAGTTCTGTATATTGGATCTTTACCAAACTTGGCCACATGATTCCCCAGTGGAAGGGGAAGAACCCTATTTATTTTGGTGTCATTACCATTATACTTTGATAATTTATATAGACGGGCGTATTTTGTGATGCACACATTTCTTGTTCAAAATATATGTAATTGAAAATATTATGAATTAATATTTTAAAGATCATAATTAATATACAGATAAATTCCCGCAAATGATTTTTTTTTTATCTCGTTTCGTTTATCAATGACGTATGCTGGTCGTTTATGAAAAAAAATATTTGCGCATTCGTATTATATTGGCACAAAAGAACGGGGGGGGGGGGGGGGGGGGGGGTTGTTGTTTTTATTATGCAAACGTAGAATGCCGATATCAAATTGGGAACGATATAACTGAAATATTGTTGAAAGTGGCGTTAAACTGCATAACCCTAATCCTCAAATTGGGATGGCCTGCCTGACAATTCGTCTTACAGATATAAATAATATTCTCTGAAAACATACACAAATACACGGTATTGTTTAACAACATATGGTTGTCAGTTGTTCCATAGATAAGAAATAACGATAGTTAATCATTTCAATACTCTGGTCAGAAGGGGAAGCTACCTACGGCTTTGTTGTATGTAACATACTTATACTCTGGTCATAATATGGAAGCTCCCTACGGGTTTAATATATATTGTATGTAAACTATGTTATTGTGTATGCAAAAATATTTATCTGCATCAACCGACCCACTCGTCACGTGATTCATTGATGTAGATCAAACAAGCTAACCACAGTTATTTAACACCATAATTAAACATTGTTAAGTGTTAACGATGCTGGATATTTTTTCTGTTGCCGTTATTTAAAAAAACATATTTTATTCCGCCCACGGCATCACTGAAATTGAAATATTGTTGAAAGTGTCGTTAAACACCATAAGCCAAACCTATCTTTTTAATTCATTCATTTCTATTCTGATTTTTTTTATATGGGGGGGGGGGGGGGGGGGGTGTAAATAATATTGCTGACAAAATACTAAGTAAATAATATTGTAAATATCATAAACACAATGTTGCGTAATCCAATACATTCACAAGCATATATATATACATATATATATAAAACATAAAGAGATAACACATAATATATTTCTATGAACTTTCACAAAACATTTTAAGTGGTTACGAATCGCTTATTTTTTCTTCTTCATCATAGTGAGTAATAAAAAAAATAAAAACATAGAAATCTTATTTAGTGGAGACGACTTTGTATCTGGAATAATAACCATCATCAAGTACAATTGCCGTTATTATTATTTTTTTTTTTATTATTATTATTTTTTTTTTATTTTTTTTTTTTTGCTATGCATTTTTTTTTCTAATCCCCGATCAAACCTCCCAAATCAATGAATGAATGAGCAACACAAACATTCCATCTGCCTATTTTTGGCTGCTAGTAGCTATTAACAGTAGCTAAGTCTTTCTTCATCACTTCTTGATTGCCCAGGGGCCAAGGAGGGGTGTCATTTGATGAACACAAACCATTAATTACCTACAAGTCAAATTGCCTCTGAGTCAAATCGGGATGATCGCTTTTGATTAAAGATGAAACAAATATTATCCACCATACCGTAAAACAAGACACACTTTCCTTGGCAACGAAGGTTTATAACTGTTTATAAACTGATATACCAGCTACATCATATTTCGTGTATCACATTAATATTGAAGAGGCAATTCAGGGGAGGGAAGTGACGTCATATTCATAACCAACCTTCTGTATTTTGAGTGCAGCAACACTTTTTTTGATAACAAGTGGATACTTATTAAAACATAAGTGTTGCGGAAATATCTCAAATTTTTCTCAAATTAGTTTGTGCACGGTTCGTTCTCACGTATTGAAATAGTATACCTTTAACTCGATCCAACGGATTATGAATTTATAAAGTTGTTTTTGAAAAGATGAAGAATTTAATATTAGGAATTTTAACGTGTGTAGTTACCTGTCTTGGTAAGTCAATAATATATTAGAGGGGTTAGGGGGTTATGGTGTTTAACGTCACTTTTAACAATATTTCAGTTATATCGTGACGGTAATAATATTTTAGACCTTTAAAACCTGTAAAAACATCGAAATTTGAAATAAAAATCTATTTTCATTTAAAATAGATGTTTGTTGAAAAGTACAAATAAAATGTTTATGAATATATATGAATATTATGGTGGTTTTCTCAGAGTACTCAGGTTTTAGGCACTGAAATATTGTTGAAAGTGGCGTTAAACACCATAAACCAAACATATAAATATTATATACATCTAGTCAATGAAAATAAGTTTTTTTGTTTGTTACTTATTTATTTTTATTGTAGTTATTTATTTTACACATTTGAGTTGATGGTGATTGTTGCCTTTGATTATTATAAAAATGCATGATGAGTATAATATTTAAGAAAGTTGGCAAAGTGGCAATAATGCACCCACTTTCTGGATGACTAAACGATGTTTACTGTTTGTTGTGGCTTCCAAAAATAGCGTAAATTGAATATAAAGAGGGGATGTAACTCATAATTTCATTCAGAGGTGGAGGCGTGAACCTGAAAGGGTGGGGGGGGGGGGGGGGGGGGGGCTTTCTAATTTGACAGAAAGGTGTGGGTCAAGCTTCATGAGAAGACCTAAAAGTGGGGGAGGGGGTAAACTTTAAAGTGAACTGAAAACGGGAGGGACAATCTTCAAAACCGACTAGCAAAAAGGTCATTTGACTTATAGACATACATTTGTACCATTAAATCTCTTGGCGTACTGAACATTTACTGCTATACCATGCTGTAAATTCAACTTTTTTAAAAAAAAATCCAGAAACAGGGGGTGGGGGGGGGGGGGGAGGGGCAAAAACATTGTTTTGCCTTTCCCACTTTGAAAAGTGGGAGACACTTGCCCCCCGGCTCCTATACCCATGATTTAATTTTGCTTTCATATTATTTCTTTTAAGTGATTCTCGTAACCGTCCTAAAACAACAGAAGGCTGGTTTCCAATTGGGATCCATGCACAGATGTCACCGGTTCTGTTTAACTAATATGTCTAAAATAGGTACACTCTGTACAAATCCAAACACGGTATAGAGGGGTATTGACCATAGGGGCATTTGGTCAATGCCAGGTAAAGTAAGCAACACATTGATAAACAATGAACCGACCGGATGGGTGACGGTTTTAAGACCCAGTTCGCTTCTGAAATTTGTCACGGCATATAATTTTAAGGTTAATCGCGCATGTGTATTGCAACTATAGGTAAAGGTCAACCATTGTCATCAGTAAGAAGTCTATCTCTACAACGCTTCATAAAATAACGTTCAATTCAAAAGAAAACCCCATTAGACGAGAAAAAAAGAATTAAATCTTTTCGATTTAACTGGTGAAAGTGTCCATTAATGTGCTTGGCCCGAAGGTTTTTACTCTCAGATTTCAATCGGTTTTTTTTTTTTTTTTTTTTTAGGAAATATAATGATGGCTTTTTGTATTACTTACTATATGAATTGTATTATAGATAATGAAGCTGTCGTATGGTTATGGTTATGGTGTCTAACGCCACTTTCAACAATATTTCAGTTATATCATGGCGGTTAGTTTTATGGAGGAAACTGGAGTACCCGGATAAAACCACCGACCTGCCGCAAGTCACAGACAAACTTTATCCCATAATGTTGTATTGAGTACACCTCGCCATGAGAGGGATTCGAACTCACAACGTTAGTGTGGTTAGGCTCTGATTACATAGGTAGTGGTAAATCCAACTACCATACGATCACGACCACGACGGTCCCAGCTGTGGTAGGTCTTGTTATCTTGATAGGATTAGGTCATCGTACAGAACCAGATAAGATCTGTCTGATTACCTTAAGTCTTAAACAGTAGCAGGTCTTTTAATCCTTTAATAAATAGTCTCTACAATAATTGTGTATTCTCTGTAAATACCAAGATGGCCATTTTTTGTGTGTATCCATTTCTCGAATTAATTCACATAAAGACCTAAGGGTAAAAATACAGTAAAGTACAATTGACATTCAAGGATATGAATACAATTGAATGAAGGGCGGGGACTTTGTTGAATACAGTTGATTTGGGACGCATAACCCGTATTTTACAATTGACTTAATAGTAGGAACACCATAGAATACACGTGAATGAAGGGTGGGGACACTGGAATACAAATTGACTGAAGGGAAGAGGCACGTAGAATATAATTTACTGAATGGTAGGGCACCGTAGAATACAATTGACTTAGGGGTGTAGAAATCGTATTTTACAAATTGACTTAATAGAATACATTTGAATGAAAGGCGGGGACACCGTAGAATACAATTGACTTAAGGGTAGAAACACCATAGAAAGCAATGACTTGGAGTTGGAATACAATTACATGTACTTAAGGTTAGGGACTCTGCAAAGGGCGTATGAATAACATGATTATAGTTATTATATTCATGATTTTTATTTTGTATGGTGAAGACCTTATATTCATTGGGGGGGGGGGGGGGGGGGGGGGGGGTAAACCATAGCTTTATATGTGGGAGGTATCAGCTTTCTACTAATTTTTGTGATTTATGATATTGATATACGCTTTATCTTATAATTTTCCATGGACTATACACACAGATGCATCGAATACATGTGTTCATTCAAAACACAATGTTAAATCCGGATTTATTTGGAGTCCAGGGATTTTGCTCCCTTCTTCTTTTTTACGGTCGTTTCTTTTACTTCTTAAAACATTTCTCCTCCTGGACACTGGAAATATGAAGGGAATGCTATATGCATGACGGATAACATTAATTCTGACAAATGGCAGATTACAGAGAGAGATAAGATAGTGCATGTTGAGTAACATCTTCGGTTTGTGTTTTGTCTATATTAATTGCTTCAACATTATTCCGTTAGGGGCTCAACACAGGGGAAATTACATAGTTATTAAAAAATAATATTTTCACAGAAGTTTTATTTTCGTATATAGATTTATACTTGTTTATTGGAATAGAAGGGGGGAAATTCAGTGTACTACAGTAATAGAGGGAACGCGTTGTGATGAAGACTTTCTTCCTTTTCTTCTTCTATCAAATACTGACAGCTTTCAACAGGCTGAAGATTATATCTTAGAAAAAATACCACAAAAACTATTTGTACGATTTAACCACCATAAATGTGTATGAGAAAAAAAGAGGTCTTCAAAATTAAGTAGTCGGGTGTTTTTATTCTAAATTTTGTGTTAAGTTAGAAATTGTTTTCCGTCATCTAAAATTTTTGTTTGGCATTTTGTTATAATGCATCATAGACTTGATCTACCAATTTGCTGACGTATATCTCTTAATTTATTGATCAGATATGGCCAACCATTCTTTGGTATTTGGCATGTGTATTCTACAAGTAAATAATGAGTGGCGGGTGTTCAACTCAATCTTTCAACAATACGGTATTTCATTTCTGTCGTGTCGGTCAGTTTGTTGAATAAACCGAAGTACCGTAGGAAAACAACCGACTTGTCACGAGTTATTTCACTTTTTAAAGGTGGGAAAAGGGGTCTCCTTTCATGCAAAGCTCAATGGAATGAAATACATTTTTCCCATAAGCTGTTCAAAATTTTATGGTACGATCGTGAGACATGGTGGAGAGATTTTATCCATGAACTTAAATGACTTATATAATGGTTTATTTTGTATACTTATCAGCAATGACATATCTAAAGTGTATGGAAAATACATTTTATTGTAATCTCGATGTCAGCCATGACAAATCGTTCCGCTTCGCTGAAACGAAAATGTGTCGTAATGATTCGTCGTGTGACGTATTGGCTTCATTTTGATTAAGTGACATGGATCTTTTGCCGTATTTTGTTGGAAAATTGTGTCATGTCTTCGAATATAATAACTCAAGCTCAAATATTTACTGTCTTGAAACTAAACAATTTTGAGTACAATAACAGACTCAAAGAGTTTATTTTCCTAGAAAAATTATAAAATGACGTGTATATTTTGTATTTAATCAGATTTGATAGCTATAAAAATGTGTATAAATGGTTACAAAATTTGTTGTTAGTCTTTCGTGGCTATCTAGTCTGTGTAATTAAAAAAAATACATGTTTTTGTAAAAAAAAAATACAACATGCATATTTTAAGTTATATACCGGTAGTTTTCTTCTTCTTCTTCTTTGGTTACGGAAAACCATCAACGTACTGATGTTTACTTTCCGGCGCATGCCTGGTAAAATGTTTTCAAATTTAAAAAAAAAATTTGGAACATAGAAAATTAGTTTGATATAATTGTTATTTATTTTATAGTTTTATATTATCAGTTTTTAGTTTTGATGGGATACTTACTATACATTTCTTGTTATATAGTTAGTAATTATTGCTCAGTTATAAAGCTGAGTGAGAAATTGTTTTGCTTCGGAACCGTAGCACTTAACGGTCTTTTGTCCACAGGGGCTCGCAGTTATATTTTCACATCGCCAGGTATAAATACATACCCTGTGCTTTTGTCCAAAAGAAATGACCGTTTAGAGTTATGGGGATCCACAGCTATGTTATGGTACTGTTTGGCTGTTTAATATCACGAATAAGTTACTCTTTAATTTGATTCGAATTAATGATGGTGTCTGTTGATATAACTGAAATATTTTTGAAAGTGGCGTTAAACACCATATCACTAATAACACACACACTGTTTTGTAATAGACCAACTCGCTGAATAATTTCAATATCTTTTGACCCAAACGGAGACGGGACATTGGATCTTGCGCACTGGAGACAAACACGCTAACCCTTATATCACAGAGGCGTTATCATTGTAACAATATGACATCCCATTATTTAGTAAACAATTGTCGTATACGGGAAGGGTGTTTAACGTCAGTTTTAACATTACATTTAATACTATTGCAGTAATATCGTGGAGAGGGTCTATTTTAATGGTTTAAGATAACGGGAGAAACTAATCATTGTTGACAAAATTTATCACATAGTATCATATAGACAATATTTATTAGCTCAAATTTAAACAATTTAGACCAAAAAAACATAGTAAAAAATGGCAATACAACTTTAGGGTAGGCACTTAAAATCAAGGGTTATCTGAAACACATGTTGTTGGTTTTTTTTTATTATTGTTTTTTTAATGGCAAAAACACAATATGAATATGAAAAAAAACAAACAACAACATATGATTAATACTACTAATGTAAAGGAAGGGAAAAAATAAAATTAATGCTTATCAATCTTGACTGACCAATTATATTTACTATGTACTTGTTCACCAAATGTTATCAATAAAGATGTGGTGTTAGTAGACAAGTGGTCAGTCAAGGTTTCAACTTTCATATAACACAAGTCAGTGACAAAAATTTATGACATAATGTTTGCTGTTACTCCTAAATGTTGCAGGCTTAGCACAGAAGCAACAAATACCAGTTTTATAGTCTTTTAATAGTTTACTAAGGGAGATAATAAAATAATGGGATATATTCAAAGATAAGAGTGATCGCGTGGAGGTGCAATACCACTAAGCATGGGAACCAGTCAAAAGGATGTATGATAAAGTAGTACCTAAAATACAAAATGAATCCCTGCACTGTTACATAAAAAATAAACCCTTGTAATGTACAATCGTAACTACTCGGCCATTCTCGCTACCCTGCAAATAACCTCGTATGCATTAGGCGTATAAATCGCACTACTTTTCACATGTCAGTTACATGAAAGTTTGATAAAGTTATATTTTAAACAATTTCTATATTTCAATTAAAGTTTTAATTAGTTTTGCATGATTAGATTTTACTTAGTATGTCTTCCATATTGGATTTTCGAGGACTATATTTTTGTGCGGCTTATCTTAACTTAACTTCCGGCAAACAATTTAAGAAGAATTTCTACTATGTACGTACGAGGTTATTTGCAGGGTAGCGAGAATGGCCGAGTAGTTACGATTGGTATGTTGTAGGCACAGATACTGCAAAATACCGAATGTCAACAGAAACCTAGAGACTTAAGGATAATTTTAAGCACATATTTGAAAACCTTGTGATCTGAAATTTAAAAAAAATGCTTGCATTGGAAAGTAACCACCTGAATTTGTGTTAAATCAAAAGTGATAGTAGAATTTTGGAGGGTTGACAACTTCTAGCAGGCAGTTTTTTCATATATGCCATTAAATGTATGTTGATTTTTGGAGGTAAGTTTCGAGTTAGGTACCCCTTCCATGAGATATGAGTGTCACTTATATTAAACTTCAGGAGAAACCTGTATTAAAACTCGAAAAGATTTTATTTAACATAGAATGTTTTTGGAGATTATTTAGTGGTATGACTCCTTTTAGTGTAAAAGGCAGCAATGACTAAGGGAGATAATTCTTATTTGCATTGTGTAAAAATTCAGCAATAACTAAGGGAGATAATTTGCATTGTAGATGTGGTGACTACACAGAGAACAGTGATCAACCCAGGTGGCTCCAGCGGTAGTAGGACATTCTTCAGTGGATATGATGTCACAGATTTTGACAAGTACTTCTCAAACATTGTCCGTTTCCATGGCAATGCTTATATCCATTATGACTTTGACAAAGTTGGTTACCAACAGCAAGATATCCTGACCCCCGTCAGAAATGAGACCTTTACCTTCCAGTTCATCACCAGCGAGAACAACGGGTTGATTTGGTTGGACGACCGTACAGATTTGAGAATGTACTTGGCTATAAAGGTAATAAATATAAAATGACGATGGATACCATTTTTAAAATCTTAAATTAAAGTCTTAAAAAAATAATAATTTTTTTTTTTTTGCTGTTTCAGCATTTTTTTTAATTTTTTTTAATTTAATTTTTTTTTATAGATATTTCATGAATGTATGAAAAAAATAGTTATTAATATAAATTTTTTATCAGATATATTTATATATGCCAAGTCGTTTGTCTCTGATTTTGATTCATCATAGCTGACAGAATATAGTATTTCCTTATATCCATGACGATTTATGAATTTGTTCTTGTGAAACAGAATATTATAGATTTAAAAGAATGTGTAAGTACAATGCCAAGGTCATGCTGATAGTAAAGGTCAAAGGGTATGATTATAAAATTAGAAAAGTATTTATTTACAATATATTTACAGAGTTATGTGAGCTGAAAGGGGAGGCATGTAGAAGATATATATTTCATGTATTGTTTCAGATCCATTATCAAGCAGTTTCATTTCAGGCTATATATTGTGCAAGTTTCATATGCAATATTTCCTACACAAACTAACCAGTCCAAACTGTCATGGAACCAAAATTGTTGTAAGAAATAAATTTTGCAACTAAATTTCATGTTTCTTTTTCACACAAGATGTAAAAGGTTTAACCAATGACCATTTTTTGTTTTATTTGAATTAAGGACTATCATGGCCCTTATCATTTTGTAGTTAGATTTACAACTACATGTACCACTACAAGTTGGGAGTTAATTTCCTGTCCTTGACAATGTGTATTTGATGCAAAATTATTTTGACAGTTTGTGACTTGCAGCTGGTCAATAGTTTTCTCTGATACAAACTTATGTGACAGTTTGTCTGTGACTTGCAGCCAGTCAATAGTTTTCTCTTGGTACTCCAGTTTCTACCACCAATAAAACTGATAGCGAAATATTAACTGAAATATTTTCAACAGTGGTATTATACACACATGATCTATCATCATGTGTATATGAATTTTCCTCATTAATTGAATGACTTGAGAGGAAATATTTTATTATGAAACTTGTATTATTGAATATTTACTTAGTTTATGAAGACTATAGATGTGTATTGGGTTATTGATATGATGTGTATAACAACTAGTCAAAATATGGCCTGAAAATATCAAATTCATTGATTTTGAATATTTTGATTTTCATAAATGTATATTTAGAATCACAATTACTGACTTAATTTCAGCTAGGTATATTTAGTAAAGATATATGAATAAAAGTTTTAGAATCACATTTACTGGCTTAATTTTGAACAGATGTATTGTTTAGAAATCTCAATAAGAATTAAGAATCACATTTACTGGCTTAATTTTGACAAGGTGTATTTAGAATGTATATACAAAATAGGTAAAAGTTACTATAAAATTACTTATAAATATCTACAGAATACAGAGAATGGGAAGGCGTGTGTAAGTCTATATAAACATTGCATGTGTTTGTCAAACAGTGTTTCTTCTCTATTTGTGTAAACGTTTTAATGATTCTAGTCTTTGAAAAAAACATTTTTAATTGAGCAGAAATATCCTTTTCATAAATTATTATATTTAGGGAGCAGGAAAAGGGGGTGGGGGTCATAATCCTGGCCATGTAATTATCTTGTTTCATCAGAATATTTATCACAGTTTATAGTTTGGGCCACAAATATTGTCTTTGATATTTTTTTTTAGTAGAGATAAAAGTTTTCTTTTTTAACTAAATATTTGAAAATGAAATGTTCAAACTAGATACAAACATTGAGAAAATATTGTCATTCAGACACTGTATAGGGGGTTTCCTCTAATTTTCATCACTGTTTTTGTCACAAATTTGGACCGGTCTAATGATGAAGTACAAGGGGTACAAAAAAACATACATTTTACAGCCGTCGTTGAACCAATTTTAAATAGTTTATTGATTGTCATTATTATATGGCAGCATTAGAAAGAAACTTTGGATTGACAGCAATGTCTAGTGTCATGAATATATTTTTATTTAATTCATCTTTCTTTCAGAATGTTCATATTAAAAACAATATCCTTAGAAAATCTTTCTTTGATGTTATTATTGGCAAGGGAGATAATTATGTTTCTATAGCAACTGAAATAAAAATTTCTTCTAGCCAAAAAAATATTTTTATTTATTACAAAGAAAGAGATTGAATTAGATACATTGTATAAGTTAAAGTAAAAAATAAGTATTACAAATTTTAAGTTTCGTTTATCAAAAATTCTTCATTTATATGAAATGTAAGAAAGATTTTCACAGTTATCTTCTCCTGGTTGGAGTTAGAAATATTACATTTAGATGCTTTGTGAAGAATGACATCACAGTTGACATTCATCATAACTCATTCATTTATATAAGTAAAAGTATTAACATTTTTTACCCTAATTTTCGGTACCAAAAACGGGTGTGTATTATCTACAACCAAATACGGTACATATGTACCAGGTATTACATATTGCAACCTGTCCATTTAATAACATTATTACAAACAGTTTTACTCAAAAAAAATAATTTTAACCGTAAATCTTCAACAATAGTTAATAATTTTTTCTCCTTTTCTTAGTCTGTTTAACCAGTTAGTTAAATTTTTGTAATATTTTTAATCATCGCAGTGGTTAAATTTCTGCAACAGAATTCCAACCAATTTCCCTTCGACCATAAAATGATGGAAATGATCAACATTTAAAATATATTTGACCTTTTGGTCATAAGAGAAACAGATTCTCCTTCTGCCACCAGTGGAGAAATATCGTAGCGCACTGGTATTAGAATGAGAATTTATATCTACCTAACAATCAAGTTTGTCAGTATCTTGCGACAGGTCGATGGTTTTCTCCTGGTACTCCGGTTTCCTCCACCAATAAAACTGACTGCCACGATATAACTGAAATCTTGTTGCAAGTGGGCCTGCGTTAAGCACCATAAGCTATAAACAAACCTAACAATCAATACTATCTCATCTACTCGATACAAAATTGTCAATGAATAGTAGTTTTCTGTAGGTACTCTGGTTTCCTCCTCCACTAAATGTGACAGCCACGATATATCCAGACGTAAAAGTTTTCCTCTGATCAGCGGATTTCCTCTTTTTTAACAAAATATTTGGAAATGAAATGTGTCAAGCTCTGTCCAGATAAGTAGCATAGTGTTGGGTTTTTTTTAATCAGCAAACATTTTAAGCACCTATTACCCAGCCCCCCCTCATATTGCGGCCATTTTGTACTTAAACAGTATAATTTATGTATTGTTTCTTTATCCTGATGATAGAATTGGCATTGCAAACACCAAAACATAACAATCTGCAGAAGCAATCAACAATCTCAGTAGTATTGTTGTTAGGCTATTTCTTACTAGTATAAAAACAGTTGTAAAAGATTTGAGTGCAGTACAATATTTTTTTGCCAGCTTCTTTTTTTTTCTTTTCTTTCCCTTTTCTTTTTGTTTATAGTTATTAATACTTTTTTTAAGTTTTTTTATTGAAAATTTTTTTATTTCATTTTTAATCAATTAATTTTATGCTCATTTGTCATTTTAATTCAAATAAAAGATATGGGAAAATGTCATACAAGTCAATATTAAGAACCCCCAAAAAAGAAGGAACTTTAGAAAAATCTTAAAAGAATGAAATGAAATTAATTGTATTACTATAAATTATCTAATTTTTTATCAGCGCTATTTTTTGAGAAATAGGAACTGAACTGTTTATATGATGGGAATTCAGGGTAGATATCTATTGGGCATCAAGATTTAGAAATCTCTTTTGTTTTTTTAATTGGGGTAGGGGTGGAATGTAGAATTTACCACATTTCAATAAGGTGAAGAAACCCATCTCTCTTTTTGTGTCATGGTCTTTTTAAACATTGATTTTGACTATGATGTGACATTTATCGTATTTTATCCATCGTTTGTCTCTCAAACCAAACATTATCCCGTTTAGTTGCATTGTTTTGACTTGTTTGTAGTATTATATATTTATGTTTTGGTTTTTAGTGTGCATTTCTTTTCCCCCGTCTTAATTTTGAAAGATTTTTTTCTGTCTTTTTCTATAAGATCTGACACGATCCATTTTTCTCTCTCTCTCTTTCTTTTTAATTTGTGATATATTGAATATCCCTGGCTACTATTTCTCGAAAATTTGTAAAAATTCTAAAGCGTAATTAGTCGAAGTTTTTTACTGAACACAACAGTTTATATTTGAGTAAAAATTTAGAATAAAGTCGTAATTTCGACTTGAGTGTCTTTCGAGAAATACGAGTCTGAACTGCAGTGAAAATTATCGTCATTTTCATTTTTTGTGAGTCTATATTAAATTACGTAAATTTCAGCTCATCATAAATATATCTGCAATATTATTTTTGTATCAAATGCATGAGATTTTATCACTGGTTTTTTATATGCTAATTATTAGTTAGAAATACATGTAGCAACTACAAAGTATAACTAGTGAATTTTTTACATGTATTTTGTATTTTTTAAATACTTTAATACTGTTTTTACTCACATCATTTTAATAGAACTTTAACTGTGGCTGCGATCATAGGGTAGTTGGATTTACAATTACCTATGCAATGGGTTCCTTTCACCACTAACGTTGTGAGTTTGAACCCTGTTCATGGCGAGGTGTACTCGATACAACATAATGTGATAAAAATTTATCAGTGACTTGGTTTAAACATATTTATTTATCATAAACAAGACAAAAGGATCAGGTGCAAATTTATACAATTTAGGTTGCCGTCTCCATAAATTACAAATATTTTTTTTCTCATAATCTGTTCTAAATTTTGATGCTGTAACAACTTGTGAATTTTGTATTTGCTATTAAATAATCCTATGATTTTTTACAAGGTTCAAATATAGTCATAGATCTACAAATTATGAGAAAATTAAACTGAAATTTGTTTCCTTCCCATTGATTTTGCTAGACCTGGTACCATTTTGCCCATCGCAATGGAAATGACTTCTTTAAAAAGGATGAATAACATATGATTTTAGAATCAAATCAGGAATATACAAAAGGTCTATTGGAAATCACTTTAAAGATAACAGAATATATTGCATTTTAGTATTTGGTACCATCAATCCTTGATTTTATGTTTGCAAATTGATTTTACAGACAAAAACATCAAGAGAACCAGTAAATTGTTATTTGTGACCATCAAATCATAGATTAATGTATGCAAATTCTATTAACCTTGTTCTAATGAAACTGACACATGTATTTTTAATCAAATATTTATTTCAAGGTATAATGTATATATTTGTCTGATTACATTTGTATTTAATGACATCAATCATGAAATTGATGTAATGTTTTTTTTTAACATCATCCAATCAAAATGGATGTTACATCCTTACTTTCATTCCTTTATATTTTCTAAAGGTCAGATGTACTTTAATGATTTGTTTTTAAAAACATCGTCCAATCAAAATGGATGTTATATTGTTACTTTAATTTCTTTACATTATTTAAAGGTCAGATGTACTTTTAATTACAGGACGGTTATCTGATGTTTTACA
The DNA here is from genome assembly GCA_963680875.1 of Bathymodiolus brooksi. Classification (NCBI taxonomy): domain Eukaryota; kingdom Metazoa; phylum Mollusca; class Bivalvia; order Mytilida; family Modiolidae; genus Bathymodiolus; species Bathymodiolus brooksi. The sequence continues at coordinate 26,630,905 of OY804589.1, forward strand.
TTGATGAAGGAAACGGACAAGTACAAACGATCAAGCTAAATTCCCGTAGGATCAAAGAATTAAATGATTGGGAATGGCACACGTTTAAAATGCAACGACTTGGAAAAGAGGTAAAAATTAATTTATAAAATGTCTGACGCAGGTGTCTGAAAATATATTTTTTTAATTTTCAAAGTAATATTTGTAAAAAGATTTGGGCCTAATTTGGTCATCACATGTCGTACACACTAAAATAGATCTCTATGTATTTATTTATTAAGGACCCCAGATGTTCATTTTTGTATATAATGTCTCCACTGACTTTAACCCCAAATAGCTGGTTAGACATAGAATGTAAACAATATTAAATATCAAACAACCAAAATACCAGCAAAATACAAACTATGGATGTATAGAGATATACCTTAGTTTTACTCTAATTCCTCAAATTTAATGTTTTTTACTCTTTTAAAGTTATGTTTTCTGTCCCTTATATTATGAATATTCTTTCTTTCTTTTTACAGTACATCAAGTTGTCTGCCGCCTTTCTCAGACTAAAGTTGTGAGTTTGAATCCCACTCATGGCAAGGTGTACTTGATAAAACATTAAGTGATAAAATTTGTCAGTGACTTGCGACAGGTCGGTGGTTTTCACTGGGAACTCCGGTTTCCTCTGCCAATAAAACTGACCGCCGCAATATTGTTGAAAGTGGTGTTAAACACCATACCCCTTTCCCAGAAAACATCGATCAGATGTACTTTATGTTTTATAGTATATTCGATCTGGATTTCATTTCTGTATTGGGGCTCCTGAGGGTATATTTTAAGAGGTCCAAACAAGGACAAGGTCTGCTAAATTTACAGTTCCTAAATAATGAATTATTAATAAAACTAAGGTTCTTCTCACTCTGGCATATGTGACGTTACTGACCTTACCATATGTGACCTTACTGACCTTACCATATGTGACCTTACTGACCTTACCATATGTGACCTTACTGACCTTACCATATGTGACCTTACTGACCTTAGCCAATTTTAGCTTTTTAGGTTTAGGCCTTTTGGTTTTATTGCTCCCAAAACTTTAAATTATTTTTCTGTCCGATCTTTCGATTTTGAGCGTACCTGATGAGGGTTATTGAAGAAACATGCTGTGCGTACTAAATTTGATATCTACTTTTATATTAGACACAACGTTGTAACAATTATGCTGTCTTCATAAGGAATTTGTTTTTTTATTTTTTTATAGAATCCTATGCAAGATCTAAATGTTCCACATTTTTGCGAGACCAACTTTTGTTTTAGTTCATTGTTTCATGTTTGTTTTGATTGTTTTGTAGTTGAGATTCTATATTGACGAGGAATACATAGGACAATTGACAACGATACGAGAAATTCAACTGATCGGTAGAGGAGATGTTTACCTCGGTGGAACCCCTATTGACTACACCGATTCTATAGTAACTCAGAGTTATAATGGTGGAATAACTAAGGTATGATAATGCAGGTCAAGTTTTAAGTAAACAACAACTTTTGTGCCACGATATAGCTGAAATACTGCTTATGTTGGAGTTATACACTAATCAATCAATCAATTAATCAATCTACATACAAATAATTTTAGTATAACTACTCTTATATTCCGAATATCAATGATAAATCACAAGCAGTAATTCACTTTTACGTTAGTTCCTGACAAATAATTCAAATATGAACTTCCATTGATTCTTATTATTATTTCCTTCATCATTATGGTCGAAGGGAAATTGGTTGGAATTCTGTTGCAGACATTTAACCACTGCAGTGATTAAAGATATTACAAAAATTTAACTAACTAAGAAAAGGAAAAAAAACTATTAACTATTGTTGAAGATTTACGGTCGAAATAATTTATTTTGAGTAAAACTGTTTGTAATAATGTTGTTAAATTGACAGGATGCAAAATGTAATACCTGGTACATATGTACCGTATTTGGTTGTAGATAATACACACCCTTTTTTGGTACCGAAAATTAGGGTAAAAAATGTTAATACTTTTACTTATATAAATGAATGAGTTATGATGAATGTCAACTGTGATGTCATTCTTCACAAAGCATCTAAATGTAATATTTCTAACTCCAACCAGGAGAAGATAACTGTGAAAATATTTCTTACATTTCATATAAATGAAGAATTTTTGATAAACGAAACTTAAAATTAAAATTTAGAAAAGAAAAAAAAACTATTAACTATTGTTGAAGATTTACGGTCGAAATAATTTTTTTTGAGTAAAACTGTTTGTAATAATGTTATTAAATTGACAAGATGCAATATGTAATACCTGATACATATGTACCGTATTTAATTGTTGAATGTGGCGTTAAACACCATAACCACATTTAATAGTCCAGGAATTTAAACAAAAACCCCATGGAACGTAACAATATTAACCCATAAACTATTTTAAATTATTGTTTCAGATATTGTACGTGAAGCAGTCACCAAATTTATTACTTAGAGTCAGCTTGATGCAGTATATAACACAAATTCACGGAGGGTCCACTGGTACTGGTATTGACATCATCGTACCCGGTCAAGCCATAACGCCAAGACCGACTCGTCCACCAATTATCATTACTAGACCACCAATAACAGAACCACCGATCATTATTACTAGACCACCAAGACCACAGATTATCAAATTGCTTGAAACATTATCCTTCATTAAAGTTGGTTTTCATTTAAAAATAAAGGGATTCTTAGATATCAGATCTGGCGGAAGCGTGTCATTCAAATTCAGAACGCTCGAGGGAAAGGGCATCTTATTTTTTACACATCGTCAGGGATCTACAAATCAATTATTCCTTGCCTTTGAAATTTACGACGGAAAATTGTATTTTATTTCTGACTTTGGAGCCAGAACACGACGTCTGTTGATTTCAGATACAATCGTTAACGACGGCACGTGGCAAAATATAAAACTTGAATTTATGGATCGTAAGCTTTTCATATCCCTGAACGGCATACAAAAGACTTTGGATCTTTCCCGAGAAGAAATGATTCAAGCATATTTCAACGACGGTATATATATTGGTGGATATCCTAAGGGTTTCAGATCTTGGTACATATGGTCAGAACAGTACGATGAATATATGGGATGCTTTAGTGATCTTCAACTTCAAAACATTGGTGAGTTCTTCCACTCTTAAAGGGTTAGGATTAGGGTTATGGTGTTTAATGCCACTATCAACAATATTTCAGTTATATAGTGGCGATCAGTTTTATTGGTGGAGGAAACCAGAATGCCAGGAGAAAACCACCGACCTGCCACAAGTCACTGACAAACTTTATCACAAAATGTTGTACACCTTGCCATGAGCGGGATTCGAACCTACAACATTAGAGGTGATAGGCACTGATTGCATAGGTAGTTATACCATGCGATGAAGACCACGATGACCCCTCAAATCTTAATGTTTATTAACTGATAGTCAAACCTGTATTAAGCAGTCACCTTAGGCAAAGTTCAAAGGGGGACTGATTAATGGATGAAATGAACTGTGACCTTAACTGATAAAAAGAAGTAACTTTTGCATACCAAAAATAATCATTATTGATTTAGTTTGTTATGTTGTTGCAGTTATCAGGAGATTTTATATCAGTTTTATATTTCAGGAACCGACATGAGAGGACCGATAACAAATATTCCTGTTGGCAATTATATTAGTCAGGGTTGCGTTAACATGAATCGGGAGTGTGTTTCACATAGCCCTTGTCGTAACGGACTTTGTATAAATGGTGTAGGAAGATATTTCTGTGACTGTGCTGGTACCGAATATGCTGGTTCCCTGTGTAATGATTGTAAGTATTTTATTATTGAACCAGAATACAGGGTGATGATTAATACTGGATCCCTGTTTAATAATTTAACATAGAACCAAATATACTGGATCCCTGTAGGGTAATGATTTGTACTGGATCCTTGCAGGATAATGATTTATACTGGATCCCTGTTTAATAATTTAGCCTTTTAATATGGGAATCAAATATACTGGATTCTTGCAGGGTAATGATTTGTACTGGATCCCTGTATTTTAAGATGGGAACCAGATATATTATATCCTTGCCAGTAAAACTAATTTCCACAATGTAACTGAAATATTTTTAAAGTGCCATTAAGCATAGCAGAAATGCTAACAGTAATAGAGAATGTGTTGTTAATGTTTTTTCCTGTATGTTACATACATTCATTTATTTTATTTTATTTTCAGTTGCTGTTATTGGTGGTTTCCAAGGAAACGAATATATAACATATTACTATACGACAACACAGGAAACCCATACCAACGATATTTCTCTGAGATTTAAATCTTTCCTCCGCAATGCCTTTCTGTTCCAAACTGTTTCTAGTAGCAGTACAGATTATCTCCGTGGCGAACTTGATAATGGGAGGATCAAGGTCACTATTAAGGTTGAAGGTCAACCACCTCAGGTAATTTTATGTAACTGGTATCTATGTTGAACTTCATAATGGGTGGGTCAAGGTCACAATAAAGATTAAAGGACAACCACCACTGGTATCAATTGGTACAGATGTATTAGTGTAAGACTTGATAATGTTAGAGTCAAGGTCACAATATAGATAGAAGTTCAAGGTAGCAGCATATGTTAACACAAAATGTCAATCATTTTATAATGATAATCAATGTGTTTAAAAATCTACTTCTGTTGTTATTCTAGTCTGATTGAAATGACATCTCTCATTTGCTCCCCTTTTTTTATGTGTCTTGACGTGGAAGATCTAAAGAAACCCCATTATAGGTCACATGCAAGTGACCTTATGTCATGACCTTTACTGTCCAATGAAAATGGTGGTCAGGAGACTATTCAGGGCCTATGAGAGAGAGGTTCAGCTGGTACATCGGTCCGGGGCCCTGAGAGCAAAGAAGGGGCCTTTGAATTTCTGAAGGGCCCCCATAGCCTTAGCCATAGGAGTTTTATTTTGATTTTTTCATATTTTTTGTATTTTCAACTCAAATCCTCAATTTTGAGTGTAGTCTCAACCTGTCCCCGGGGCCCCAAAGGAGTCTTGTTCTGCCTTGCAAAATATTTTTTGGTGGCTCTGAGATTATTAATGCATCATAATTTAAAAGTAAGCCTGATATTTATTGTTTGTTTACAGTTTCCTTTGAAGGTAAGAATATCAATTTGGAGATTGAAGTTATTATCAGTTATTTTAAGATATAAATCAGAAGAAAAAGTATTGTTTTTGGTGTTTGTATAATTGTATGAATTATACTAGCATGGGTTTTCCCGATTCTAATTAAAATCTGAAATTCACGGAAATAAGATAAGAAATTCATGGTAATAGTAATGAATGGTATGATCAGAACCAAAAAAAATGATGTACTACAAGTACATACAAAAGCAAGCATGGATAATTTAATTGTGTTTATTTCATCTCTTATCAATTAGTATTATAGCTGAAATATTGCTAAAGTTGGCATTAAACACCAATCAATAAAATAAAGTCAAAAGTGGGTAATGTACATTGTTGCATACTATGTAGAACCAGCTACGGTAAATTTATAATGACTTGATGTATGATATGGGAATATTATTTTTTAGCATGCGTTCTCTGTCAAATTTGGTGAAGGTGTTTGTCTCATCACTGTCTTAAAATTATTTTTGTGTAAATTTAAGAAAAAAAGTGAATTCAGTCAAATTGTATGACACTAAATTGCTGTCTTTGAAACTTTCTGAAAGACCATGATGTTTATGTATTTTAAAACACAGTTTCTTCATTTGAATTGACAACTGTCAAAATAATTCCTTGTTTTATTACCGTAAACAATTTTATATAGTACTCACATTATTTTACAAATTTTACACCTATACAGTCCTCACGATGAGCACCGGTCCTCGGACCAGTAAAACTTTGTTTGAACCAGTAAATTTTTCAGTTTTTGTAAAGAACTACATAAAAATAAATTCAAGACTTTGATTCAGACCAGTAAATTCAAATTTTCATTTTGAGGACACCTATATACAAAATGTACTATTAGTGAAAGGATTTACAGAATGGATGTGTAGTGTACACAACAAACTATGGTCTTACAAAATTGAGATGTACACACAAATTTTCATCTTGATACAACAGAATCCAATAGAAAAAGTATACCGTAATTGTCCTTATACTGTACACACTTTGTCTCTTTCATGCCAAGTTAATTTTCTTGTCTATATATATTTAGTTCATGTGCATTATAAAATGGGTGTGTACTGTACACAGTAAACTATGGTATTAGAATATTGAGATGTACACTCAAACAGAATCCATTTAAATAAGTATACCGTAATTGTCCTTATACTGTACACACTTTGTCACTTTCATGCCAAATCAATTTCTTGTCTATATATGTTAAGTTCTTGTGTATTACTGTAATTATAAGTGATTAATTGTATTTGTAAGTGATAAATTGGTCCTTGTAAATTACAAATCTGAGTTAATTTAGAATAAGTAATGAGGACATTTAATTTCTTGTTAATGCTGCCAGAGGGAAAAGAGATCACTATATTTTCCAAGTGTAAGTATAGATGTTGTCAAAGACTGGGTGACTTTGTTAAAGTTTGTGTTATTTACTGGTGATTATGTGTAGTTCCTTTTGCCACACTAAAGTGAAACCACCAAAGAGGGAAAATTTAGTGAAACCTCTCTAAACAGAACTAAAGACCACCTTTTGGTTTTGCAATATATGTTCAGTTTATACAGTTAAAATAATAGAGATTTCCTACATTGAAACTTTATTTAGCATTCGGTTTATACAGTATTCTGTTTTTATTCAGTATTCCGTTTAGACAGGTTTTACTGTTATAATGAATGGCACATGTTTGAGGTCCAGGAATTTGATGAAGAAGGGAGAAATTATTATAAGATTATACATTTAATGAACAAAACATCAAAAGACATTTAGATATCAAAGGGACAATTAATGTGGCATGTACCTTATAGAAACATGCTTGATTGAACTTTTGTTGTATAAATATATACTATTGTTTATTTGTTTTGCGAGAACGGATTCCTCAGAGCAATATCAAATCGAAGGCAAAACCTTAGATTTGAGATGCGACGAGAAATCCATTTCGAGCAATACATATCAACGATAGTATGCTTATTTATAGATCAATGCATGCCCTTTTCCATATCAGGACTGTTATCAAGCCCTCGGGTGACATAATCTTTCTCTGGGAGACAATCCGTCATATCACACTCTTACAAGGTTGATAATTGCATAATATCACGTTAGTTGCTTGGTAATAGATATCATCACATGTAAAGATTAAAGGAAAATAGACAAATCATCGATAATATGTTCTGTTTCATTCTATGATCTTAAGGGCTTGTTAAATATTATATGAATATAGGTATTTTGATTAAATAAATCTTTCTTTCTTATTTTTTGTATTTGATACCTTTGCCAAGCCTAGAGAGTGAGCAGTCTTATGGAGGTGTGAATTGAACCTCTTTTAAGAGGTCACCTGTCTTAAAAGACCACTTTTTCTTTGTTCCTAAGGTGAAATCTTAATACAGGTTTAACTGTGTTTTTTTGGACTAATAAATCTTTCTTATGTGATACCCACCATTTTTTATTTGATGCCTTTACCGGAGAGTGAACAGTCATGTAGAGGTGTGGTATTTTTGGTTTTTTTTTTCTTTTTTTTTTTACTTCTTATTTCAATTATTAAATATAAATTTACTCTTTTTCAGGTATTTTATGTTGGATCAAACTTGAATGACAACATGTGGCATAATCTATTTATTAAGCGACGTGGCGCTCATCTTGAATTATTTGTTGATTCAGAGAGACCTGTTCAAAGTAAGATTATGACAATGTACTATCAAATAAATTTATTTGTAACATGAATGCATTCTTTTTCTTTTATCTTTTTATTGTTTGCATACCAGAATGTAAGCAACAGCTAAGAACTATGAAATAATACACACAGATACGAGATATTGCACACTTTAAATATGGGCTGTAGTGTTATTACTCTCAGAGAGCCATGCAATAATTAACGACCCAGATGTGATATTGCATGGCTTCATGTTACAAATCATTTATACCACAGCTTTGTGTTCAATTGTTTAACCATTTAATTCGGAAAACCATATAAATATTACTCGTTTACAAAACAAAATTGAGAAAACACATATTTTTTATCTTTTTTAACAAAACTTTTCTAATCGTATTTGAATATGCAATAAAATGTCATTTTGATTTGTTTTTCAGATACTATTCAAGGGGAGAATTTTTATCTTCGTTTTGATAAGATTTATTTCGGTGGAGTCGGTGATTCTGGGGTATCCTTGACCGACGTACACGCAAATTACCTCGGACTACTGCAGAGCGTGTACTGGGACAAACTAGATCTCTTCGGACAACTAAAAGAACTACCGTCATCTGCAGTCAAAATAATTTGGATAACAAACGAGGGTCAGATGAACAGATTTATTTATCGCCCAGTGACCTATGCCACGCGTGAAGTTTTTTCACAATTAAGTCCTTTGTACATGGGTCTGACAATGCGTCTGATGTTTAATTTTAGAACAAAGGAAGATTCTGGTGTTATTTTATACAGCAAGGGGTCTGGTAGTAAATTCATAGCCGTTGAAATGGTGGATGGATATGTAAATTTCCACTTCAATAACGGATATTCGACAAAATCGGAAATTGTGAGAACACCGATAAGGGTCAATAATAACGAGTGGCACATGTTTGAGGTGCGAGAATTTGAGCAAGGAGGACGAAAATATTACAAGATCACGGTAGACAGAACATCAAAGGACATTCAGATACCAGGGGACCAGAGACTAGATTTAACTGGTAACCTGTACATTGGTGGACTATCGACAAATATGTTTAAAGATGTCACCATATCATCAGTTCTCAAGTCACGTCATGGCTTCATGGGATGTTTAGCATCTGTTGGTCTAAATGGACAATCAGTTGATCTGGTTTCCAGTGCAAGTAACAGGGATTCAGTTTTAAGCTCTTGCACAGGTAATACTATAAGTTACGCGTTATGTGTGTTTAACGACACTTTCAACAAAATTTAAGTTTTCTTATGAAAACCTCTTTCTTGCATCAAGTTACTGACAAACTTTGTCACATATAATTGCAACGAGTACGCCTTGCAATGGAAGGAATCAACTTCACAATTTTAGTGGTAATAGGAACTGACTATGCAATCACGGCTATGACAAACCTAGCCAATCAGAACACTGTATCAAATAAATACTTTGTTCTGATTGGACAATATCGAAGTATGAGTACAAAAAAATTGTACTCGAAAGTTTTATAGCTGTAGAGCCTCATGTCTACCTATGTTCAAAAAGTGGTTGTATAAATGTGGAGTCTAACAAGATGTTTTTCCAACCTGCAACAGCGACCCATACCTAGTGTAATCACTGACCTTATGGTAATTTAAACAATATTTCACAAAAGCTGATGTTCATCTTCTCCAAGAACAATCTAAAAGTGACCAAGTTCAAAGGAGAAGCTTCTAATGACCTTCAAGTTTAAATGGTTTATGGTGTTTTACCCCACTTTCAACAATATTTCAGTTATATCGTGACAGTCAGTTTTATTGGTGGAGGAAACCTTAGTACACTGACCTGCAGCAAGTCACTGATGAACTTTATTAATTATTACATAATGTTGTATCGAGTACACCTCACCATTAGCGAGATTCGAACTCACAACAATCACAACAGGCTTCAAGTTTAAATGAGATCTTCTTATGACCTTCAAATTCAGATAAGAGCTTCTTGTGACTTTCAAGTTCAGATGAGATCTTCTTGTGACCTTCAAGTTTAAATGAGAACTTCTTGTGACCTTCAAGTTTAAATGAGAACTTCTTGTGACCTTCAAGTTCATATGAGATCTTCTTGTGACCTTCAAGTTCAAATGAGATCTTCTTGTGACCTTCAAGTTCATATGAGATCTTCTTGTGACCTTCAGGTTCAGATGAGATCTTCTTGTGACCTTCAAGTTTAAATGAGAACTTCTTGTGACCTTCAAGTTTAAATGAGAACTTCTTGTGACCTTCAAGTTCATATGAGATCTTCTTGTGACCTTCAAGTTCAAATGAGATCTTCTTGTGACCTTCAGATTCAGATGAGATCTTCTTGTGACCTTCAAGTTTAAATGAGATCTTCTTGTGACCTTCAAGTTCAAATGAGAACTTCTTGTGACCTTCAAGTTCATATGAGATCTTCTTGTGACCTTCAAGTTCAAATGAGATCTTCTTGTGATCTTCAAGTTCAGATGAGATCTTCTTGTGACCTTCAAGTTTAAATGAGAACTTCTTGTGACCTTCAAGTTTAAATGAGAACTTCTTGTGACCTTCAAGTTTAAATGAGAACTTCTTGTGACCTTCAAGTTCATATGAGATCTTCTTGTGACCTTCAAATTCAAATGAGATCTTCTTGTGACCTTCAAATTCAGATGAGATCTTCTTGTGACCTTCTAGTTCATATGATATCTTCTTGTGACCTTCAAGTTTAAATGAGAACTTCTTGTGACCTTCAAGTTCATATGAGATCTTCTTGTGACCTTCAAGTTCAAATGATATCTTCTTGTGACCTTCAAGTTTAAATGATATCTTCTTGTGACCTTCAAGTTTGAATGAGAACTTCTTGTGACCTTCAAGTTCATATGATATCTTCTTGTGACCTTCAAGTTCATATGAGATCTTCTTGTGACCTTCAAGTTCATATGAGATCTTCTTGTGACCTTCAAGTTCAAATGGGATCTTCTTGTGACTTTCAAGTTCAGATGAGATCTTCTTGTGACCTTCAAGTTTAAATGAGAACTTCTTGTGACCTTCAAGTTTAAATGAGAACTTCTTGTGACCTTCAAGTTCATATGAGATCTTCTTGTGACCTTCAAGTTTAAATGAGATCTTCTTTAGTCAACTTGCAGTACACATACCACCATGCCCTTTAGACGGAGCTATATAAATAGTCAAACCTGCCCATGTGGTCACCTCTATTAAGCAGTCACCTGTATTAAAGGGTCACCTTTTTCTTGTCCCATCATATAAAATTTCATATGAATTTAACCACTTTTAAGAGATCACCTGTCATAAAGACCACTTTTTCTTTGTCCCAAAGGTGACCCCTTAATACAGGTTTGACTGTATATATAATTTTATTCTTTTTTTTAATCAGATATCCAAGTGTGTCCTGCTAATGCTTGCTCTAATGGTGGCATATGTCTTCCTGGTGTCTCGAGCCACAGGTGTATTTGTGATTTAACTGGATATTATGGAGACCGCTGTTTAGATTGTAAGTATAATTATTGCGGTTCCTATTGCTATTTTTGAACAGGCACTGTTAAAATCAAATCCTTGTCCTGTATAACCTAGGAAACTTTTTAAAAATATTTAAAAGTTTTGCCTTCCTATTTAGTATGTAAGCAGAAAAACTGGTACTTTTTTTCGTGGCGTAAGTCGTTTCTTTGGAAAACACAAGTAAAATATAGGATCCCTTTGTAGCAGCTGTCAGCTTACCGAGGTATTTCATCCCAGATCAATGGGAAGTTTAAATTTCTCAATGAGAAGTCAGTTCTTCATTTATTAATTTTGCTGAGTACCCGGAGAAAACCACTGATCTGTCGTAAGTCACTGACAAACGTTATCGCATAATTTTGTATCGAGTACACTTCGCCATGAACGGCACTCGAATTCACAATTTCAGTGGTGAAAGGCTATGATTGAACAGGTAGTTGTAAATCCAACTACCATACAATCACGACCATGATGGCCCCATAAAAAAAATTAGATAAACTCCTAGTGATGAAAATTAATATTTTATATTTTAGATCCAACCGGTGTATACTTTAACAGAGAACTACAAGACAAATTATATGGTGTTATCAAGTATCGACTTAACGGGGCTAATTCAGAAAAAGACGAGATAGCCTTTGGCTTCATGACCTACGAAAAAGATGGTATTATAATGAGACTCGATAGTGGTGGTGCTAATGAATTTATCGAGCTTAGACTCGTTGATGGATTCTTCGTTGCCGAATACGACACGGGAAGTGGATTACAGAAGATACGATTTGATTCCCAGAGATATAACGACGGTCTTTACCATGTGGTACAATTTACAAGAACTGCTGATGGAGGTTTCCTGACGATTGACGGGATTCAATCTACAATCGCACACCAAGGTATGTTTGTTCAACGTAATTAATCCAATCATCTATGATTAAACGTTGCATTTAAAAATTGTAATTCCTGTGTTTCAATGCTATCTGCTCCGATCAGTATTTTAGTAGGGGTCTAATGAGGAAGGGGGCATCTTATCTGGAATTATTTTTTTGGGGGAAAAGTAAATTTTTGCTAGTATCAGAGAAAGAAGAATAAGATTTTTTTCCATAAATGACTGGATTTAAATTGATAAAGAAGGTCCGAGGTATATCACGAAAAAAAAAAAATTATCGTTTCACTATGAACAACACTAATCTATTAGCTCCCCTGATTTTTCTTGCTAGTAACAAAGTTTTTTTCATGTTTGCATATATTTTTGTTTTATTATTACAATTGTTACATCGGTGCATTACTACATAATTTAACTGTGGCTAAAGTAGAAAGTTTTATGGATCAAATTTCTCAATATTTTACCGTCAAATTGATATACAAATATATCTTTAGTTGATAAAGAGAATCGTAAGTACTTGAGCATGTATCGATGTCAAGTAGATTTTTTCATATGAATGAACAAGCGCTTTCTAGAAAATGAAATGCATGGCAAAATGAATAGATAACGCAAGGGAAACTAATTACCTCGGTCTCATTATTGAAATTTTTTGGGATGAAAAAGGGGGTGGGGAGAGGTGTTGACCAAGAAGTTAGAATCTCTATCCTTATTTTGATATTATAAGAAATCTTGTTCCAGTATATGTTGGATAGTCTCTTACATTCATTCACAACCATATCCTTTCTTACTTATTCAAATCCAGCAAATTGGCAGGGGTTAAACTAGTTTTATGGGCCCCAACCATCCCTCTTAGTGAAATGATGTGGTGAATTTATTGGCCGGGGTTAAACTAGTTTTATGGGCCCCAACCATCCCTCTTAGTGAAATGATGTGGTGAATTCATTGGCGGAGGTTAAACTAGTTTTATGGGCCCCAACCATCCCTCTTAGTGAAATGATGTGGTGAATTCATTGGCAGGGGTTAAACTAGTTTTATGGGCCCCCAACCATCCCTCTTAGTGAAATGATGTGGTGAATTCATTGGCAGGGGTTAAACTAGTTTTATGGGCCCCAACCATCCCTCTTAGTGAAATGATGTGGTGAATTCATTGGCAGGGGTTAAACTAGTTTTATGGACCCCAACCATCCCTCTTAGTGAAATGATGTGGTGAATTCATTGGCAGGGGTTAAACTAGTTTTATGGGCCCCAACCATCCCTCTTAGTGAAATGATGTGGTGAATTCATTGGCAGGGGTTAAACTAGTTTTATGGGCCCCAACCATCCCTCTTAGTGAAATGATGTGGTGAATTCATTGGCAGGGGTTAAACTAGTTTTATGGGCCCCAACCATCCCTCTTAGTGAAATGATGTGGTGAATTCATTGGCAGGGGTTAAACTAGTTTTATGGGCCCCAACCATCCCTCTTAGTGAAATGATGTGGTGAATTCATTGGCAGGGGTTAAACTAGTTTTATGGGCCCCAACCATCCCTCTTAGTGAAATGATGTGGTGAATTCATTGGCAGGGGTTAAGCTAGTTGTATGGGCCCCAACCATCCCTCTTAGTTAAATGATGTGGTGAATAATTCACTGGCAGGGGTTAAACTAGTTTTATGGGCCCCAACCATCCCTCTTAGTGAAATGATGTGGTGAATTCATTGGCAGGGGTTAAACTAGTTTTATGGGCCCCAACCATCCCTCTTAGTGAAATGATGTGGTGAATTCATTGGCAGGGGTTAAACTAGTTTTATGGGCCCCAACCATCCCTCTTAGTGAAATGATGTGGTGAATTCATTGGCAGGGGTTAAACTAGTTTTATGGGCCCCAACCATCCCTCTTAGTGAAATGATGTGGTGAATTCATTGGCAGGGGTTAAACTAGTTTTATGGGCCCCAACCATCCCTCTTAGTGAAATGATGTGGTGAATTCATTGGCGGAGGTTAAACTAGTTTTATGGGCCCCAACCATCCCTCTTAGTGAAATGATGTGGTGAATTCATTGGCAGGGGTTAAACTAGTTTTATGGGCCCCCAACCATCCCTCTTAGTGAAATGATGTGGTGAATTCATTGGCAGGGGTTAAACTAGTTTTATGGGCCCCAACCATCCCTCTTAGTGAAATGATGTGGTGAATTCATTGGCAGGGGTTAAACTAGTTTTATGGGCCCCAACCATCCCTCTTAGTGAAATGATGTGGTGAATTCATTGGCAGGGGTTAAACTAGTTTTATGGGCCCCAACCATCCCTCTTAGTGAAATGATGTGGTGAATTCATTGGCAGGGGTTAAACTAGTTTTATGGGCCCCAACCATCCCTCTTAGTGAAATGATGTGGTGAATTCATTGGCAGGGGTTAAACTAGTTTTATGGGCCCCAACCATCCCTCTTAGTGAAATGATGTGGTGAATTCATTGGCAGGGGTTAAACTAGTTTTATGGGCCCCAACCATCCCTCTTAGTGAAATGATGTGGTGAATTCATTGGCAGGGGTTAAACTAGTTTTATGGGCCCCAACCATCCCTCTTAGTGAAATGATGTGGTGAATTCATTGGCCGGGGTTAAACTAGTTTTATGGGCCCCAACCATCCCTCTTAGTTAAATGATGTGGTGAATTCACTGGCAGGGGTTAAACTAGTTTTATGGGCCCCAACCATCCCTCTTAGTGAAATGATGTGGTGAATTCATTGGCAGGGGTTAAACTAGTTTTATGGGCCCCAACCATCCCTCTTAGTGAAATGATGTGGTGAATTCATTGGCAGGGGTTAAACTAGTTTTATGGGCCCCAACCATCCCTCTTAGTGAAATGATGTGGTGAATTCATTGGCAGGGGTTAAACTAGTTTTATGGGCCCCAACCATCCCTCTTAGTGAAATGATGTGGTGAATTCATTGGCAGGGGTTAAACTAGTTTTATGGACCCCAACCATCCCTCTTAGTGAAATGATGTGGTGAATTCATTGGCAGGGGTTAAACTAGTTTTATGGGCCCCAACCATCCCTCTTAGTGAAATGATGTGGTGAATTCATTGGCAGGGGTTAAACTAGTTTTATGGGCCCCAACCATCCCTCTTAGTGAAATGATGTGGTGAATTCATTGGCAGGGGTTAAACTAGTTTTATGGGCCCCAACCATCCCTCTTAGTGAAATGATGTGGTGAATTCATTGGCAGGGGTTAAACTAGTTTTATGGGCCCCAACCATCCCTCTTAGTGAAATGATGTGGTGAATTCACTGGCAGGGGTTAAACTAGTTTTATGGGCCCCAACCATCCCTCTTAGTGAAATGATGTGGTGAATTCATTGGCAGGGGTTAAACTAGTTTTATGGGCCCCAACCATCCCTCTTAGTGAAATGATGTGGTGAATTCATTGGCAGGGGTTAAACTAGTTTTATGGGCCCCAACCATCCCTCTTAGTGAAATGATGTGGTGAATTCATTGGCAGGGGTTAAACTAGTTTTATGGGCCCCAACCATCCCTCTTAGTGAAATGATGTGGTGAATTCATTGGCCGGGGTTAAACTAGTTTTATGGGCCCCAACCATCCCTCTTAGTGAAATGATGTGGTGAATTCATTGGCCGGGGTTAAACTAGTTTTATGGGCCCCAACCATCCCTCTTAGTGAAATGATGTGGTGAATTCATTGGCAGGGGTTAAACTAGTTTTATGGGCCCCAACCATCCCTCTTAGTTAAATGATGTGGTGAATTCATTGGCGGGGGTTAAGCTAGTTTTATGGACTCAAACCTTTTAGTGAAATGATGTGGTCATGCAAGTACTTTCCATAGAATAAAAGATATATTCAGATCCAGCAAATTATTTTTATATTATTAATTTTGTTGGATAGTTTTCATAAAAGATTATAAAGGTAGGTAGCAATAAATTAATAAACATTTCTTTTTTTTAAGGCTTACAGATCTATTTATAGATATGATGCAATTCTCCACAGCAGACGACATCTCTGCTCCATACTACACCATACTTGCAATATCATAAATACTGTAAAACCAGACCTTTAATAATGTGATATAGCTGAAATACTGCTAAGGTTGGTGTTAAACACCAATCAATCAATCAATCAATCAGCATTTGATCAAATCCAGTGAATTTAAGTTGAAGCTAGTTATAGTTAGAAATGTACATGTAATATTGGCTTTTAAATTTTGTTTAATTCTACCAAAAAAAACAAGAACATACAAGTATCTTAAAGAGCTATTAGAATAACACAGTTTTAGAATTATTTAACCCTTGAATTTCCCACTGCCCATGGCATTTGGTACCAGTATTCATTAAGAAACATGACAATTTGGTACCAGTATTCATTAAGAAACATGACAATTTGGTACCAGTATTCATTAAGAAACATGAAAGGTTCTTACAACAGTCTTTCACAGTTTGTCGTTCGTATTTTTATTGTGTAGTATGCAGGGCAGAGAGTCTTCTTCTGGGGAGAATGAATTTTTCAGTCAGCCATGAGATTTTAATGAATTCTGGGAAATGTCTAACAGAGATTATGCCATTGGTCAGATAAATTGTAAAGTAATTGGATTCTGACCAATGGTAAAACAATGTACTGTATGGAATATTTTTATCCATATTTTGGTTGTTATTTCTGTTACTGACATATTAGAAAATTTATACAGAATTTTTTTGAAAACATAAAAAAAAAAAAATTCTCAAAATTTACACCTAGAGAAATTTAACACTTGTTTTGAGAAAATTACCCAAGATTTATTGAAATTCTCAGTAATAATTGTTTGTATTGTTGTAAATTCAGTGTTGTAATTTCTGTATTTTTAATTCTTTTTTTATAATTAGTTTTCGTAATCGGTAAGTTGGTAATGGTAGGTTACGGTTGAATGAATATATGTACTATGTATGTATTGTGAATCGAAAACTATATCACTGAGAAATTGAATGAAATTGAGACCACGTATGAAAAACATGGAATTATAGCATTGTACAGACCATATTATATAATTCTTGGTAAAGTACTGCAAATTGTGTAAAAATATGTGCTTTATTGAGGTTAAATTAGGTGTAATAAGAAATCGTACCGAACTGGCAAGCTAGTTTTAAGCTGAACTGGCCCTGCAGTAATATCACTGGCCAAAGACCAGCGGGGGAGCGCTTATTTTGAACCCAAGGTTAGGTTTAGATAAGCTTTACTGTGTAATGGTTTTAGAAAGTGCACATGAATTACGAATTGAATAGTACTACCCCACAAGAAATTATTACTACAGCAAAAACTACTGAAAATTATGTCTTTCAATTTCCGATTTTAAACGTGTTGCTATGGTTGCCATTGTATGTACTTTGGATTGAACACATCAGATCTTGTATAAGTCTTTGGACATCTCTCGGTATAATATTGTTTTTTTGTCTTTGTCTTGTGTACCCTATGTTGACAGTGTCTTTTGATTGTCCACTTGAACGTTTATTGAGTTGAATTTAAAGTGAAATTGTCTATGCAAAATAATGACTGTGTCTCAAATTACAGAGAAGATGTTGTGTCTTCATCCCTTGTCTTGTGTACCCTATGTTGACAGTGTCTTTTGATTTTTCACTCCTGATTGCCCCTTCGGTATTCTCTAACATTTATTGATTTGAATTTGAAGTGAAATTTTCTATGTAAAATAGTGACTGTGTCTCAAATTACAACGTATATTTTATGTTATTTTTTAAGTTGCAAAGAAAATATCAAAATAACTTTTTCTGCTGTATCTTTTAGAAAACAAATGGACTTGATATTTTTTCTGGACGAATTAACATTGAGAATGTTTCTGAGTGGATAAAAATTGTGGATGTTTAACGACACATTATTCCACAATATTTCAGTTATACTTGTATGGTGGTGTTCAGATTTATATGTAGATGAAAATACTCCCCTTACACACCTCAAGTTTTAAGGTTTTTAGTCAATGGCTAAAGGCCGTGAAGTTTCACTGGCCAAATTGTTTGTCTGTCCTGGCTTTTTCTGCTCCAATAAGTCTGAGCATGCTGAATTAGTGAGGCCAAAATTAAAAATAAGTTTGTTTACCCTTACTCGACCGACCCTGTCAAAATCGGCCGACTGAAATGTTTTTATTGAAAATTTGCCGTCACTTCTTTTTCTTTGTTTTTTTCGTTTCGCTCAAAATTCGTTTTGCTGAAAATTCCGTATTTTAGATTCGTTTTGCCAAAAGATCAATATTTTCGCATTACTGAGCACATCTTTGTCGTCAAAATTGTGGAACAGAAATATTTTTAATTTTGGCCTGACAATAAACAGCTATGAACCCTTACACTACAAAAAGTCAGAAAACTCTTTGGCAATCTTTATCATGAAAGGTGCCGCTAGTGAAGCAGGAAATACTTACCCTTCCGGAGCACCTGAGTTAACCCCTAGTTTTTAGTGGGGTTCATGTTGCTTGATCTTTAGTTTTCTATATAGTGGGTATGATAAGGGTCGATTTTGGCCCAATCTCAGAAACTGTTTATTTAGATATAATATTAAACACAATCATTGAAAGGTAAGAAAAATATTTTTTTGGATGATTTCACTTTGTCCTTTGTTGCTTAGCAACGTAAATGGAGGAGGGTCCAATTTCTATATAGAACATTGTCTGTCCTTCTTTGATTTAAGACTTCTGATTGCCCCTTTGGTATCATCAAACTTTTAATATCACATTAGGTTGCATCATGTGAACATAAAATACATTGTATATAAAAAAATATTAAAAAAAAGTGTGGACAAAAATCTCTTTCTGTCGAGGTAGATGGGGCACACAATTACCATAAGTGTAAAGTGGAATTTGAATATATTTTATATAATTATCTATAGATTGATAGGATTTATAATGCCTGCCAAAATGGTGTCAGACAATCTCTTTCTGAAAGGAGAAATTTGGAATGAGAGCATGTGTATGATAATCAAAGAGACAGAACAATTATCCTATAAATATTTTATGTAAATTTGACAGAGGGTATAGTGTGTTGCAAACAAGAGAATACAAATTTTAATGTCACAAAATAAGACAAGAACATCACACATATCATGATAACCAAAAATTGGAATAAATTTTGTGTCACTTGAACAATATAGACAGTTTTCTTCCCTTTTTTTCAAGATATAGAGTGTATATATAATATGTACTGTATCCTTCACAGTTTATCAAATATGATGAAATATTAATAAATTATCTCCCTTTACTTACTGGTATAATAGGAAAAAGGGAGGTAATTCATCTTACAAAGGGAGACAACTTGCTAATGTTTCTAATTTGATTATCTTTGCAGCAAGCCATTCAGTGTTTGACCAAGTACAGTATGTATATATTGGAGGTAGACTTGATGCTAGTAACAATATTATGAATCCATTCTCTGGTATTATTGGAGGTAAGAAAAAGAAATTTTTGAATTGTGTTTTGCTTGATAATTGTTAATGTAAATATCGCAGGAACGTTAAGTCATGGAAACACTATGTAGCGTTACATTACTGTGACATATATAAATACAAAATGTAATTGTTATTAAATAGATAAAAGTATGTTGGGAAGTGTCTTCAATTTACCTTAGTTTCCCCCACAATAATAATGACCTTAGTAGAAAATTGCTTGCTTAAGTGCAAGTCCATGAGAAAACCATGCAAATCACCCAAAAACTTATAGAATGAGTATTACAGTTGTTTGACTTTTTATGTATTTTCTGTAAGAGACCATGTTAGACGATTCATCTGTAAAGTTATTTGGAAAATGGTCAAGTTTTAGATAAGATATAAAGTCAAATAGAAAACCGCATTTTCAAATTGAAAATTTGATCAAAAACCTTGCAATAAAACACCTGCTCCTCAGAAAAATCTGTTAAATATTTGGATACATCTACTACTTTTTTCTGTACTATGGATATATCCAATTTCCAGAAAGATGCTACTATTTCGATAAGTATTACTTAAAACTATTTGAATTTGATTGTAGAATATGACTATCTACAAGGCATGAAAACCAATTTTCATGCTAAAAACTGATAAAATGCTTAAAAAAAATATTTTTTCATCCTAGAATATATTATTTATCAATATTAATCAGACCCTAAAAGATTTTTTATGGATTTTAAGTATTAAGGATTTTTTTGTATGTAGTTAAAACTTTGCATAACAGCACTTTGAAAATACCTCGAAATTAAAATATCACCCTTAAGTACATAGAGTTATACATAGAGGAAGCAACTGCTGGATCTAAATAGATTGGGAACTAGATAAAGTTGTCCCACTCTCATATAATGAAATAGTGGCCTCATAAGAGAGATGGCTGGCTTCTCTTGACAGGGACAATTTAGTAGCTTCTGAAATCTGGCCTGATAAGGAGGGTGGCCTTACAAGAGTGGGAATATTGTAGTCCATTTTTACAACTTTTGAGTTTATTTACAGGAGCTTACTACAACCAACACAGATTTATAGATCTAGGAGAATCGGCCTCGGGTGCCAGCTGGATTGGAGACTATTATATAATTACTACAGGACGACCAGGCTACATCCTCTTTAAGAAAGTGTGAGTATCATATGTTACCTATATCTGCATTTAATTATGTGAATTCAGGTGAAAGGTTAAAATAATATTACCGAGCTACGACCAGGTAATATGCAGTTTAGAGACTATATGTATTGTTCTATAAATTTATTAAGAAATGAATATAATATTCCTTTTATAAACATATATGATTTTAATAAAATCAATGATTTTATTAATCCTGCATTAATACATGATGCAAAATTAGTTTGTAAATTTATCAAAGAAGCCATGTTTTTGAGAGAACATCCATCAGTCGACCAAAACTAATCTTCACACAGCATCATCTTTCACTATTAGTAGTGACTTATTATTATTATTATTATCATCAGAGATGTGTACATGTCTCCGTTTTTATATACAATGTATGAATACTTTAACAATTATGTTATAACTAAATGTCTTTTATCATGTGATGTACTTTTAATGTTAATTGGATCATGCCAATATACTGTGCTATTTCCATTAAAATATTGAATTGAATTGAATTGAACAAAGCGGTATTTAAAATGTATCCCAAATATCATCAGTACAATCTTCAACAGTGGTGTAATGGCTAACACTCTTGCCTCAAGTGTGGTAGATCATGGGTTCGAGCCCCGTTCAGGTCAAACCAAAGACTTTGATATTTAAATTAATATTTGTTGCTTCTCCGCTAAGCATGCAACATTGAGGAGAAAAAGCAAAGACTGGTTGGCTTAGAATAAGGATAATGTGTCCTAGTGGAGCGACATGTCTGTCTGCAGACTGTTGTTTCAGTGAGCTAGCTCTATAAAAATTCAACTTAGCATATTGGTCTAGGACAAAGAGGACCTCATCATCATTTCATTGACTATTAACTTGTTCTCGCCATGATATAGCTGAAATATTTCTCATTTGGCATTAAACAACAATCAATCGCTCGCTCGTTATAAACCTAAGAAATAGAATTAACCCGGCCTCAATTTACAAAATTTAACTGCACTAAAACCTGTCTAAACCGAACCCCTTTGGGACTTAAGAATTTGTTCAGTTTTAGACAGGTGTTTGGTTTACACAGGTTCAAATTTAATAGATGGTACTGTAAAGTCTGTCTGGTTTAGGCAGGTTTTACTGTAGATAGAACTGTAAAGTTTGTCTGGTTTAGGCAGGTTTTACTGTTGATAGGACTGTAAAGTCTGTCTGGTTTAGGCAGGTTTTACTGTAGATAGGACTGTAAAGTCTGTCTGGTTTAGGCAGGTTTTACTGTAGATAGGACTGTAAATTCTGTTTGGTTTAGGCAGGTTTTACTGTAGATAGGACTGTAAAGTCTGTCTGGATTAGGCAGGTTTTACTGTAGATAGGACTGTAAAGTCTGTCTGGTTTAGACAGATGTTCGATTTATTCAGGTTTCGGTTTAGACAGGTTTCACTGTATAAAAAAATATTATTTTCCAGCAAGCCTACAGCTCCACCTAGGATACCCATTCCACCAGAGGGAGGACCTCACCCTATCCCAAGTGACATAGGAGGAGGCGGAGTTGTCGTTCCTGGAGCATCGGGTGGAGGAAGCGTTGTACCACCAGATGGAACCATTGGTATCGGAAACCCTGGATCTTTATCAGGAGGGGGTGGTGGAGATGTCGGCCCAAGTGGTGGTGGTGGACCATTTACTGGTGCTCTGACTGGTAGTGGTGGCGGCGTTCCAATTGTTCCTGCTGGAGCAGGAGGGGCCAGAGCTGGAGCTGTGATGGGGACTATATTAGGCACCATGGCATTTTTAGCAAGTCTTATGTGGGCATTTTGGGGACTTAAACCAGGTGTTGTCAGTCTTGGTGGAGGTGGAGGAGGAGGTGCTGGTGGACCTCCTGCTATGTCTATATCATCACCAACGGCAACGAACCTACCTGTGGCTCAGGCATTAGGCGGTGGACCTGGGGCTGGTGGCGGAGCAGGAGGAGCAAAGGTAAATATCATAACTTCTTCAAAGTTAGGAAACATTACTGGCTTAACTCCCTTTACAAACACTTTGTTGGAGGTCAGATCAGGTTAATGCTGTTTAACGCCACTTTCAACAATATTTCAGTTATATCGTGGCGGTCAGTTTTATTAGTGGAGGAAACCGAAGTACCCGGAGAAAACCACCGAATTGTCGCAAATCACTGACAAACTTTTTCACATAATGTTGTATCAAGTATACCTTGCCATGAGCAGGATTCGAACTCACACTGATTGCACAGATAGTTGTAAATCCAACCATCATATGATCACGACCATGACGACCCCTCTCTTTGTTGGATTTTTATTAAAGAGAATATAATTGCTGAATAAACATTTCAAATTTTAATGCATTATGGGTAATATTCTACATGGTGCACCAATATTTTTATTGGTATTATTTTTTCTTCGGTTCTTTTATATTTTAGCAACACTACAACCACATATATGTATTGAACATATGTTTGGGGATTTGTAGATACTGTAAACTGGTTAATTTTGCATTGTGTTATTTTCGCAGCCCATCGACTTGGTCTAAGTTAGGGGCGTTTTAATTTTGTGGGTTTGAATCTTCTCTAATGGCAAAGCATTTTAGTTAAAACACTGCCAAATATTTGCTGCAGTTTGATTTTCCCGGATGACATTCAACCGCGAAAATAAAATGGTGGCGAATATTTCCTGGTATACAGTAAGTGTGAATAGAGTCTGACCGAGTTTGATTAACACCATTTTGGACAATATTTCAGTTATATCATGGTGGTCAGTTTTATTGATGGGGGGGGACCAGAGTACCTGGAGAAAACTACCAACCGATCTACCACAAGTCACCAATAAACTTTGTCACTTACAATTGTGTCTAGAACATCTCGCCATTGGGGCCATTATGAATTCACCAAATTTTTGACATTTTGAGGTACAAAATATGATGATTATCCTCTATCACAGACACTGATTTGTAGATGTATATGTTGTTAATCTAATAACCACAGAGGCTTATTTACTATGATATATATTCTAACACACACTGTGATATCTATTTGATAAACCAATTGAAGCTGACCTAATTAAATACAATACTCTATATATATATGTTTTTGTAATTGGATGTTTTTATTTGTATTTTTATTACTATCTGAATAGATGGATGAGGAAGTAAGTGGTTTCATAGATATTTATTTTCACCAAGCATCTTTTTTTTTTCTTTTTTCTTTTTCATGTATTTTTGTTTTATTTTTTTTTTTGTTTTATTTTTGGGGTGCGAGATGATTTTATTTACTTTCTGAAAATCCTTTTAATGTTAAGACATTCTAGTATAGCAGATAAAAGTATATTTTATACCCCCTAACACACATATACATTACTGCTTAATTTGTGATTTAGGAAATAAGTATTTCTGATTGAAGTGTAAACAAGGCGAAATATATTCATGTTAATTAAAAAAGTGAAAAGTCTAAAATTGTGTGTGATTGTGAGAATTGGTCCATCAGTGAGAGCCCTTTCAAATATAGGTGCACAAATATATAGGTAATATTTTTACTTATGAAAAAAAATATAAACAGTGATGGTCAACAATTCTACCAATATCAACAAAACAAACAATCGGAATTGATCACCTCTCACCTCAAATCTCTGAACATGAAAAAGACCCTGACATATGGCGTTAGTAATCAACATCCTTTCTTGGGACAGGCACAACAATGTGACAGGGTTAAACAGGTTAATAAGATCAAAGCCCTCCCCTCTTGATAACTGGATCTCCAACTGCAATTCATATGTAAACAAATGATGAAAAACTTTGTATATTTATTTAAATAGAGCCAAATAACATCATATTGTTGATTAAAAAATTGACTTGATTTGATTTTTTTTTTTTTCACTTCATAGTCCCTTGTTTTCGTTTTTCCCGATACTAATGAGGTACGTTAAATTTATCTGTAATTTCACAAGATTGAATGATGTCACTTGTGTAAGCAAACCAACATATTTGGCAAAAGAATATATTTAAAGCAAGAATTAACGCTTATCATCTTTAACATATGAAATGGGGAAATTTTAGAATAAAATTTAATCATTTTAGGTTAATCAACTTGCACACACATTAGGACATCGGTATTCACTTTTTACATGATTTTTCTGGAATGGTTTGCAGTTTGTCTTTTTTGAGACTGAAATGGTTTTTTTCAACAGCACAACATGGTCTTGGATTGTTGCCAGAATATTAAAATGGGTGTTTTGTTTTGTGTGCAGTGACAACTAAATTAAACAGATAATATAATTTCTTGAATTATTGTGCAATTTATATACTTTTCTGTAGTTGAATAAACATAACCAGTTTTTTTTTTCTCCATTTGTGAAATTGTCTGATTTCTTATTGAAAAAGATGGTTGCAAAAGCTTGCATTTTTTCTCTCACTATCATTGATAAAATAAAAGAGTTACAAACATTCATATCTATTTTCTGTGTTATCATAAGAAATATGTAGTATGACGGTTCATAAGGAATTCCTATGCAGAACTTTTTAATTTAAAAAGATTTTTTTTTTTTTTTACTTTGAGCATAAGTTGTTATTCATAAAACATGTTCTAGGTATTTGATTTGGATATCTACAAAATATTTATTAAAATTATTAAAGTTTGTATTTTCTTTTTTCCACAGAGTTATGGTCCTTGAAAATCTCAGAAAAATCTATTTTATTTTGAAATCCAATATATTTATGTCTCCCCTTCGAACAAAGGGAGACATATTGTTTTAGTCTGATTTTTTCTTCCGCTTCTTCTGTTTCTTCTCAGCGAAGCTTTTTCGGACCATAACTTTTTAGCTCACCTGACCCAAAGGGTCATGTGAGGTATTGCCATCACTTGGCGTCCGTCGTCCGTCCGTTAACTTTTCATATTTTAATCTACTCCTCTGAAACAACTGGACCAAATGGAACCAAACTTGGCAGAAAGCATCTATATAAGGTCCTCTATAAAGTTTCTTCATTTCGTCCCATTCCGCCAACAAATATGGCCACCAAGGGCAATTCTTGTTTCTGATTGGCTAATGTTAAACAAATCTTCTCCTCTGAAACTGCTTGGCCAAATGGAGCCAAACTTGGCAGGAAGCATCTATGTAAGATTCTCTATAAAACTTCTACATTTAATTCCATTCGGCCAACAAACATGGCCGCTGTTACTAAAAATAGAACATAGGGTAAAATTGCACGTTTTTGGTAACAACTTAAAAACCGTTAATAATATCAGAAATCTGACACGGGTAAAAATTATCAGCACAGGAAGATCTAACTACCCTGAAAGTTTGAAGAAAATCTGATTACCTATCTTGGAGTTATTGCCCTTTTTTCGTCAAATTTTCAAAATGTTAATACTTTTCGTTTTTTATTTCAAAAACTATAAGAGATAGACGTTAAGTTTAAACAGCAAACATGTGCAGCATGTCAAGATCAACATGCCCTGCAATTTTGAAGTAAATCTGATTACCCGTCTAGGAGTTATTGCCCTTTTTTTCGTCAAATTTTCAAAATGTTAATACCTTTTGTCCTTTATTTCAAAAATTATAAGAGATAGATGTTAAGTTTAAACAGCAAACATGTTCAGCATGTCAAGATCAACCTAGCCTACAATTTTAAAGTAAATCTGATTACCCATCTTGAAGTTATTGCCCTTTTTTCATCAAATTTTAAAAATGTTAATACTTTTCATCCTTTATTTCAAAAACTATAAGAGATAGATATTGAGTGTAAACTGAAAACATGTTCAGCTTGTCAAGATCTACATGCCCTGCAATTTTGAAGTAAATTTGATTACCCGTCTAGGAGTTATTCCCCTTTTTTCATCATTTTTTAGCTCACCTGACCCAAAGGGCCATGTGAGGTATTGCCATCACTTGGCGTCCGTCGTCGTCCGTTAACTTTTTCATATTTTAATCTTCTCCTCTGAAACAACTTGGCCAAATGGAACCAAACTTGGCAGTAAGCATCTATGTAAGGTCCTCTATAAAGTTTCTCCATTTCGTTCCATTTGGCCTATAAACATGGCCGCCAAGAATAATTCTTTTTTCTGATTGGCTAATGTTAAAAACATCTTCTCTTCTGAAACAGCTTGGCCAAATGGAGCCAAACTTGGCATAGATGGTCCCTGGGTGTGTCCCTTTTAAAATTGTGTCCGACAGCCCCACCCTCCATTCAAGATGGCTGCTGTTTTTTAAGGTAATGATTATCTCCCTTTGAAATTTGCTTCAGTATCATTCTATTGTCAGGTGAGCGATACAGGCTCAGTGGGCTGAGCCTCTAGTTTATCTTTCGAGATAGGTCAATGATATTTGGTATGTGGATGCATGACCATAAGGCGGTGTGTCGCGTACCGTAATGACCTTCGTTGGACCTTGACCTTTGACCTCAAGGTCAAATAATTGTTTTTTAAATAGTATTTTCTTGTCTGGGCCATAACATTTTTGTCTTTCGAGATAGGTCAATGATATTTGGTATGTGAGTGCATGACCATAAGGCAGTGTGTCGCATACCATAATGACCTTCGTGGGGCCTTGACCTTTGACCTCAAGGTCAAATAATTGTTTTTTATATAGTATCATTCAACTCATAAAGTGTAACTTATTGTTGTACAGATGGCCGCATTAAGGGGAGACATAAGTTTTAGGTATCTAAAACAGTTCTTCCTAGTTTATACTTGTTGTGCAAGAGATGAGAAATTCTCTGTAAACCTCACGTTTCTTTCCATTTCCCATGATATTGTATATATTGTACATGTATACTTATATCACAATATTTAAACTAATTTTTTCGAATGCATATTTGTAAGACTCAGATCGACGTCCAGTCTCTAATCGACGTCCAATCCTCAAATCAGTGTCCAATTCTCAAATATATGGCCGTTTTTCACTTTCTCAAATCGACGTCCAATTACGTCACTGACGTATACTTCAAATGACGTCACACCCATTAGTACATGGTTTTGAAACATTGATGGAGAAGGGACAAGACCAGATTCAAAGTACATTGTACTTCTACTTTAGCAGACCCTAACCCTAATCATAGCTTAAACTTAACCCTAGCCCTAACCTTAATCCTAACCATAACCCTGGGCTAACCCTAACCCTAAGCCTAACCTTAACCTTAAATAATATTAATGAATGAGAAAATGCTATAAAAACACACAAAGCAAAAAACAACAACTGAAACAGATAAAAAAAAACCACGCAAAACAAAACTGTCATTACAATTATTTTTGATGGCAAACTTTGATCGTGTAAACGGACCTATAGATATGCGAGTTTGGAAAGGACGCCGATTTGAGAATATCCTAAAATTGGACCGTTATTTGAGATAATGATGTCAGTGGACGCCGATTTGAGGACTGGATGTCGATTAGAGACTGGACGTCGATCTGAGTCTATCATATATACAGTCAAACCTGTCTTACATGACCATGCAAGGGAACATTTAAATAGAGCAGTCATCGACTTTAGCAGTGGTCCGGTGGCCCACGGCCAGTGAAAATTGATTCAGAACAGTGACTTTTGCCAATTTTTTTCAATAGAATCTATATAAATATTCTAATTTTGAAGTTTTCTGGCCAGTAAATTTGAAAGTCTAATTTGAAGACTGATAGAGTCACATAACGGGCCTATAGATATGTGAAGGGAATTAAAATAAAAGTCACATAATACAAGTTAATAGAGGTGGTCACTAAAGTAAGTTTGACTGTATATATAGTGGAACATGTGCAATCCGACACCTCAGTTTTACGACATCCGACAAAAATTTATGGTCCCAAAGTAAAACCTGACTATTCTGACATCCTGTACAATCAGACGCATTTCTCTGATCACCTGGTGTGTCGGATTAGACAGGTGTACATGGTACCGAGTAATTAATATTTTGAAATGGACATGAAAGTAAAAAGCCTGGAAATTTAATTAATTTTGATATCTCATTACAAAAAAATCTGTTCCATGAATCAAATAAACTTTTTTTTCCTGTACTTTTTCTGGTACTCATTTGATGTATGGATCTTAACATCAAAATTTTGACAACATCAAGCAATTTTCTTTATATTTTTTAGTCAGTAGTTCAGTTTTCATGCTAACCCATTTGCCCGAAGCCAGGCACAAGTAAAACTGGATTCCGACAAGTGAATATTATGAAAGAATTTGTTTGAATAAATAGAAAAAAATTCTAAATTTGGTATTTGGGCAAGTAGGTGAAAAAAATTAAGGCAAAGACTGAAACGGTATTTGTTTGACGTATGGACCTTAATAATAACCATTTTTTTCCTGTTTATCATATAAATGCTATTTGTCTGGCATATCAAAATTTCGTGCACAACAAGCAATTATTACTATTTTTACTCAGTGGTTGAATTAATATTTTCTTGATTTATAGGTTACTGTTGTCAATGGAGGTGGTGGTTCAGGTGCTGGAGCAGGAGGAGGCGCTGGCAGCGGCTCGGCATTTACGTCATATTACACAAGTTCTGCAGCTACGGCCGGTGGCGCTGGAGGTGCTGGAAGTGGAGGGGCTGGTTATGTGGCAGGCGGAGAAGGATTTGGGGGTGGAAGTGGTGGAGGTTATGGAATGTCCGGTGCAGAATACTCGTCCACAACCACACGAACCATGACAGGCGCAGGAGGTGGTGGTGGCGGAGGTACAGGTTATGGTGCAGGTTACGGTACCGGTGGTCAATCATCTTACTCCGCCTCTAGATTGTACAGTAGTAATACTCTGGAAGGTCAGTCTGCCATGGATGCCGGGGAATCAACGACTGCCGATTACGACTTGGCTTCAGGAACAGGAACAATGATGGGTGGCGGGGGTAGTTCTTCCAATACGATGAACAAATACAGTACAATGCAGTCTTCATACCAGGTAGGGGGAATTAATAGGAAATGAAAAATACCACACAAAGCAAGTCTTGATTACTGTCTTTTTGTGTCTATTAAACGCACTGGTGCATAGAACGCACCCCCTTTCCTCCCCAAAAAATCTGGGGAAAATTATAGTTCCTATCTATAGAATGCAGGGAGATTCAGTAAAACATTCACGGCAGAAATCCTCGTTCAAACGGCAAAATACTGCTTACCACAGATCACGTATTTGTTAATCCATGTATTTTTGATAAATTTTAGAGAGGGAAATGTTAAATTAGTTTTGTTAAAAGAGTTTAAACCGATTATTCTACATTTTGCAAGTGAAAATTAGCTGTTTTGTGAATGCAGGAAGTTTATTGGCAATGTTTAATTTGAAAACAAGTTCAAAACTTTTTTGCAAGCTTTCAAAACTGACAAGCACTAAAAATAAAAAAGTTATTTGTCTCCAAAATATACCATTACACGTACTTCTTTCTACAGATAAATATTTGCTTCCAGTAGCTTTTTCTAATTTTTTGCCAAAAAAGTAAGTTATTAATTAGTTGCATTAAAACGATTAACTTTCTATCTTTAATTAAAATAGGTCCAGAATGTGAGAACAGTTCTCGTTAACAACCAAGGAACACAACAGTTAGTGACATATCACTCGGCTAGTGGTGCCGTAACGCCAGGAGCTGCTGGGGAGGAGGTCCGTGTAGATTGTTGTCTGATGAACGAAGATGGACGTACTGTAGTGACAGGATCCACATTGGGACCACCACAAGTTTGGAATATGCAGGTATGTCTGAAGACCCTCCACCCCCAACCCACCTTGCTAAGAGCTAAACTAAAGATGTTGCATAAACAAAGACTATTGTGATGTCAAACGTTTATAGACTCTTTCACTTGATTGATTTATTGATTGATTATTACTGAAGGTCCAGAGATATACACTCATAATATAAAAAGAAAAATATTTTTTTTTATAAAAATACAAGATAAAAATACATCGCTAAAGTAAATTTACCTGTGGTTTCAGAGTAGAAGTTTTTTAGAAATCTAACATAAAATTTCCCCACTTCAACTCGTAAATTTACATAGAAATCGGAGATATTTCGTCATAAAACTTCACACATGGTTTTGTCTATCATATTTCTTGAAGACAAACATAAAATTTTATAGCATTTATCAATATTTTATGAGTATCAACTGTTTTTTCAACACCGTATCTGTTTCTTGATATAGCCGCCCGATTACAGTGACCCAGATTAGCAGATCGCAGCAGTTTTTTCTGAATAAGGTTGTTTAAATATTATAATGCAGTCTGCTTCATTTCCATGAAAACAATAGTATGTAATCGTTTCAAGTGAAAGTGTAATACACATATGAGTGTCAATAGGTTAAAGCAAAAAACAAACAAACAAACAAAAAAAGACAAAAGACAAAAACAAGTAGGGAAACTGTTCGGAGAAGGGGAACTATTAGGGAGGGAAATTAAGGGGTAGAATATAAACCCCTCCATACGAGGTTTATGTGTTATTTTAACTCAAGTAAGTATTGAAGGGTCATATTTCATTCTAGACTGGAATATTATTGGAAGTGGCATTAAACACCATAAACACACAAGAACATTAAATAAATTGT
Source organism: Bathymodiolus brooksi (assembly GCA_963680875.1). NCBI lineage: Eukaryota > Metazoa > Mollusca > Bivalvia > Mytilida > Modiolidae > Bathymodiolus > Bathymodiolus brooksi. The sequence continues at coordinate 26,662,127 of OY804589.1, forward strand.
GAATTATTTTATCTTTTGTAGACTGGAGAATTACTAAGGATTATGAAAGGGGATACAGTCGGTTCTACAAATCTACACTTGGCTTGTAATGATCGGTTGTTAGTCGGTGCAGTCCATGCAGATTTAGAAATAAATGAATTTTCTACAAGGAAAGGTGTTACAGTTAAAAAATTACAGGTAAATTATAGAAAACAGAACAAAATTACAGGTAAATTATAGAAGACAAAAAAAAATTACAGGTAACTTATAGAAGACAGGAAAAAAATTACAGGTAACTTATGTAAGACAGAAACAAATTGCAGGTGAATCATGAATTTTAGATGTAAATCAGAAAAAGTTACAGGTAAATTGCAGGTTACAGAAATGATTACAGGTAAGTAAATTACATGCATTACAGAAACTGTTACAGGTAAATTATAGATTACAGACAAAAATACAGTTGAATCGAAGATTATAGAAATGGTTACAAACAAATTACAGCTTGATTAGGATGAGGGTTATGGTGTTTAACACCACTTTCAACAATTTTCAGTTATATCATGGCGGTCAGTTTTATTGGTGGAGGAAACCGAAGTACCTGGAGAAAACCACCGACCTGTCGCAAGACACTGACAAACGTTATCACATAATGTTTTATCGAGTACGCTTCACCATGAATGGGGTTCGAACTCACATCGTTAATGGTGATAGGTACTAATTGCATATGAAGGTAGTTATAAATCCAAATACTATACGATCACGACCACAATGGCCCCCTTAAGAAAATAAATATCAATTTGCTTGAGTGGTCTATTTTTTTTCAAGAATGTTTTCTGGTAATATAAAATTGTATCATTTAATTAATGGTTTATTTTCAGATCTGGGATTTCGTAACGGGAAAACCTTTAGATATGGGAGTTGATGAAACATGTTCAGCTTTGTGTGTTATGTCAGACCCAGATAAAGTAGTTTTCGGACGTTCCGACAAATTCGGTAACGCTACAAGTATTATAGTGTGGGATCTTTTAGGAAATCAACCAATCAAAGAGATGCGTTACGATGCACCCGTAGGCAACAATGACTATATAAATTTCTTAGCATTATCACAGAACGATCGGTACTGCGTGGCAGGATTCACAAATTCCTTTGATAATTTTGCCGAATTTGTAGTTTTTGATATGACATTAACCAGTTTTAATATAAATGACGCTAATATTTTACGATTGGACGCAAATCCAGAATGCACCGCCATATTGCCACATGAGGAAGCCTGTACTGGTTTACGTAACGGTGATCTCGTCATTTGGAAACTTAAATCAGGTCAAGCCGATCGCCAGTTGTTAGCATCTGGAGGACATGCTCATAGTCGGGAGGTCAAGGCTGTTACTCTTTCACAAGACAGTAAATATTTAGTGTCGGCATCAGCAGACAATACTATGAAAATATGGGATATGGCAACAGAAAAACCAATACAGACTTTGTCAGGACACACAGATGAGGTAATCTACACATATAGAATAGAATAGAATACAATACAATACATGTTATTGCCTAATCATAGGGCCCACATGAGGCATGATTAACAATACAAACATTCATGATTGATAAATGAGACATACACACAAAAGAAAAAGGACATAGTTTGGGGTTTTTATATTTCTAAAAATATAAATATTATTATTTAGTGGATCATTGTTCTGCATTCTTTGTTTTCTGTACTATCACTCTGTCACTACTATCTCCTCTGCTGGAGTACTGTTAGTCCACAATGGCATCATCCGCACAGTAGTAGGTAGGTATATGGTGTTTAACGCCACTTTCAACAATTTTTCAGCTATATCGTATCGATTAGTTTTATTGGTGGAGGAAACTGGAGTACCTGGAGAAAACCACTAACCCTGTCGCAAGTCACTGACAAACTTTATCACATAATATTGTGTCGAGTACACCTCGTTATCACCAGGATTCGAACTCACAACATAAGTGGTGATCGACACTGTTTGCACATGTGGTTGTAAATCCAACTATCATATGATCACGATCACAATAACCCTATACCATATATAAGTATCCTGGAATTTGATTGGTTGATAGCCGATGCATTTTTACATTTCGAATTAAATTCGTTGAATTTTTAATTCTGCCTGGATATTTCCACAAGGATTTCACATTTTCCCCTCTGTGCTGTGGTATTTTCCAAAACGTATTTGACTTATTTACTCTTGCGAGCCTCAACCAGCCAAAAAAGTTAGGAAACTTGCTTCTTGTATGATTGTTGCATGTTTTTCATATTGGAAAACGGGAAGTGTTTAGATGTGAAAGTGAAATGTGATATGATAGCATAAAATAACATAGCATAAAGTAAAACTTTCCTGAAGCAAACATTAAAAATTGAAATTTGATGAGAGAGAAAGCAAATATTATACTACAGTGGAACCTGTCTAATCCAACACACCAAGGGACCGGGGGAAATGTGTCAGATTGTACAGCATGTCACCAGTCTAATCCGACACACCAAGGGGCCGGGGAAATGTGTCAGATTGTACAGCATGTCAGAACCTGTCTAATCCGACACACCAAGGGACCAGGAAAATGTGTCAGATTGTACAAGATGTCAGAACCTGTCTAATCTGACACACCAAGAGACCAGGAAAATGTGTCAGATTGTACAGGATGTCAGAACCTGTCTAATCTGACACACCAAGGGACCAGGGAAATGTGTCACATTGTACAGGATGTCAGAACCTGTCTAATCCGACACACCAAGGGACCGGGGAAATGTGTCAGATTGTACAGCATGTCAGAACCTGTCTAATCCGACACACCAAGGGACCAGGGAAATGTGTCACATTGTACAGCATGTCAGAACCTGTCTCATCCGACACACCAAGGGACCAGGGAAATGTGTCACATTGTACAGCATGTCAGAACCTGTCTAATCCGACACACCAAGGGACCAGGGAAATGTGTCAGATTGTACAGCATGTCGGAATACTCAGGTTTTATTCTAGTTAACAGAAATACTTTGGGACTATCAATTTTTGTCAAATGTCACAGGATGTCAGAAAACTCAGGTGTCGGATTGCACAAGTTCCACTGTATTTATATAACAATCGTTCTATTCTGTTAAACAGATATATTATTCCTTCTTTGTTTTATTCAAATCTCCCTTAATGGCTAATTTTAACAGCTAAAGAAATATTAAGTATACATACATTGATATTGATGTAAAGAACACTTCCCACTTTATATGTAGACAAAATAAAGTAAAGGAACAACACTTTTATTGCTGTTCTACATTTCAGTCACAGTAGGGTCAATAATGAGCATGACTTGTATGCTATTATTAGTGTGAAGCAGAACCTAGACTGCAGTTTAGCAGATCTTTTATTATTTCTGTTGATAAATGTTACATCTTGGCATCTTTTGTGTTTTGATGTTATTTGGTGTTTAGAATTTGATTTCCCATTATGAAAAGAAAGTTTAAATAATGGTCAACAATTCCATCAATAGAATTTGATTTCCCATTATAAAAAGAAAGTTTAAATAATGGTCAACAATTCCATCAATATCAACAAAACGTACAATCACCTCTCAACTTAACTCAGTAAACACCAAAAAAAACCCCACAACATACGACGTTGGAAATCCATGTCCTGGTTTGGGACAGACACAAAATAAAAATGTGGCAGAGTTAAACCGATAAATAAGATCCCAATACTATTATTATATCTATAACTAAGAGTTACATTTAACAGACATAGAGATCACTGGTTGACATTTTTTTGGCGACTTTTTATTTTAGGTTTGGTGTTCAGCAATCTCTGCCGATAATGAGATTATTGTTTCTGGATCTCGTGATGGCACCATTCGTCTATGGAGATGTAAGAACGGAAGTGAAATATGTGCCTTCAACACAGGTGTTGATGTTTTTAACGTAACCATGAGTAAGGACAAAGGAACCATCGTTGCCCTTGGCGACAAGTTTGGAGCTCGTAAACTTATCATGTTGCAGGTTGTCAGAACAAAGATTCGTCGCCAAACCACATCATAATTATTCTGACGGAAAAAAATTGAAGGAAAATGAAATTTACTGATTTTACAGTGCTTTGCTCAGTTTTATTTACTTTATATATTATTTTTTTCGTATTCCAACCAAAATCAAAAATCCTATTATACGCTATAGTGAAAACAAAATATTAATTGTGTTTCCTATGACATTTAAATCTGGACAAATTCTGTAAAAGTATGGGAGAATTTATGTCTGAAAAATTTTAGATCTGAAAAAAATTGTGCAAAATTATGGTGATTTTAAATCTGGAAAAATTTTGTAAAATTATAGGAGATTTTAAATCTGGATAAATTGCGTAAAAATTGAGATCAGGAAAATTTTAGATCTGAAAAAAATTGTGCAAAATTTTGGGAGATTTTAAATCTGGATAAATTGTATAAAATTATAGGAGATTTTAAATCTGGATAAATTGCATAAAAATTTGAGACTTTTCAGATTTTTAATTTCCTTTTTCTTCATCTATCATTAGAATTTTGGTAAAAAAAATATTGTTGGCAAATGAACTCATCAATAGACAAAGATCTGATAAAAAAAATTGAATCTAAAATTAGCTTTATCAATATTTGCTTTATTTCTGTATAAGCTTTAAATTGCACACTTTACATTGATTTTATTTTATATTTATAATTTTTTTTTAGAGTGTTTTTTTTTTGTGAGAAAGTATTTTTTAATACAATTGAATGAATGAAATAGACCCAGATCTGAATTGATCTTGCTCTGTCTTGCCCTAATATTAAGTAGTATATATATAAATTATATATATATATATATACTTTCACATATTCTATGTAACTTCAATATTCTCAGTTATTTCGATATCATAATTTTCTATAAAAACCATATTTTCATTTTATTTTTATTTTTTTTATAATAAGAAAAAATTAGTTTCTTACATGCAAATATATACTTCAAAATTCTTCTTTTGGAAATATGTAATATTTGTTTGTTTGTTTTTTAAATCAAATTATCATATTTTTAAAAAGCAGGACTGTGTTGTTGTTTTATTAACCATTATTAGATTTCTAATTGTTTTCTTAATAAATATTCAGTCTTCCAGAATTGAAAATTATTTGAATAAAGAATAAAATATGGTGCCATATTATAAAGAAATTGTGAAATAAAATGTTACAGGGTTTTAACTCATTGTTAAAGATGAATACACGTATGTTTAAAAATAATACTTTAATTATTGTTCATGAAAATTCGATAAATTTTTATGACTTATTTATTTAATATTAATGCTTGAATAAATGTTTATGCCTTAATCTGTGTTATTTTTTTATTTATTTTTAGCTCAGCTGACCTTTTCTGATTCAAAAGTGCCTGACTTTCGTCCGTGCATTTTTCTGTATGTCGTAAACTTTTCACATTTTCAACTTCTTCAGAACCACTGCACACCCAGTCACCAAAAGTCCTAAATGAATAAAGTGGTGTATCTTTTTGAAACAATTAGAAATCCAAGATGGCTGTCCTTGCCTTTGATTGGTCAACATATTTCCAACTTCTTCTCCAGAACTACGGCATTAAAAATAAAAACGTTGATATCAAATTTAGTGTGTACGAGGTGTTTCTGGAATAACCTACTGCATGTGAAGTCACTTGCAAGAAATGTTCCTCTAGGGGTCAAGAAGTGTTGTTGTTTTTCAGACCATTTCAAAATCCAACATGGCCACCTTGGCCTCTGATTGGATTTGACATTTTTTACTTTTTTTTCTCCAAAAACTACTTCATTTGAAATCACCAAGCTTGCCATAAATGTTCCTCTAAGGGTTCTGAAGAAGTGCTGTTACTTTTGAAGTGATTCAAAATCCAAGATGGCACAAGTCACCAGAATTTCCAGAAATGTTTCTTTAGTGGATCCAGTGTCTTTATCCTGTGGAGAAAACTTTATTTCAGCTGTATCTCCACATAGAATGAATTATAAATTCTTTACCTCCATTTCATTATCTGATGGGGGAATTTCTCAAAGAATTCATCTTGAACAAATAACTTATCTAATTTTCCTAAAACTTAACTTGAACAAAGAAGACAATTAATTTACAGCCCTGGTTTTAAAAATATAATGTACAATTGAATCTTGAAGGAACCAATGATGAACTAGTTATCATTGTTGAATTCGTTGTTATGATGTTTAATGCCACTTTCAATAATATCCCTGTTATATCATGGTGTTGTTAAATTCGTACTTCGAAGTATATATCAGTATATGATTTAGACAAAAACGCATCCGTGGTGTAATGGTTAGCATGCTCGCCTTGAGTACGATAGATCTGGGTTCAAGCGTGGGTCATACAAAAGAGTATAAAATTGGTATTTATTGCTTCTCCGCTAAGCATGCAGCGTTAAGGAGAAAGAGCAAAGAATGGTTGGCTCAGAATCAGAATAATGTGTCCGAGTTGAGCAACATGTAAAAAATCCAATAAAACGGACCTCATCATCATCATCTCATTGAAAATAATTTGTTCTCGCCTTGATATAGCTGACAAATTGCTGAATTGGCATTATAAACAACAATCACTCAATCACACATAGAATGAATTTTGAATTCATTTACCTCCATTTCATTATCTGATGGGGGAAAATTTCCCAAAAGAATTCATTATGAACAAAGAAAGATAACTCTAATTTTCCTAAAACTTAACTTGAACAAAGAAGACAATTCCCAGATCTGAATTTAAAACTATAATGTACAGTTGAAACTCTTTGTACTGATGATGAACTAGTTATCATTGTTAAATTCGTGGTTATGGTGTTTAACGCCACTTTCAACAATATTTCAGTTATATCGTGGTGTTGTTTAAATTCGTACTTCGAAGTATATATATAGGGCCCGGGTGGCTCAATGAGTTAGATAGTTGGATTACCTAACTCATACAAACCTATCACCAATACGGCGTGGGTTTGCGCCCGGCTTTGTAAATTACAAAAAAGGGTACACTCGACTCGCAACCGCAAGTGATAAAGTTTACCAGTTGTTTGCCCATGATCGGTGTACTCCGGCTTCTTCCACCACTAAAACTGGTCGCCATGATATAGCTGAAATATTGCTGAAAGTGGCGTTAAAACACCAAAATCAAATCAAATCGAAGTATATACCAGTATATGATTTGATAAAAAAAATTCGCATCTGTGGTGTAATGGATAGGGTGCTGGCCTTGAGTACAATAGTGCTTCGGGCACGGATCATACAAAAGAGTATGAAATTGGTATTTATTGCTTCTCCGCTAAGCATGCAGAATTAAGGAGAAAGAGCAAAGACTGGTTGACGAGGGAATCGGAATAATGTGTCCAAGTGGAGCAATATGTCTACCCGCAGACTGCTGTTTCAGAGAGATAGCACTATAAAAGTCAAATGCAGCTGAGTTGGTCTAGTACAAAGTGGACAACATCATTATCATCTCATCAACATGTAACTTGTTCTTGCCATGATGTAGCAGAAAAAAAAATACTCATTTGTCGTTAAACAATAATCACTCACTCCTACATATATATGGTATGGGGTTATGACACGTTCAACAATATTTCAGTTGTATCGTGGCGGTTAGTTCTATTGGTGGAGGAAACCGGAGTACTCGGAGATAACCACCAGCCTGTCGCAAGGCGGGCAAACTTTATCACATTATGTTGTATCGAGTATACCTTGACATGAGCGTGTTTAGAACTCCCAACTTCGGTCTATATATAATTTATGAAATTGATTTGACCCACACAATAACCAGACGTCCCCCTTTTTTCTTTTTTTTTCCTTTTTTTTTGGAGGGGGGCTACTATCCAGAAACTAGGTTCCTTTACAAGCCTATGCCCCGGGCCTCTCCCTCTTGGACAGGAAGAACTCACAACTATTATTTACAGTTAAACATGATAAAACCTTATCTAAATCTCAATTCGGTTCTGAGGTTTATGAAGGGGCCTCGGTGGTATGATTGTTTGTCATCATCTTCATCTTGTTGAAGGTGGATAGTATTTTATGTTTACCAGTAACATGACAGATGTCACTACTGAAGCAGTAACTGCTAAACCTTCCGTAGCACCTGAGATCATTCCTGGTTTTTAGTGGCGTTTTTGTTGCTCAGCCTTTAGTTTTCTACATGCAGTGTTTTGTAGGTCATTGTTTGTCCTTTCAGATTTTATCTATTCTCGGCTATTCAAGTACACGCAACAACACACTGCATGTTTTACAGAAAACAATTGGACCCCACACCTCCTAAGACCGGTCCTGATTGCAGTGCTATCCGGTAATCTTTTCAGTCAAACGGGAGTGAAAAAAACAAGGACAGGAAAACTTACATAATGCATACTAAGCTAAGACATAGGTGTAGTGGCCTTAATGCCAAATTTGAAGGATGATCCACGTTTAACATTTATTTTAAATTTTTCAATTGAAACAAATTGTGTTGAAAATGACTGGAAAAATGCCAGGGTTACTCCTATTTTTAAGTCAGGAGATGATCATATTGTAAACAATTATAGGCCAGTTTCAGTATTGCCTATTGTCAGCAAAATACTTGAGACATGTTTTCAATGCTTTTTATGAGTATCTATCAAATAATAAACTAATAACTTGTAGTCAATCTGGTTTTAGACCTAAACATTCTTGTGAAACAGCATTAAATAGGCTCAAGCATATTAATGATGGTAAATTAACGGGGGTATTGTTTATAAACTTAAGCAAAGCATTTGATATCGTTAATCATAATGTATTAATGCATAAATTAAAATCATTTGGTATTTGTGAAAATTCTCTTCTGTGGTCTAAATCATACCTTTGTAATAGAGAACAGTGTGTTGTTTGGAGTGACATTTTGTCAAAGCCTACAGAAATATCACTATTGGTGTTCATCAAGGTTCCATACTTGGATCTTTACTTTTTATTGTGTTTGTAAATGATTATCCAAAATGTTTAACACATTCACATGCTACAATTTATGCAGATGACACTTCACAAGATGTTTCAGGTAAATCAATTGATACTATTGAATATAAATTGAAAGAAGATCTTGTTAATTCCATGCAATGGATGAAGAGAAATAAACTTACAATGAATTTAAAGAAAACACAGTGTGTGTTGATTGGGACAAAACAAAGGTTGGTAAAATGTAGAAAGATTTGTATTGAAATAAATAATGTTATTCTTGAAATTGTTGATGTAGCCAAACTCTTAGGAGTAAATATTGATTGTTCATTATCTTGGTCATATCATATTGATGTCTTAACCAAAAAGATATCAAAGAAATTGGGTGTTTTACGACGGCTGAAAAGTTTTATGTCTAGTTTTGCTTTACTTAAAGTTTATAACTTTGTAATTTTTCCACACTTTAATTATTGTTGTACTATATGGTCAGGTGCACAAAATGCTGCGAATATTGATAAGATTTTTAAACTTAAAAAAAATGCAGCACGTATTATTTTGAATGAACAAAACGATATGACCCCATCTATTGTACTCTTTAATAAACTGAAGTGGATGCCTATGCCAGATTATTTTGTATATAGGAAAGCAATTTTAGTTTTTAAATCACTGAATCAATTGGTTCCAGAATATCTGAATATTTTTGAATATGTTCATCAGGTTAGCACTAGATCCACAAGACAGAGTAGTCAAAATCTACTTTATATACCAAAATCTAAAACAGAGTATTATAAGAGTTCTTTTATTCTGGAAGTTACTTGTGGAATATCTTGAGTGAAAATTTAAAGGAATGTACGACCATAGAATCCTTCAAAGAATTATATTTGCAACAGTACTATGGTTAATTCTGTATTACATAGTTACCTAGAATGATATTTATATTTTTTATTATCTTTATATTTCAACTTGTAGCTTAATTAATATTATTATACCTCACATAATAAAGAATCAATTCTATTGGTTAAAAGATAATCACATGACAATTTTGCTTCTAATCGCCGCCAACGGTGAATAACCTCAAGAATTACACACGTCCATTGAATAACCCTATTATTCAACGGTGTAATAACCCTCGAAAATTACAACGTCCAGTCAATAACCCTAATGGAATAATACTTTAACAATTCAAATATTAAACAGTATATTTCAACTGTTTGTTCTGTATAATAAAACAGTTACGGCCCTCTGAATCGGTGAATATCATTCGCCTCTTCGAAGGGCCGTAATTGTATATTATTTATTTGCTTATATGTCACTTTTATAATTTATGCTGTAATTTATGTATATAATGCAGAACCATATTGTGAACTAGTTTGTAACTAAATATGTCATCCTGTTTAAATAAAGGATAAATAAATAAAATAAATAAATAAAGTTTTATTTAAAGTTGATATATATCATAACATACACATAAAACACAAACTATACAGAGCTTTTCAAATCGACTAAGCATATAACAATTACAACATACATGCATACATACATAAAAATACTAGTAAAAATTAAAACATCTATAATAAATATAATTTAAACTAATTATAAAAAAGGATATTATTATTATTATTATGTTGTGTATGATGTGGTCATTTATTTGAGGATGCTATTCATTTTTTTTTCTTGAGTGTCCCCTTTATCAACACGATAGAACTTCTCTGTTTAACTGTTTTAATAACATTGTTCCCATCTTTATATATACTCTTTAGATGTAACGAAATTAGTGAATAATTGAATACTTTATTGTTCAAATCAATACTTAAAATGTATTCTACAAACTTGTAGATCAGTTTAATAATTAATTATCCCCAATCATGATATTATCTCAACACAATTTATAAGTCCCCCCTTTGTTCCTTATATTTTCTTCTATAATATATTCTTTAATATTCTTTATTTGCATAATAATACACCCATGTGGGTCAAGCAAATACAAATAGAATAGAATAGAATATATTTCATTGCCTAATCATAGGGCCCACGTGAGGCATCATTAACCATACAAACATTCATGATTGATAAATGAGACATACACAAAAGAAAAAGGACATAGTATGTACAAACAATCATAGAAAACATAGAAAATTACAATTTGATCATAATATACATGTAGGATACACAAAATAAATCCTATTAATTAATATTATATTTTTCACATGTCACACCATTGACCTACAAGGACCTCATTTTTTGCAATTCTGTAGATTGCTTTATAAAGTGAATATTAAAACAATAGAATATGTACACATAGTTTATGACATTTTAGCTTAATTTATTAATTATAAATGATATAACTTTTGCTGTCATTTGATTTATTTGATTTATGCTATTAATGTATTTGTATGGAGAGGGACTAGTAAGTTGTAAAAACTTGTTCCCAATCCAATTGTATAGATATTGACAATAAAATCATTATAAAGTTAAAAGCTAAAAAAACAAAAAAAACAAACAAGGAACATGTTTTCCAATTTTTTTTTTAATCTCAAAATTCATGTTTTCGTGGAATTAGTGATTTATTGACATCTATTAAATATTTTTTTATTTATATTCATATGTTTTATTTGCTTTGTTGTCAAGACCATACAAATATTTTTAATATCTCCTCGTAATGACTCATCTCTCTCAACCCCTTCCCCCATATCTATGACCATATCAATATATAATTACAAAACAACTTTCACTTGTAACCAAAAAAGAACGACGTAACACTATATATACACTACTTATAGAAATATCAATTTGTTATATTGAAAGAGATAACAAATCAATTTCAGTCAAACTGTTACCATAGAAATAGAATACTCGTTTTCTGCAGGGACAATTTTTAATAGTTGATGGGATATTGCAAGGAATGTTTGTGTAACATTATAAAAAAAGATCGATTCTGCGATTGTAGATTAATCGATAATTGAAAAGCTGTTACTAAGTATAAATTAACTCATTCGTACACACGAATTGAAAGATAATACATTGGTGTTAATTTACATTCAATTATAAAGGTTAGTAGAAGTCATGACTTTACTAACTCGCATCCTCCAGTTAACAGACTGGGGAAATAAAAGAATACAAAAGTTAGTAGAAGTTACGATGCTATACTCGCATCTGCCTGTTAACAGACTGGGGAAATAAAAGGATCGATGAGAATACGAAGATTTATCCCCCCCCCCCCCCCCTCTTATCTAAAAAAAAAAAAAAAAAATTATTATTTTCTAGCTCGAGAGTTTTTACTATCACTTCGCGTCCGATGTCTGTAAAATTTTCACATTTCTGATCTGACTCGAAGGGACAAGTGAATTTTTACAATCTCTTGGCGTCCGTCCGTCAGTCCTCTTTTTTCTTTTTTTTTTTTTTTTTTTTTTACATTTCAATCTCCTCTTGGCTCTGAAACTACTTGTACAATTAGAAAGCAAAATAAAAAAAAGATACAGCAAAGGTCAAAGTTTAATGGTGTGAAACCTATAATTAATTTCTTTAAGGTTTTCTACTAATTTTGTGTTTTTTCGAGCCTACCTGGCCATTTTATCTTAAGTTTAACCTTTCGAAGACCATACATTTTCTGAAACGTCCATGATTCCTCTACGTTCTGTCAAAATATCAGGCCATGTTTAAAGTCTTATAGTGAAATGCCAGGCTATGGAAAATACCTACTCTAAAAATAGTTCTGTCATCCCCCAGAAATTCCCTATTTATAGGTCATGCATCAAATCCTCCATATCCATATTAAAATACAACTAAATCAATCAAATTTGGGCTCAAAATAATCCTTATACATTTAACTTCAATTATCAATTTAATTATTCTATTCCATTCAGTATTTGTCACAATACAACAAAGTGAAAGGAACTTTTTTCTTTAAAAGGGACTACTTCTTAGCTCTGATTGGTTGAATTACTGGTTTGACACCTAATTAGATTGATAGTTCATAAATCATGTAATTATACCCCCCGCAAACAAAGTTTGGGGGGTATATAGAAATCACCCTATCCGTCCGTCCGTCCGTCCGTCCGTCCGTCCGTCCGTCCGTCCGTCTGTCCATGTACGTTGTAAGCTCAACTCCTCCTAAACCGCTTATTGGATTTTTATGAAACTTTACACATTTGTTGTACACTACCTGCAGATGTGCATGAAGGAATATGGTTGCTGTTTAAAATTTAAAAGGGGAGATAATTCAATTTATACTTTCACGAAAAAGGGGGGGGGGGCATGTACCTTGTAAGCGCAACTCCTACTAAACTGCTTATTGAATTTTTATGAAACTTTACACAGTTCTAGTACACAACCTGCAGATGTACATGAAGGAATACCGTTGCTGTCTAAAATTTAGAAGGGGAGATAATTCAACTTATACTTTTACGAAAAGGGGGGTCGTGTACCTTGTAAGCGCAACTCCTCCTAAACTGCTTATTGAATTTTTATGAAACTTTACACATTTGTAGTACACTACCTGCAGATGTGCATGAAGGAATATGGTTGATGTCCAAAATTTAAAAGGGGAGATAATTCAATTTATACTTTCACGAAAAGGGGGGCATGTAACTTGTAAGCACAACTCCTACTAAACTGCTTATTGAATTTTTATGAAACTTTACACAGTTGTACCGGTAGTACACAACCTGCAGATGTGCATGAAGAAATACCGTTGCTGTCTAAAATTTAGAAGAGGAGATAATTCAACTTATACTTTCACGAAAAGGGGGGTCGTGTACCTTGTAAGCGCAACTCCTCCTAAACGGCTTATTGGATTTTTATGAAACTTTACACATTTGTTGTACACTACCTGCAGATGTACATGAAGGAATACCGTTGCTGTCTAAAATTTAGAAGGGGAGATAATTCAACTTATACTTTTACGAAAAAGGGGGTCGTGTACCTTGTAAGCGCAACTCCTCCTAAACTGCTTATTGAATTTTTATGAAACTTTACACATTTGTAGTACACTACCTGCAGATGTGCATGAAGGAATATGGTTGATGTCCAAAATTTAAAAGGGGAGATAATTCAATTTATACTTTCACGGAAAGGGGGGCATGTAACTTGTAAGCACAACTCCTACTAAACTGCTTATTGAATTTTTATGAAACTTTACACAGTTGTACCGGTAGTACACAACCTGCAGATGTGCATGAAGAAATACCGTTGCTGTCTAAAATTTAGAAGAGGAGATAATTCAACTTATACTTTCACGAAAAGGGGGGTCGTGTACCTTGTAAGCGCAACTCCTCCTAAACGGCTTATTGGAGTTTTATGAAACTTTACACAGTTGTAGTACACTACCTGCAGATGTGCATTGAGGAATATGGTTGCTGTCCAAAATTTAAAAGGGGAGATAATTCAACTTATATTTTCACGAAAAAGGGGGGGGGGGGCATGTACCTTGTAAGCGCAACTCCTACTAAACTGCTTATTGAATTTTTATGAAACTTTACACAGTTGTAGTACACAACCTGTAGATGTGCATGAAGAAATACCGTTGCTGTCTAAAATTTAGAAGGGGAGATAATTCAACTTATACTTTCACGAAAAGGGGGGTCGTGTACTTGTGGCGACCCCTAGATGTATGTTCTTGGTTAGTTTATTTTGGAGATGGGATGTTGTCTCCTTGACATAACTCCATATCCGTTCATTTTTCATAGGTAACTTGCTAATATACCTGTATTCCAAAGTTTGAACATCATAGTATTGCAAGCATTGGCGTTTTTACATGCACATTTAAATAAATAATAGTGCTTTCAGTTAAACATTTTACTTAGTATACATTATAACAACCAGTAAACAATCATGTCAGAAATGCCATGGTCCAAGGCGACGTTTTTTAGCTTCATCGAATTTTCTCATGATATTTTCTCTACAAAGATAGATATCCCTATGAATGAACAGACTAGCCAGTCCAGCAAGTCGATCTTCTGTCATTGTAGATCTGCTCCAGTGTTTCAGGCGTCTCATAGCAGAAAAAGACCTCTCACAGGGCACGGACCCTACAGGCATTGTGAGCAGAACCCTAAAAACAGCATGCAAATTCGGATAATAGTTAGGGTCTGCAAGTTCAATTGCTTCTTCCAAAGACTGATTAGAATCCTGTTTTTGAAGCCCTGCACAGAACATTTTCCATCTTTCCATTTCCGCGATAAATCCCATAGAATCTGACAAATCATCTTCATATCTGGTGTGTATATATCTTCTACATGTTCTGTAGATATGTCTTGAACGCGACGCGACCAGGTAGCAATTGAAACGCTAAGAAGGACGGACGTGTTTGTTCAGGAAACCTCTCGTTTAGCTCACTTGAACAGTGATCGACGAAAGGAAAGAAAGCATTTATCCTATAATAACTACCGGTAGGTACGGAATCTTCGGCAAATGCAGCGTTAGCTCGATTTGTCATTCGTCCGACTGATACTTGCTTTACCGTGTAACAGGAGCTTTACACGGTAGAGCAAGTATCATGATACTTGTATCATAAACCAAAAAATACAGTGTAAACAGTGCTATTACTATGCATCATGCTATTTTTGGAAGTTGCATGACACACACTTTGGGATAGAACATGTTCTATTCTGTACAGCAAGGATCACGATACATTTTATCTCTGACCAATCAGAGATCTTGGTTTGAGGTCGGGAAGTTACATCATGAACAAATAAAATCACATGGTAAATAAAACATGGCTGGAAAGGGAAAAAAAGTAGCGATGTATTGCTGAATTCCAGCAACAAGTAGCAAAATACAAACAGGGATGATAATGTCTTCATTGTCAGGATTCTCCATTTTGGCGGGAACAATTTGTAAACAAACTCTGCATGAAACATGCTACTTGATTTAGTGTGTAAACTGACAAAGATCATGATACAAAAAGTTGCATGATACAATGAGTATCGCGATACTTGCTATACCGTTTACAGGGCCTTTACTTGTGACACTAGGTTAATACTAAATATTATATACGTCTGAAAATTAAACCAAACAGTGTTAGAATTAAATCTTTGAGCTGTCAAATTTTTGTTCTCACACCATTGATACACTGCAGCACCAATCGCTTAGCCTTGTGTCCAGCGCCCTCGACCACATCCGCTATATAATTATATATAATAATAATAACTTTATTGTCATTAAACATATATAAACATGTCTGTGACAAATGCATACAAACAAACAATTGTGTGTATGAAAAAAGAAAAAAAAAATAAGAAAGAAAAAAAAAGGACAAACATAATGAGTTATTTATGTTGCAATAAGACTTCTGTCCTCAGTTCTAATGAACGTTTCAAATAGAATCCAATAATAATAACATGTCGTATGGAAGCAGGATTTAGTAAATATACTAACTTTTGTTCATCAGAAAAGTTTAAGAACAAAATTGCATTATCTAATTCAATATCATTAAACAGAGATTCTCTCAGATTCTGATTTACTTTACATTTTAAAATAAAATGAGCTTCATCTTTAATGACTCCACAATTTTTGCATAGTCTTTCTTCACGTGGAGTTTTATTATAGCGACCCTTATCTATTTCAATATATATATATATACACGCGGATTTTTATCAAATGTTTTAAATAATAATAATAATGAGGAGGAGGAGGAAGACCGATATTTGAATAAAAATTTATGTGGTAATCATATTAATTCATTTTTAATAAGTTTTCGTTTTCGGGTGGCGTAATTATAATATATATATGTATATGTTACAGTAAATAAAAGCGTAATTAGGAATTACGGGTAATTACTAAACATTTCAGTAAATACTCGTAATCCCTAATTGCCTGAATAATTACTCATATTTACTAGAATTGTTCAGGAATTACACGAAATAGCGATTATTATTTTTGTATGTATGTGTATAAGTATTCATCTAAATAGAAAAGAAGACACTGGGTCTGCCAATGGGACATAAACGAACAGCGCTAAAACGGTATTTAAAACATCTCAAGAAAAAGTGAATTTCAAGTTCACTTTAAATAGATGTAGATTGAAGTGCTAGTACTTCACATACTTCCGTTATCTCTTAATTCGATGACTATTAACGGAAGTGGTGTCTAAGTGGAAGAAACGACCATATTGACCGTGCATACTGCACTGACAACCACATCGTCCCTGATCGGTGGTGTAATTCTTGGGGTGCTCGCCTCTAATACAATCGTAACTACTCGACCATTCTCGCTGTTATTTGTAGGATAGCGAGAATGGCCCAGTTACGATTGGCCTCTAATACTGTCTTCGAGTTCCGGTCGTGTGAAACCAATGACTATCAAATTGGTATCTATTGCTGGTCCGCTAAGCACACAGCACTAAAGAGTAAGAGAACAATACTGGTTGGCTCGGAATAATGTGTCCTTGGTAGTGGAGAGACATGTCTTCCCGCTGTTGTTTCAGTGAGTCAGCACAATAAAGATCCGATTACGCGTGTTAGTCTATTACAAAGCGAACATCATCATTATTTCATGGAAATTACCATCTTTCCGCCATGATTATCATAGCTGTAATGTTGCTCATTTACCCCCAAAAAATACTTTCACGTTGTTGGTGTTTAGCAACACTTGTCAAATATATACAATTTCCAATATGTCGTGACGGTCCTGGAGTGGTATTATTGATGGAGGCCGGTGCCGGAAAACCCAACGGCCTGCCGCTAGTCTTTGGATAGACACGACCAGGGCACAAGTCCATGATTTACAGCACAATTCTAATCATTGAAAGCAAAAGAGACTACGACGCTGATATGCCAATGGAAATGAAGATCCTGGCTTGGGACAGGAATAACGATTATGGCGGGGTTGAACCGAATGATTCCAACCATCCTTTTTTTTTATTAAATGGATCTCCAACGGCATTACGTATAAACAAACAATAAAAAAAAAATCTGCACAGATTCCTTCAACTTAAAAATACTACAGTCCGTTTGACTTCTATAAATCTTCAGAAAAAAAAATTAAAAATCCAGTTTTCAAATCAACATTTATTTTTCTAGATGTTTATTAATACATTGTATATGATATATACGAACTCTGTAAATTAATTTCAAAATTGTTGGTCCATTATTAAAGGACTCTATGATCATTAAATTTTCTGAAGTGTAAAAATCTGGTAGGAGTGAGTACAAATAACAGACTGTACCATGTGACATAGAACACTTAAATATTAAAGGACACCAATAACAATTGACTATCACCTTAATGGTCACTTAATGAATAGCCTTTTGATATTCAAATGTCATATGTCACATGGTACAATGAAATAAAACATTGAAACCACATGCCTGTTATTTTGTCTTACAATATTTGTACTCACTCCAACCAGATTTTTACACTTAAGAAAATATAATTAACTTAGAGACCTAATGGGTAACATTTTTAATAATGGACCAACATTTTTGAAATTAATTGTCAGAGTTCGTATATATCATATATTAATATACATCTTGAAAAAAAATTGTTGATTTGAAAACTGGATTTTTAAGAATTTTTTTCTGCAGATTTATATAAGTCAAACGGATTATATCATAAGGGCTTTTTGATTGACAACAAAATTATATTTCTTAATTGGATGTCGGTATTTATGCATGGATTGCTTACACGACGTTGTTAGGTACCGAAGGTGGAAACGATTCCTTGGTAAAAAGCCAAGAAAAGTACTAGTTTAAGGGTATAGGCCTGGGGTATGGGAGACAACTCTATTTTCAGTGTCTTCTCAAATATATGATCATCTGTGCGTTTGATAGTCCCCCTCAATACCAAGCTTCTTGACAATACAGATTGCTTACATTGGAATGGACAGTTTAAAAAAATGACTCCTTTTCCTTTTACCTTTCCATAGCTGTGCTCCTTGTCATTCTATATCTTATTGCTGCTAATAAAAGTGTGTTATTAATATGAAACAGGCACGGCCATGAATGCTCGCGAATCTGAAAATTATCTGGCAATTTCACGCTCATTACATCCAGTGCATCAAAAAGTCATTTAAGTGTCGAGATTTTTTGGGCCGAGATATATCGGGGATGACTTTTTTTAGGGCCGAATCTAGTCTCATTCAATCGAACTGTCGTTCCTTACGAAATCTTAAAAGTTATAACTTCCGCGTAGAAACAAACATTCTTGTCAGTATGTCAGAAGCGATTTAATAAATTAAAAAATGTCAATATAAGTAAAACAAGCTAACAAAATGACTTTTATTACACACGGGTTTCGGGTTTCATTGGTATCGGACGTACGAGAGAGGGTACGAGACTTAGGATCACCTTTGCGCTTTATGTTAAGAAGATCTTCAATAGTTGGGTGTGTTAGTGTGTTACACAGAACGTGTTTACAATGCGTCGAAAAAAAAATTATCCATCAGTATGTGCAGCCATGTTTGTCAAAAAAATCCTAAGTACACATTTTATACCATGAAGAGCTCGCTGACGCTCGTATACATGCCAACCCTACCGATTTACGCGGTAGTCTACCGAATTTTTAAGTCTTCTACCGCCTACCGATTTTAGATGTTTTCCTACCGATTTAAAAAAAAAAAAAATATAAGAAAAATTATCGTGAATTGTTCATATGTTGATTATTCTTGTAGATTTCTACGACGTATAAATGAGTACAAATCCAAATTATTTAGGCCCTTTCCGTAATCGTTTCCCTCTTAATGTGTACCGGAAACTTCCATTGGTCAATTCTTTATCATTAAACCAATCAGAAACGGTATTTAAAATAAAGTTTTGAAGCACTGCATTTTGAACTTATGATTCCTAAACATCAACAGATCAATGTCTGAATGAATATGTCCGAAACGCCAGAAAAAAAGAAGGCTCGTTTACGTTATGACAACGTATTTAAGACAGCATGGACTGATGAGTTTCAATTCATTAAACATTCCCGAAAGGGAAATAAATTTGCATTTTGTTAATTCTGCATGACTGCAACAGAATGCACCATTTTGCGTCCTTCTGAAAAAAAAAATAGATTTTTTCATGGTTTTATCATACTATATTTAAAGTTTTGACTACACAGATTTTGTATCCAAAATGCAGCAGAATGCAGCATTTTGCGTCCTTCTGAACTTGAAAAAAAATACCCTCCCCTACCGCTTTTAGTCTCTCGAGGGTTGGCATGTATGCGCTCGCATATTATATGATTGTGCCCACAAAATATCATTGAAATATCTCATTGAAAAAAATTGCAATCGAAATATGTTGTCAAAAATGCCAGGAGTGTAGCAACACATTTTGTGTGACAAACTTTTTTCCATTGAATTTCAAGGGTTTGTCAAATAAGAAATATTTTAAAAATATATACACCAGAATCTTAGATATTATGAAACTATTACTTTATCTGTCAGGAAATCACTTACCCCTGCTGATGTTTTATAAAAATAAAATGGTCACGACTCACATTGAAAAACTTAATACTGAAATATATTGGTAGGAAAAAAATGTTGGAGTAAATGTAGTGTTTTTAGAAGTGATATTGAAACTGTATTATGTCAGGTATGCCACATGTTTTTGCAAAAATAAATCAATTACTATATGTTGTCTCTTAATACATGTATTTGGACTAAAATAACATTTTTAAAGCATTTTTTCTTATACAATGGTCACAAGAAAAAAATGCTGGGTCATAGTTTTCATTCAAAAATACCAGTTTTTGTTTACGAAAATTGAAAAACCAGAAAAAAATGCCATTTTCCTCCTATTTTAGCATTTTGGTATATAATCACGCCGTATTCATGAAAGCCTCTGTTATGCTCATATCAAAGTTTCATATCAGGAGGCTTGTTACATACCACACCTTCGCTAGCCAAGGGTTACGATTCGGGTCCCCCTTCTCTCCACCCTTGGCAGATCTAGAATACATTTTGAGGATTCGCACTTTAATATTTCATTGGTTACGGCTACCAGTACACGTATCCAATCAGAAGACGTTTTACACGGAACACATGTTATCCACAAAATGTAAACAAAAATGGCACCGGAATGCTCTCATATGACAACGATTTGCCACTTCCCGTTTTGGTTCCAATGAAAACATCTTTCCCGTCTGCCAAAGCTTTGAAACTTTCACTTGGTTCACAGTAAGTGCTTCCAAATTAAATTTATCACAAATAAGTTTTTATTCACTGGGCGCTGCCATTTTCAACTCTCCAACATACGTATAACAAAACGATTCTGATTGGCTGGCGATGACGACTATCTAAGGGGCGCAACTTCGATAAACCACCAGGTTGCACTGCGCGCGAATTTCAAAATGTATTCTAGATCCGCCAAGGGTGGAGAGAAGGGGGACCCGAATCGTAACCCTTGGCTAGCGAAGATGTACATACCATAGCCTTCATGAAATATGTAAGGCAAAAGGCCGAAAAGGTTTAGTGAAAAATTGTAAGTTTCATGTATTTTGGGTTGTGTCCCTTTTCTAAGTATGTAGTACAAGGTGTCGAAAGATATTCAAATGGACAGTAATTTATAAATTAAGTCAAAACTGAGTACTACCTTCAACCTGAATGATTGTGCTGTTTTGATGTAATTAATTGTAATATTGCTTATTGTTATTTATGGTTGCTATGGTAACGGTTATGGCCCAATATTGACAAAAAATTGAGGTTTTGGATATGAAAGATGTCGTGTGCATTCTTAAATCTATAATATCTGTTATTTAGATGCAGTTTCTAATACAAAATGTCAAGTATTAACTAGAAAAAAATAAACATATGAATTTTGACAGACTTCAAAATGAACGCCAAGCCACGGAAGAAATATAGATTCTCCTTCAGTTGCCCATGTGGATTACGATATTTCACCACTCGAAGAGAGTTAAGTTTAAAATTTTAACCACAAGCCGTCAGGCGATCAGGCTTCAAACTTGTGGTTAAAATTTTAAATTTAACTCTCTTGAGTGGAGAAATATCGTAACCCACATGGGCAAGTGAAGGAGAATTTGTTTCTCCCATTATTTAACACAAGCTTTATTTCAAAATCTAGCCAATTACCGATTTGACCACATGCGCAGATATTTTAATCCTCTAGAGGATTACAGATTTTTCCACCACTGGTTCATCGGGGTTAAAACGCCGTAATAATGGGAGAAATTTATCATCATAGTTAATATCAAGTGAAAGAATAATTGTCAATCATTTAACTTCCGAATAAAATTGATGTCACAGTGAATGTGTGAGAATTAGATTGGTCTCATTGTTATCATTGCTCAGCATTCCACAGTATGATGTTCAATAATTTGGATCGTAATTGTTCAATGGAGCAAGGTTTGCCATGCAACGACAGGCAAAACCACTGCTTTTCACATCCGGTGATTTTTGAAACAAGTTTATAATACAATATATGGTTTCTCAAAGCAGTTTTCTTGGCTGTAATATTTTGATATTGCTGAATCAGATGATCGATATGTGCTTCCGAAGTACAAAGTCCTCCGTGACTGTCAACAGTAGATGTAATTTTAGCCAGTTCAATTAATTTTTTCTGTTCTTTTTGATACTTAAGTTTCTTGATGACTTTAACTCTCTTTTGCTTCACCTGCTTCTCATACAACTTCTGTGTTTGCCTTAATTTTCTCCCTTCTTTCATACCTTTCTTGATTAATATCTTTTGAGCTACCTTACTTTTCTGCTTTATCCATTTCACTGTACGATTTCGTTTAAGCATGATTACTCCAGAATGATGCCTGACTGTTGCATTTCTTTTCCGACGTATGGAGTAATCTAAATCCCCGAAATAATGCTCAGCTGGTAGGTTGGTCAATTCTCTGTGTGCAGTCCTTTGTCTCTCAACCATACTACAATCCTTGCCATAAATTCCGTCTTCTAGATGGTCAGATAGCTGCCGTTTGACAACATTAAGTAAAGAACTACATAAAATTTGAAGTGTCTCTTTGCATGGGGCTGTTCCTTCATACAACTTGTCGTATGTTTTGTTTGGATAATCTGGAAATATTGATGGTGGAGATGTAAGTAAAGGGGTTGAGTTGGTGCTCCATAATGCGAGATGATTTTTCAGAGGCTGAAAATATTGATGCAGATCCAAGTGGTGGACTGTTGTACTGTTAAATATGGACCATAATGGCGCTGTAACAATATTTGAAATGATAGCTAAGGATCTGATTTGAGTGATAATATACTCACACTGGAGATCGGTCACAACTGATTTCAGTTTTTCATTAGGCTGATTAACATAATCATTCACAAATGACAAAATATCATCTCTGTGATCAATAACAGTTTCTGCTCCAGAAAAGAGATTGTTGAAGCGATTTGCTCTATATGAGATAATTGTTGAGGTTTTGTCCGGCAATTTCATATAGGCCAACCAGTCTTCTCGGCGTCCATTTCGCTCATCTCCTCGAGGTCCAAACAATTCGCAAACTCTTCTTATGGTCTTTACAGCTCTAGATTCCTTAATATTATTCAAGATGCCCTCTGCCTTGTCAAGTTACTGTAGGTTACTGTCAACTTTGCTATGGAAACCCAGCAAAACATGAGCTGAACAATACAGAAAATGCAGTAACGGTACTTCAACATCTGGGAAATGTTCCTTCAACATCTTTTCTCGCCATTCGGATAAGATGACGTTTGATTTTTTCATGACACTTGATCGATCGGACATTAGGCTTGCTAATGAATTCAACATTTTTGACAATGTTTCGGATTTAGAATCATTCTGTGTTGAGGATGAAATTTCGGACGCTTCATCTATCAGACCTTTTAACAAGTTGGCCACGGTCTCGCCATCTTCCCTTGCAACTGACTGAAATCCAAATGACAACGAACGTTTATCTGCTAAATGGACACCAGCGTCAACTATTTTTTTTACCGTCGCTACTTGTTCCATCTGCGGAAAGATCCCAATTTCTACTTTCCGCAATTGCCTCACTAACTTGTTCTTTCGCTAGAAAATGACCCTCATCAATTATATTTTGAACAGTAGTGCGTTTAGGCAGTTTTTCTACCTTCATTTTGCAAATATTTTCACTGACGGATTTTATAACTTCAGAAACTTTATTGGATGGGATTTCAAGACTTTGCAGTTCCATTACGCATGTGGGAATATCGTCGTTATAGCGCCTGTTAGATAATGTAGATACACTTCCGTTTTCAGTTTGCTGTAATTTCAAATCATCATTTTCTATATTTAGCTCTTTTATTTCTTCTGTTACACTTTTTAATTTCCCTTTGATTTCATCTTTCTCCCGTTTCGCTCTTTCATACTGCTGCCGTAAATAAGTCGCTTGATCAAGTATTTTTTATGACGCCTCTTTGTTTCAGCCCTCTTTTCATTCAGATTATCAATGTGTTTTTTAAGCTTTGCATTTTCCAATTTTTTATTTTGAATTTCTTGAATGGAAATGTCCTGTTTTTTCTCTCTCCTTTGAAGTTTTTTGTAATAGTTTTCTGTTTTCAGCTCAGTGTTTTGTTTTCGCAAAATCTGACTTCGCTTAGTACTTGATTTTACTATAAATAGCTTAGAACTTAAGGTTTTATATTCCGTTTTAAACTTCCAGATGTTTTGTGACTGTTCACTAACTATTTCCTTCAAAATTTTATTTTGGTTCTTCATAACCTGATTTCGAAATTCTGCCTCTTGTAAATGATTTGCTGTCCGGACATTTGAATGCGATGGCCTTTGAATGTAATTTTCATTTCTCTTCCCTTTACCGCCTTGTAGAGAAATATAGTTAATTAAATTATCCTGTTTCAGGTTTTGTAGTTCTGATTTCAATTTATTTTTTGACATTTTGGACAATTTCTCTTGCAGCATTTTTTGTAGTTTATGTATTTTCGGAGGATTTATTGTCATCTTGTAAACATCTTTTATGTGTTCTGAAACATCATTCCATGTTTTACCCCTTTTTTGCCCCATGAACATGTGTGAACCGTTTTGACCTTCACATAATTATCAGGTGACCGAAAATACCAGGAGAGTAAACAAGATATGTTTACATTGTAGTCATTTTATACATTGTTATATTTTGTTGAATTTGGTATTATTTTTTTGGCAGTCCATGACTATTAGTAGTTCACTCATGTCACTACAGAACAAATCGTAATTTTTTTGTTTTGGCTTGTCTAATTTTAATAATTCCACTGTTTGTCATGTTCAAAAAGTTAGAATGGTAAACTATTTATAACAGAATAAATGATCATAAAGCAGTTATGATGTAAGACAAAGTTGAAGTGTATGAACGCATTAGCACCTGAATATCTCACTGAATTCTTTAAGAAATGTTCATCACTGAGATCAACTAGTTTAGATAATTTACATGTTCAAAGACCAAATACAAATTTCGGAAAACAAACTTTTCAGTACTCTGGAATTATATTGTGGAACTCACTCCCTTTAACTTTAAAAGAATGCAAGAATCTAGAATTGTTTAAAAGACATTCTTCCATCTATCTCTTGAATAAACAAGAAACTGAATTACTGTAATACAATGCATTATGCATGATATGAATATGCATATTTCCATTTATGTTTGCATTACTGTGTATACATGTATTACTTTATGTATAATTGCAATCATCTATTAAAGGGGCATTAGCTACGATTTTGACCAAAAAAATTATATGTTTTGGAAATTGGTAAATAGCTTTAAAATGATGAAATAAAGGTAAGTATTTCACATTAAACAGATTATCGAACCACTTTTCGCCTTTTGAGAACGAAAATTACCATCGATAAGTTATTTCCTTGCAAGCAAATAATTTGACCTCACTTTTTCCGTATCCAAATACTAATATCCGCCAACCCATGTTAAAACTCAAATACTAATATCCGCCAACCCATGCTAAAACTCAAATACTAATATCCGCCAACCCATGTTAAAACTCAAAACAGATTCTGGCTTCCACGATTTATTACTTAATTAGATTGATGAAAACTTGATACTTCTGAAGTTGTTCATCAGAGGGTCATGACGTTTAACGCCACTTTCAACATTATTTCAGTTATATCGTGGTGGTCAGTTTTTACTGGTGGAGGAAACCGGAATACCCGAAGAAAACCACTGTTCATCAGAGGAAACCAAAAACATGTCCAAATATTTTCAATGTCAGAATAATTTCCCCTTGAGCATTTTAAACTGAGTTAGTCATAAATCTCAAGATCTATATTCATGTTTTATTTACTGTTAATAATCTCAAAAAAACTAGAATTATAAGCAACATTTGTACATGGCTTTAACATTGAATACAATTTTGAAACAATACGGTTACCTCAATAAACAAATTTTGAAAATAATGAAATTGCATTGTTATACAATTGATTTGAAAAATGTCAAATTTAAACTTATTACGATACCATTTGAGCATCTCTTCGAGAATTGTCTCTCAAGTTCACATTTGTAGCTTAAGACATACCCTGATATTAATCCCCAATTATCATTAGTTCAAACAGGACTCGTACAATACTTTCGGAGTGAAAAAAAGCCTGGTACATTTTCATTCAACAAGCTAAACTCCATAAAACTTTATTTTTTACTGTAACCGGTATTTGCACACAAAAAAGCATAGAAGGTAGTAAGTTGTAAAAATATAAAGATTCATGCATATAAAAATTTAAACAAATTTCAATAATAATAATAATGAATAAGCAGTTATTTTTTAAATTAAAATTATCATTTTAATTTACTTCAAAATTTAATAAGAAAATATTTGAACATTTGATTCAATAATGCTGCATTTATTACATCTAATATCAAAAACACCACTCCCTACTCAAAATAATATTACTAAATAATAATAGAACTAATAGATTTAACCACAGGGGGCTAGGTGCATCCGAAAAAAAATAAACTATATAATACAACATGGGGAAGAACTCACTTGCTTGCATTTTTATATGTGGTCGTGTTAAATTGATCGTAACTTCAGAACGCCTTAATA
Source organism: Bathymodiolus brooksi (assembly GCA_963680875.1). Taxonomy (NCBI): domain Eukaryota; kingdom Metazoa; phylum Mollusca; class Bivalvia; order Mytilida; family Modiolidae; genus Bathymodiolus; species Bathymodiolus brooksi. The sequence goes on from OY804589.1 coordinate 26,688,944, forward strand.
TTAACAAAAAATGTTTTCATTAGTCAAAAACCAAGTAATTTTCCTTTCCAAAGAGACCCAATTGTTAGTGTAGGCCTCCGAACTGCAGAGGTACCCTACACGAACCAAAACAATTAGTCTGTGGTGTTTGGGAAGGATGGAAAGGGGATTACTTTCAAAAACAGACTTAAAGGGCATATAAATTGGCAAAAGGTAAGACATTTTAACGTAATTTGAATGGATGAAAGTATTTAGCTCGTCAAAATGACTCGTTTATGCATGGGAAAGTATACACAGATGTGAAGTGGTTGTCCCAGCATTTGTCCTACTTCGATTTTCCCGCCGTTTTGTTTTAGTTCGTGTAGGGTACCTCAGCATTTCGGAGGCCTACACTAACAATTGGAGTCTCTTTGGAAAGGAAAATTAATTGGCTTTCGACTGGTGAAAACATTTTTTGTTAATATTAAGGTGTTCTGAAGTTACGATCAATTTAACACGACCACTTAAAAAAATGCAAGCAAGCAAGTTCCTGCCATTGTTGTATTATATAGTTGGGGTTTTTTCGGACGCACCTAGCCCCTGTGGATTTAACAAGTTCACTGGCTATTTTTTGGCATATTTAAAATTTAAACAAATGACAGTGCAAGTTTTAACAATGTGGACACAAATATTTTAGAATAACAAAGCTAAAAAGTTATTAACAATATGAATTCATGAAATGTCAGAGAAAATATATTTTTGAATAAAACTGAATGATAAAAATGTTACTAGGCACAAGAGATTACACGCAACTGAACAGTTTAAAATATTTCCCCAAAGGCAATACACAAGTCGGTCAACAAAACACTGTCTCGCATCTGTCGATAATACACAGCCGGCTTTCTTCACTGTTCTATAAATGTGATAACACTGTACTGCAGATATCATGGGTCACGCTGTCCTCACCAACTTGTTACTCGGTTCTTCTCCATAACGCATGCAAACAAAATTTTAAAACAGATTCAGTTTAGTTCAATACAACGTTTTAAGATAAATAATAAATGGTCATCGTCAATATTATTTTAACAACCTTCCAACCGTTCGAGTGTTTACTTTTCACTCGCGTTCAATGGCCATTCCGCCAACACGCATGTCTTGTACCTCCTGAGCTTCTTGTACTAAAGCACAAATTCCACAAATGCACCAAGTTAATAAATCACCCATACAGCTACCTTCTATTCCTTTTTGATCTCTGATCTTTCCTCTAAGAGTGACCATTAAATAAATATCCAACAACGGGACGAAAATTCCTATTCCATAAAGTAAACAACTTTCTCCCATCGCCTCGGCATTTTTTCCAAACTGGTAGCAAGGCACAAAATACGAGATGATACATAATCCTAAATTATCAAAGCATCCAAAAAGACCGTGCTGCCACTGTCCTCCTGCCATTTTTCTCAATCAGGTGAATGTTCACAAACTTTCAGAACAAGAAATCTGCAAAAAATTTCAATGCGTCTGCCACGCCTTTACCTTAATGATAAGTAGCAGCCGATGGATGCTCTTGGTCATGCGCAGAGACAAGTCAGCAGTTATGCCTGGAATATTGAGGATCCCCAAGGGGTATACATGACATGTGTATATGACATTCTGTTATCTTAATTTAATATCTTATTTAAAGGTCCGAATAAGAAATCATTATCTCGACATCAAACTTTATTTATTTATCTCTAGATCTTTGTTTGAATTGTCCTGAGAGCTTGTGTTTATTGTTATACAAAAACCGAATTCAAATAAAGTTTTCTTATCTTATCTTATCTTCTTATGGACTTATAATACAAAAGAAAATCAGAAATGTAAATAAAGTCTTAAAGGGGAAATTTGCATGTTTAAAAGTCAGTGTGGTCACATCGATTGACATAGTATTAGAAAAATAAATCATCTGACCAAACAAACAGAATAATTATATTTTGTATTTGCATATGTTTTGAATATATCATTGAAATGTTATTTAAAGCGTCATCAAATCATTTTTTAATCTCATACCCCCCCCTTTATTTTCTCCTCTTTTTTTTTTAAATGTTTTTCTAAATCTTGTTTCTTTTTCTTCTTCTTCTTCTTTTTCTTTTGAATATAGAATAGATACAGAAAGCTTGTCTATTTGTTAACATTTAAATCTGGGAGTTTTATTACTATCATTATAAATTCATCAGCACCTGAAGGTTTTAACACTGGGTGGTTTCTGTAATTAAATAGGTATTATACCTCACTGCTAGAACCAACGTAAATCGGATCTTTTTTAAACTGATTTATTTGCACATCCTTTTAAAGGTATTGACAACCTATGTTATTATAATTGTGTTACAACAGAGGCATAGGAGTGGATCGGAAAGTGTGGAAGGGAAAGCTTCGAAAGTGGATCGAAATGTGGTGATGGGGGGGGGGGGGGGGCAAAATGCAATAGACGGTCGGAAAGCGAGGGGCGGGGGGAGCTTCAGGGGAGGACTGGAAAGTGGGGGCATACTATATCAAAACTGACAAGCAAAAAAGCTCATGATCATGATCATGATCAACGTGTCTTGAAATTAAATTGAATTCTTGAACATTTAATGATGCAACTCAAGTCACAAGCTTAAGTAATAACTCCATGGAAGAACCGTGATGGTCGCATAACAAATCTTTAGAGCAAATAAATGACTTCGGGTTATTTATATCCTCTACTTCGGGTTATTGATATCCTCTACTTCGGGTTATTGATATCCTCACTTCGGGTTATTTATATCCTCTACTTCGGGTTATTTATATCCTCTACTTCGGGTTATTTATATCCTCTATGCTGTGTCTTTAAAAGGTACACTACTTAGACAGTATTTTTGACGCTAAGAGACGTATGAAAACTCGAACCCCCACAAACACACACTCCCTCCCATTTTTCGGGCGTATCCCTCCTGACAACATCCACACACACATACACTTTTTCCTAAGCAATTAAGAAAAACCTGAATTTTTAACATGGGAGCAAATAAAATAAGAAAATTGTAAAATAATGTTATAATTCAAAGCCAAATAATGTTTTCATATGCTTATCATTTTTTTTTTTTTTGCTCGACTGTTTTGAAAACTTGAATCTCTCCACAAACACACACACACCCTTCCCATTTTCGGTCTGTTCACTCCTGACAACATACCCCTCCCCCCTTTACACACACACACACACTTTTTTGTCATCTCCTACGTCTCAGAAATTATATATCTCTGTTAACACATTACAAGAGACATATATATTAATTATGAATACAATAATACAATACAAATCGATAGGAACATGTATTTGTATCAAATTATTTGTATCTCATTACATCTATTCTTAATCACATTATATCTATATCAGAGGCCAAGAATTTATACTATATAAATCCTTGCAGAGGCGGATCAACTCATTTTCATAAAAAAAAGGGGGGATTTTTTTTTATCTTAGGATTTCAAAACAATTTACTTAAGAAAAATCAAAAAGATACCGAGGCGTACATTCAGAGCGAAAATTATAAAACATGGTAAACAATTTACAAGGACGAAATTGGAAATATTCAACACTCAAAAAAAGGGGGGGGGGGTGTATGTTGTATGATTGTATGTTGGTTTGTGTGAATAAAGATATGCAACATGTTACACAGAATTGTGTGAATAAAGATATGCAACATGTTACACAGAATTGTGTTTAATTGTTCTCCAATTTGTCAATATTTGTTCTCCATTCTCATTGACATTCGGCTTCTTCTTCGATCGATGGTGGTTCTAGCCCCCAAAACGAGCCTCATTAATGGATTGAATGGCTGACCCACACTGACCAACCCAGATGTTTTCTCAAATGGCTTATCTTATCTCTCATTTCCCACCTGCTTGCATTGCATGAACTGCACATAGAGGCGTTTTTAAGGGTTGGACAACAGAGAATAATTGTGTTTTGCTTTAGTTATTTGTTTCCTTAAAGATAATTAGCGTTAGAAGTGACTAACAAGAATCATTGAAAAAATGACCATTCAGAAAAATAGGCTTACAGATGTTATACTGTCTGGATTTTTGTCGCAAGAACTACATTGATACTGATGGACCCTACCTATTTTTACCCCCATTACATGTTACACAAATAATACGCACTCGGGCTTACATGTATATTACTGTTTGCGATGTAAATTTTTATTTCCAAGTTCATGAATCGATACCAGTATACGAATGTATCAGAGACCTCAACCCCCCCTCCAATTTTTTTTAGCAAAGTACAAATTTGACGGTGGCCTGTGTAAGTTCCCACAAATATAACTATTATTTTGACCTCTTTACTGAATAGGAATAGAAAGAAATACTCGTCTGCCCTCTAGGTATTCATCTATACTATAGTCGACTCTTGACCCCACCCCTTTTACAAAAAAAAAATAATAATCAGCATAGTATACAATTGCCTGTGTAATTTCTCACAAATTCACCTATTATTTTGACCTCTTTACCGAAAAAGACATGAAAGAAATTCTCATCTATACCCTCGAGGTATTCATCTATTGCCGGCTCGAACTCATTTGACGTAAATAAAGAATAGATCTAAGATCCCCCACAGATAAACAACACTATAACTTTTACACTCTATTGTGTTATGACATGACAAGGTAATGATGTGTGATGTCACTTACGTAATAGCCCTTTATCAACATAATAATGAATAGATAACTAGATAATGCTTTCAAATTGCCGCGCGGAAGAGTTCATTTCAGTCACGAGTGGATACGTAAGATAAACAAACTCTAGTATAATAAAAATCAAAGAAAACATGATTTCCCCACAGGTACTTGTGGACAGGACCCTATGTTGCTCCCTTTTTTTATTTTTTTCTCAAGATGTTGCCCTCCCCCCCTTTTTTTTTTTTTTTTTTTTTTTTTTTGAACATCGACTTTTTTCACATGAACAACATTTTGCAACTTTCTATGTATCACTGTATGACATATATACAATAAATACAATCAAACAGTAGTTTCTATATCTTAAAAAAAAAAAAAAAAAAAAAAAAAAAAAGGGAGCAACATAGGGTCCTGTCCACAGGTACCTGTGGATTTCCCTAGTTTAAAAGATTTTCATAGTTAACAGAGGAAAACAGCTGAATTCAACTACACTCTACACAACCACATACTAGAGGTTACCAAAGACAGCAAATACCTTGGAGTTACATTCAGCTCAGACTTAAGTTGGACCAGCCACATGAACAACATATCAGCAAAAGCCAACCGCACCATTGGTTTCCTAAGGCGCAATATACATTCCTGCCCAAAAGAAGTGAAAGCAGCTGCATAAACAACTTTAGTACGACCATCTATTGAATATGCAAGCTCAGTGTGGGACCCTTATACCCGGAACAACATACACCAACTAGAGGCAATACAAAGGAGAGCTGCAAGATTTGTATATAACAACTTTTATGATAGAGAACCTGGAGTAGTAACATCAATGATCTCTAGGTTACAGTGGGAGTCACTAGAACAACGAAGAGCCAAAGCAAGAGCAACATTCATGTACAAAATAGTTAACAACTTAGTTGATGTCCATGCGGAACACATTCTCACACCATCATTGATTATTTTTTAACAAAGTAAAATTAATTCTTCATTAACAAATAAAACAAAAACAACACAAAAAACAACAAATAAAATAATTTAATTCTTTATAAACAAATACAACAATGCAGAATGTTAATAAACAACTTGGAGATGGGTCTATAATACACAGATGTTCCTATTACAAACATCTGGTAATTAACCAGGTTCAAACATATTCAACCGTGCTTCGATCCCGGTTAAGATGTTCTTTAACTATTTAACCGCATGGTTAAAACCACATCGTAAAAAAACACACGACCATAAACAAGTTTAAAACCAGGTAAATGGTTAAGAATTAAAAAACAGGCCTATAGTCCACAGTGCCGGATTTACCTATAGGCTCGATAGGCTGAAGCCTAGGGCCTCAAAATTTAGAGGGCCTCCGGTTTAGGTGTATAATATTTTTAACATTGTTATTGGACCTTCACACTTATGCTGTCATAACGTACTGTACTTTCTAAACAACCCTTCAGTAATTTTCCTTACACAGTTGCACTCCATTTCAGAATATTGAAGAATTTTAAACACTCCTCATCATCTTTACCTTTATTGAAATTGATTAAACATGCTTCCATCTTTCTCCAGTCGTGAAGGTGGGGAATTGGGAGGAGCCTCACAAGTGGAATAGCCTAGGGACTCTCTTTATATCTAAATCCGGCACTGCTGGTCCACCACCGGGACTTATTTTACTAGTAACTTTATTTCATAATTTTATAATTTTAATTATGAAAAGTTGTTTTTATTCGGTAGAGGAAAAAGGTAAATTATGCATTTGTATTAACAAAATAACAAAAAAGATGATATTGACCATTTTATTGGGGTTAAAAACAAAACACAAAACAATATGTTAAAGTAGAACAAGTGGCAATTTATGAGAAATTGAAAGAATGGGGGGGGGGGGGGGGGGGGGGGGGGGGCGGACGTCTAAACACCGCTCAGGATTTATGAGTGCACTCGGGACATATTTTTTAAATTGTAATCATTTTTGATTTTTGTGCGACACGTGCCATAGCTGTGTAGTCAGTCGTGCGTGAACGCATGTTTATTGTAGCCATTGGTGCGGAAATGGCCATCAAGCTCACAATAAACAAAATAATTAGATTGATAACGTGAAAATGAAGAATCGATAAATGATATATATACAAAATTAATACATTGTTGTGTAGTAGATATGCAATGAAAACTTATTTAAATCTATATATACGGAAATAAAATGGTATTAATTTTTTTTTCAATATGAAATTGATTTTTTTTACCCATATTTCCAAGAGATTTTGCAAATATTGCAAATGAGATGAGAATAATTATCTGTTCATTAAGTTCATTTTGCTACAAGAAATTTTCATTTTTAAATTGTATTGAGAATTTTTTATAAAATTTGAAATTAGAAAATATTATTGAAATTTGCAGGAAAAAACAAAAAAAACAACCAAAAAACCCAATTATTCATATTGTTTGAACTTTTCATCTATTATTCTAGTGTCTTTTGATGTTCGTGATGAAGACTTTTAAGCGTGGACACACATAACAGCTACAACAACTAATAATTAGTTAAAATGTTATAATGAAAACAATATACAATTACGGCCCTCTGTATAGGGAAGCATCCAGATTTGTCAACCTGAGGGGGAAGTTGTTTTCCCGAGGGCTTGCCCTCGGGAAAACAACCCCCGAGGGTTGACAAATCTGAATGTTTCCCTACACAGAGCGCCGTAATTGTTTTATTATATTTTTGCCAATGTTTTATAGGTTATCTCCCTTGTGGGGGAAAATTGGGTTGTTCGGCGGGGAACAATAAACAATTCTGATGTTCACAATCCATTGAAGGCAATAACTATTTTATTATACCGAACGACAGACCAAGGATTGGGCATTTAAATAAATATATGTACATGTATTTAAGCAAAATGCAAAATGTTTGTTTAATAACTTTTGACAAATATTTAACAAATGTTAAACTATTTCATGTTTATATTAAAGTTCACAACACAACCAGTGATATAGGGCACAAACCGGCCATCAGTAATATTTTCAATAGATTTAAAATATGTGTTTAATAACTTCAAAAATTGCCTCGGGCCAACACAATCTTCCTTGAGCCATTATGACTAACCTTGGACATATAACCGGTCCATTATGAAAACACCCATTTCTTAATACTTTTATTAACCAGTTAATTTCAATTTTAGGTAATCTTCATTCTTTTTGAAGAAGGCAATAATATTGACCGAAATGGTAGGCTATAATTGTTTTATCATTTTTCAATATTATATTTGAAATTTTATGAAAACTGAAATTTTTGAAATTTTTGAAATTTGGAAAAAAAATTAAATTTTTGAAATATTGAAATTTTTTGAAAATTTTGAACTTCATTATTTTGAATTTTTTTTTTATTGATTTTAGAATTTTGAAATTTTATGAAAATTTTGAAATTTTATAAAATTTTTGAAAGAGTTGTTTCCCTTTTGAGGCACGCAATGGGTTGTTTACCGGGAAACAATAGGGTTGTTACCCGATAAACAACAAGTTGTTTCCCCGTTTGGGTTAATTTTTCACAAAACATTAAAATTGTTTCAGGTCATGTGATTTAATTTAAGCCAATGAGTAGTTAGTGAGGTATAATAATAGGTATTGTTCGACGGGGAACAATAGAGTTGTTTCCCGGCAGCGCAAATTTTGGCAAAACATTTCAATTATTTTATTATCACATGACTAATTTAATCCAATCAAAATCTATCATATAGATTAAAATATAATAATCGTCATTGTTTATTACAAAATTGTTAAGAAAATAAGGGTAATAACAAAATTACCGAACTCCGAACAATCTAACAAAGGGAAAGTAAAAACTAAACAGACAAAATCAGTCAACAACCGGAAAACTGTGAAAACCGTAATGACCCTTACTTGGTACAGGCATTTCTAAAGAAATGGTGGGTTGAATCAGATTTTAAAGCGCCAAACCTCCCCTTTCATTACGGCTCAAAGTTTCCGGCTGTCACTATAACAGTATTTACAACAATACTTGAACAAAACAGGTAAAACAGTTGTCAAATCAGCGCCAAACTTTTTTTTGTTTCGTTCAGAATTTTTTTTTCCGGCAAAACGAGAGTTAGAATATATATTTTTTTTGTCGCGCAAAGCGCGAATTTTTTTTTCAGAATTCCACATTAGATTATATGGCAAAAACTCTGAATCAGATTATTTTTTTTTTCCTCCACCAAAATCAGAATATTTTTTTTAGAAAAAAAAACCATACCCCCCCCCCCCCCCCCCCCCTTCAAGTTAAATGGTCGTTCCCTTAGTATTAGTTGAGTCGTATTACAACAGCCGTCTTAAGAGACCGACTAGAAGACCACGTTCTTCAGCCAAAATCACAACTAATATGTAAAAGGAGAACAAGTGGCAATTTATTAGAAATTGAAAGAGGGGGGGGGGGGGGGGGGTACAACAATATTAAAATGTGAGAATGCATTTGTTATCATTGTTCTGTCCATGGAAGAGAAGATGACCATCATTTCTTTTTTAATTGTTACCTGAATTTAGGACTAATTGTGACTTTGTTGTTAAACTGAACAAGTTTAATAACAAAATAACAATAATGTTGTCATCCGAAAGACTTGTGAAGTTATATGTCCGTTTTATTAAAAAATCTTGGTCACTGAGCAAAGCGAACCTGACCTCTGCATAAAACTATTGTCAGAGTTCGCGAAATGTGTCAGTCCTGTTAGACATGACCAGCAAAATTTGGGCAGATTTGACCAAGGACTGACACAAGTTTGGTATTTTGCAATAGAAAATTAATGAGGACTGACATTCTGTTCACTAGGACCACCAAACCCACATGCAATTTCGCGAACCCTGTATTGTTCATATTCATGCACAGGCGCTTGTGTAGAGTCAAAAATATGCTCGCTATATGTACCTAAATATTTATTTTAGGTACACATAGCGAGCATATTTTTGACTCTACGCAAGCGCCTGTGATTCATGTGGAATATTAACTCGAATAATACTGCGCCCTCTATCGGCACTTTCGTTAATGTAGCGACCAGCGGGAGCGTAATTATAACGACTGGATTATTCGGGTTCGTGGAATATATGAAGAATTATTGATGTTTATTTGCTGTTGTCTTTGTGACTGAATCATAATTTTCCTTGTATGATATTTCAGATTATATTGTATTGTGTTAATGCATTCAATCCTTTCAGGTGGGGGGGATTTTGCTTAGTAAACAATCTAGTCCGAGATTCCTCTGTCGTTTAACGGCATTTATAAAGTTGCTGTAGCCGTTCAACGTCAGAGGGTGATATATACGGAAAACAGCGAATTTACCTCACCAGCTCTAGGATCGGCACATTTCCACGTTTCGTGGCTATCGGAATTTATTTTCTATCAGAAACCCTTACATAAATCGCTTCACTAATCATTTTTCTATTCATTCAAAACCATCTTACCCTCAGAAAGTGGTGTTACACTCCATTACAGCACGATTTTGCCTTAGATCCTATTATTCCGCCATTTGACTTCCATTTTCGAATCTACAAACGTGATCTCGCGATACTAACTGAATGATAACAGTAACGCATTGCATGATGGGAGCTACTTAATTCAGCGCACCAAATTATTTGAGCATTATTTGCATACGTAAACAACATTCAAATCACATGGAAGACCATACATTTAAGCGTATTCTACAGGACAAACAGTCCATCTATAGATCAAAGCAGAGCAGAAGGAAATAATACAGAATGTGTTGGAAAGAAAAGATTCAATGGCAGAGTGTTGCCAATGGGCTTCGGAAAGAGCATGTGTTACGTCCCCCTTTTTTGGACAAGGTACTACATCATTTTTTTTCTTATGGTTATCTGTAATTCACTATTGCTGTTAAAATCATTACCAATCAATATAATCAACTGTATTAAATTTTATGTTAATTGTTCTGCCTTAACAGGCGTGTATGATTGGCAATACAAATATTTGTTTGTTTGTTTATATGCAAATCATCTCCCATGATACATTGCGGTAATCGTGGTTTTCTCGTAGTCACGTGACAAATGTTTGAAAAATGGAAGACAAATGGCGGAATCATAGGATCTAGGGCAAAATCGTGCTGTAATGGAGTGTAGCACCACTTTCTGAGGGTAAGATGGTTATGAATGAATAGAGAAATGATTGGTGAAGCGATTTATATAAGGGTTTCTGATAGAAAATAAAATCCGATAGCCACGAAACGTGGAAATGTGCTGACCCAGAGTTGGAGAAGCAAATTCGCTATTTTCCGTATGTATTGCCCTCTGACGTTGAACGGCTACAGCAACTTTATAAATGCCGTTAAACGACAGAGGAATCTCTGACTATAAGCAATCCAGTTAATCAAATCAACCAAACGTAACTTTATTCCCCCGCGTGACCAATTTCACACAAGGGCATATTAGATTGTTACAGACACGCTATAGATACAATGTAGAATATGTCTCCCGTCTGCAGTATCGTGATAACGATGGACAGTGACATGCATAAATTTAATTAATTTGATAACCGAAAAAAATATATGGTAACTTCATTCCGCCGCGTGACCAATTTCACACCAGGACACATAATTAGATTGTTACAGACATTCCCACTTGGTCTACTCCCATTTTGGTCTATTCCCATTTGGTCTACTCTAGAAAAATGATAGTGTTGCATTTGGTCTACTTTAGAAAAATGATAGTGTTGCATTTGGTCTACTTTAGAAAAATGATAGTGTTGCATTTGGTCTACTTTAGAAAAATGATAGTGTTGCATTTGGTCTACTTTAGAAAAATGATAGTCTTGCATTTGGTCTACTTTAGAAAAATGATAGTCTTGCATTTGGTCTACTTTAGAAAAATGATAGTCTTGCATTTGGTCTACTTTAGAAAAATGATAGTCTTGCATTTGGTCTACTTTAGAAAAATGATAGTCTTGCATTTGGTCTACTTTAGAAAAATGATAGTCTTGCATTTGGTCTACTTTAGAAAAATGATAGTCTTGCATTTGGTCTACTTTAGAAAAATGATAGTCTTGCATTTGGTCTACTTTAGAAAAATGATAGTCTTGCATTTGGTCTACTTTAGAAAAATGATAGTCTTGCATTTGGTCTACTTTAGAAAAATGATAGTCTTGCATTTGGTCTACTTTAGAAAAATGATAGTCTTGCATTTGGTCTACTTTAGAAAAATGATAGTCTTGCATTTGGTCTACTTTAGAAAAATGATAGTCTTGCATTTGGTCTACTTTAGAAAAATGATAGTCTTGCATTTGGTCTACTTTAGAAAAATGATAGTCTTGCATTTGGTCTACTTTAGAAAAATGATAGTCTTGCATTTGGTCTACTTTAGAAAAATGATAGTCTTGCATTTGGTCTACTTTAGAAAAATGATAGTCTTGCATTTGGTCTACTTTAGAAAAATGATAGTCTTGCATTTGGTCTACTTTAGAAAAATGATAGTCTTGCATTTGGTCTACTTTAGAAAAATGATAGTCTTGCATTTGGTCTACTTTAGAAAAATGATAGTCTTGCATTTGGTCTACTTTAGAAAAATGATAGTCTTGCATTTGGTCTACTTTAGAAAAATGATAGTCTTGCATTTGGTCTACTTTAGAAAAATGATAGTCTTGCATTTGGTCTACTTTAGAAAAATGATAGTCTTGCATTAGGTCTACTTTAGAAAAATGATAGTCTTGCATTTGGTCTACTTTAGAAAAATGATAGTCTTGCATTTGGTCTACTTTAGAAAAATGATAGTCTTGCATTTGGTCTACTTTAGAAAAATGATAGTCTTGCATTTGGTCTACTTTAGAAAAATGATAGTCTTGCATTTGGTCTACTTTAGAAAAATGATAGTCTTGCATTTGGTCTACTTTAGAAAAATGATAGTCTTGCATTAGGTCTACTTTAGAAAAATGATAGTCTTGCATTTGGTCTACTTTAGAAAAATGATAGTCTTGCATTTGGTCTACTTTAGAAAAATGATAGTCTTGCATTAGGTCTACTTTAGAAAAATGATAGTCTTGCATTTGGTCTACTTTAGAAAAATGATAGTCTTGCATTTGGTCTACTTTAGAAAAATGATAGTCTTGCATTAGGTCTACTTTAGAAAAATGATAGTCTTGCATTTGGTCTACTTTAGAAAAATGATAGTCTTGCATTTGGTCTACTTTAGAAAAATGATAGTCTTGCATTAGGTCTACTTTAGAAAAATGATAGTCTTGCATTTGGTCTACTTTAGAAAAATGATAGTCTTGCATTTGGTCTACTTTAGAAAAATGATAGTCTTGCATTTGGTCTACTTTAGAAAAATGATAGTCTTGCATTAGGTCTACTTTAGAAAAATGATAGTCTTGCATTTGGTCTACTTTAGAAAAATGATAGTCTTGCATTTGGTCTACTTTAGAAAAATGATAGTCTTGCATTTGGTCTACTTTAGAAAAATGATAGTCTTGCATTAGGTCTACTTTAGAAAAATGATAGTCTTGCATTAGGTCTACTTTAGAAAAATGATAGTGTTGCATTAGGTCTACTTTAGAAAAATGATAGTCTTGCATTTGGTCTACTTTAGAAAAATGATAGTCTTGCATTAGGTCTACTTTAGAAAAATGATAGTGTTGCATTTGGTCTACTTTAGAAAAATGATAGTGTTGCATTTGGTCTACTTTAGAAAAATGATAGTCTTGCATTAGGTCTACTTTAGAAAAATGATAGTCTTGCATTTGGTCTACTTTAGAAAAATGATAGTCTTGCATTTGGTCTACTTTAGAAAAATGATAGTCTTGCATTAGGTCTACTTTAGAAAAATGATAGTCTTGCATTAGGTCTACTTTAGAAAAATGATAGTCTTGCATTTGGTCTACTTTAGAAAAATGATAGTCTTGCATTAGGTCTACTTTAGAAAAATGATAGTGTTGCATTTGGTCTACTTTAGAAAAATGATAGTCTTGCATTAGGTCTACTTTAGAAAAATGATAGTCTTGCATTTGGTCTACTTTAGAAAAATGATAGTCTTGCATTTGGTCTACTTTAGAAAAATGATAGTCTTGCATTTGGTCTACTTTAGAAAAATGATAGTCTTGCATTAGGTCTACTTTAGAAAAATGATAGTGTTGCATTAGGTCTACTTTAGAAAAATGATAGTGTTGCATTTGGTCTACTTTAGAAAAATGATAGTGTTACATTTGGTCTACTTTAGAAAAATGATAGTCTTGCATTAGGTCTACTTTAGAAAAATGATAGTGTTACATTTGATCTACTTTAGAAAAATGATAGTCTTGCATTAGGTCTACTTTAGAAAAATGATAGTGTTACATTTGATCTACTTTAGAAAAATGATAATCTTGCATTAGGTCTACTTTAGAAAAATGATAGTATTACATTTGGTCTACTTTAGAAAAATGATAGTGTTGCATTTGGTCTACTTTAGAAAAATGATAGTGTTGCATTTGGTCTACTTTAGAAAAATGATAGTCTTGCATTTGGTCTACTTTAGAAAAATGATAGTCTTGCATTAGGTCTACTTTAGAAAAATGATAGTCTTGCATTTGGTCTACTTTAGAAAAATGATAGTCTTGCATTTGGTCTACTTTAGAAAAATGATAGTCTTGCATTAGGTCTACTTTAGAAAAATGATAGTCTTGCATTAGGTCTACTTTAGAAAAATGATAGTCTTGCATTTGGTCTACTTTAGAAAAATGATAGTCTTGCATTTGGTCTACTTTAGAAAAATGATAGTCTTGCATTTGGTCTACTTTAGAAAAATGATAGTCTTGCATTAGGTCTACTTTAGAAAAATGATAGTGTTGCATTTGGTCTACTTTAGAAAAATGATAGTCTTGCATTAGGTCTACTTTAGAAAAATGATAGTCTTGCATTTGGTCTACTTTAGAAAAATGATAGTCTTGCATTTGGTCTACTTTAGAAAAATGATAGTCTTGCATTTGGTCTACTTTAGAAAAATGATAGTCTTGCATTAGGTCTACTTTAGAAAAATGATAGTGTTGCATTAGGTCTACTTTAGAAAAATGATAGTGTTGCATTTGGTCTACTTTAGAAAAATGATAGTGTTACATTTGGTCTACTTTAGAAAAATGATAGTCTTGCATTAGGTCTACTTTAGAAAAATGATAGTGTTACATTTGATCTACTTTAGAAAAATGATAGTCTTGCATTAGGTCTACTTTAGAAAAATGATAGTGTTACATTTGATCTACTTTAGAAAAATGATAGTCTTGCATTAGGTCTACTTTAGAAAAATGATAGTGTTACATTTGGTCTACTTTAGAAAAATGATAGTGTTGCATTTGGTCTACTTTAGAAAAATGATAGTCTTGCATTAGGTCTACTTTAGAAAAATGATAGTGTTACATTTGATCTACTTTAGAAAAATGATAGTCTTGCATTAGGTCTACTTTAGAAAAATGATAGTATTACATTTGATCTACTTTAGAAAAATGATAGTCTTGCATTAGGTCTACTTTAGAAAAATGATAGTGTTACATTTGGTCTACTTTAGAAAAATGATAGTGTTACATTTGATCTACTTTAGAAAAATGATAGTCTTGCATTAGGTCTACTTTAGAAAAATGATAGTGTTACATTTGGTCTACTTTAGAAAAATGATAGTGTTACATTTGGTCTACTTTAGAAAAATGATAGTGTTGCATTTGGTCTACTTTAGAAAAATGATAGTCTTGCATTAGGTCTACTTTAGAAAAATGATAGTGTTACATTTGGTCTACTTTAGAAAAATGATAGTGTTACATTTGGTCTACTTTAGAAAAATGATAGTGTTACATTTGGTCTACTTTAGAAAAATGATAGTGTTGCATTTGGTCTACTCTATGAATTTTATATACAAAAACAACACATAAAAAACAATTTCATTCTATTATGGGAAAAGTTTAAGAGAAAGTTTAAAAGTTTCAATTTATAATTTTTATGATATGTATATATACACATTTAAAAAAAAAATCAATGTCATATACTTTCTTAATTAAAGGGTAGAACTATTTTTAAGACATAGCTATTTGAATTTTATATAAAAATTTATTTATTATACAAAACAAATCAAAGTTGTGTATGAAATACATTTAAGCTTGGTGATACAAAAAATAATTGAATTTAATAATGAGCTTGTAACATAAACAATGGTAAAGTCTGGGAAATATTTTTAACTATGAATATATGACATTTCTTTATGTTGTTCATGTATATATGTTTTGTAATGTTGTATTATATTGTATTGCTTTACCCGCAAGGGTTTTATTTGCATTAAAGATTATATTATATTATATTATTATTAAAAGTGACATATTCCTCTGTTTTTACAGTGATTAACAGTTTTGATACTTTCAATAGAGATGCCATGACCGCCAATGTAAGGGCCATTTATCTACCCAGAATGACCAAGTACTGAGCTCCACTCCACACAACCATCCATCAAACCAAGTAGACAACAACATAGAACAACTGAAACTTATGTTGCTCGTGAGAATGCTAAAACTTCAACTGAACCAGTTCCAGTAATCTTCAATGATATAGTTGTACACGTTGCACAGCATAACGACCGTGATGCCATGACAACAGTTCTGCCAACCTTCTCTTCTTACAAGTCATCACTCTACCGTCAGCGCCAGAAAAACTACCATGAACTTCCTGAGACTGCGAGTGACGTCAACCTAGAGGGTAAATGGACAGAGACACTTGATTCCAGCCGTTTTCTTCTTCATCATGACAGACAAAGCAATACCATCATACATTGTATTTGCTTCTGACCACATGCTCCGTCTGATTGCAGATGCAGATACTCTCTACATGTTTACATATTCATGTTTGATTTTATTTATGAATGTATTGTTTGCATTGAGTGATTAATTAAATGTAGATTTAAGTTTTATTTATTACTTTTTGAAATTCCGGAGAATTGTACTCGGTTTACATTATTTCATAGAATAGAGAATTGAAATGGGGAATGTGTCAAAGAGACAACAACAATGCATTATCAGGCTGCATAATGATCATATATAGCTCCTCTCTTACAAAGTGTTCTGCTATGGTCAGTTTAATTGGAACTGCTTATGATAGGTCAGCGGTAGTGGGTATGGTGTTGCAACACCACATACTGCAATCACCTTGTTCGTCCTATCGTTCGTCCACAAAATATTTTGGTCACATTTTTCTCTACTTCTACTGGTCCAAATGATTTGATATTTGGTATGTGACTTTGACATTAGTTGTACATTCTCTCCTGTTTTCAGGTCTGTTGAATATCTACTTCCTGTTTGACGGAATGGTGATTTAGTGAAAATCTTTACGCGTGAGGGCATGACATCGCATGCATTCTTTTTTGGTAGAGCTACAATGAAAACATGAATAGAAAAAGAATACACAATCATAACCCCAATACACTATAATTTTAATTTAAAAGATGTTATAGATCTCTATTTCATAAAATTTCATTAAGTAGACGAAATGGGAATTATTAAATTTTAAACGGTAGACGAAATGGGAATTATTAAATTTTTTGTACGAAGATCGTGACGTTTGCCAAGATGCCGTGATCAACTCCGTTTTTATTCGGCAGATTTGTTTTTTTTGGGGGAGAGGATTAAAGGCTATCAAAATTAATTAAATTTATGTTCATTTTAATAGCATAGTTGTTTATTTATGATTATTGGACGCAAACATTGGTACCACGCTGATGGTTGCCCTCGTTGTAAAGGAGTAGTTTCTTATTAATATATATATATGGTTATGGTGATTAAGCTTGTGGTTATGGTGTTTAACGCCACTTTGCCACAATGAACAAAGGCCCGACATGATAGATGTTGGATTCCCGGGGCCGATAGTAAGACACGGTCGGTGGCTTCTGCAATCCAATGTGGCAGTTAGCCATGTTTTGACTTATTTATAATGAATTGTAAAAAAATATGCTTGAATCATTAGCTTATGACTTTGCTTTGGGTTGACACCTAAAATATTTTGGATGTCAATGAACTGAAAATTCTGATGTTTTTTGCCACTATATCTTTCACATACTCCAAAAACCATATTTCAGCTGAATCATCACAAAGGATTGTATCTGATGTTCTTGTGACAAGTAGAATTTTGATTGGCTAAAATTTTACTTCTAACAATTCATGGAAGCCGTGCTGTGTATTTCATACGACACTAAAAATCAATAACCGCTCTCACCTATTGCCTGTGCTGTGTATTCCATTTACATTGTAGCAGACGACACACATATGGCACAGAAAATCAATAATCGCTCTCTGTGACCTTTTTCCAAAGATACACTTATTTATGTTTTTCCTATAATAAGGACATACAAGGGCAGTGGTTTTGTTAAACGGTTCATCTGACGCCTCAGCGTTTAACAAAACCACTGCCCTTTAATGTCCACATTATGATCAATTCATTTTTTATTCATGTCATAAAAACAAAGAAAGATAACTCTTACTGATATTTTAGATACATGGGCACATCATAAAAATTTGTCTGGCTATTTACTAATGAACATGAACAAGTTTTTAAAAAAATTAGGTAGCTTTATTTAAGAATGTTTTTTGCTGCGAGGACACAACTGATCATATAGATATCATTAGGTTAGGTGAATTATTATAGTTATTATACATGTTAACTTATATTAAATGTGAATTGATTTATGGTGGTATTTGATAGGTTCTGATCTGGCCGTGCAGTCACTGAACATAAATATGTTTTCCTGTTTTTTTTGTTTTTTTTTGTTTTTTGTGTGTGTGTGTTTACATGTATCTTTGTATGTCTCCAATCATTTCAATCATTGTATTAAATTGTTTGCCCCTTGTGGGACCTTAATTGGCAATAAAAATTCTTATTGTTATTCTTATTCTTATTGTTATATAAATATTATTCAGTCCGTCTCTGACTTTTTCATTGCTGAAAATGAAGACAGAAACTTAATATTTTAGTAATATCGTGGAGGTCAGTTATATTGGTGGAGGAAACCAGAGTATCCGGAGAAAACCACCGACCTGCCGCAAGTCACTGACAAACTATATTAATATAAAAAGTCACTAGGCGGTAGGAATTGGTGAAATAAATTGGATTCTACGCCTCGATATCTTTGTCGCTGCATTGATCAACTACCGAAGGCAGTTTACGATAAAAACAAAAGGATCAAGCTTTACTGACTTAATGGTGAAGTAGAAAAAAGACTGTCCTATCTAAACGTGTAACTCATAGACACTGAGATAACCTATAAAGAACGAGAATAGTCAAAATCTTCACACCTACCTTTTTGATGATTTACAATCCGCCATCTTGAAATGACCATTCCTTATCGGGTACACGACAGTGAGTATGCACAGTGTTGACTCTCGGCTGAGCGTAGTTGCCAGTTTCGAATTTAGATAAAGAGAGGTCCAAGGCTTCTACGCATGTGAGGCCCCTCCTAATCCCCCCCCCCCCCCCCCCCCCCCCCCACGACCTCAAGAAAAATTACTGAAGGGTTGTTTAGAGACTACAATGCATACTAACATCATATGTTGAAAGGCTTATGGCAGTATCAACAATATTAAACACCTTTGCTAGAGTTATGGGCCCTAGGCTTCAGACTACAAAGCCTATAGGTAAATCCGGTGTCGTAAAATTTTTAGCTACCCATGAAAATTAGCTACCTCAAACTTCCGGTAGCTAATTTTCATACGGCGGAGCATAATAATTAGCTACCTATGAAAATTAGCTACTTGTAGCATAAACTTATAGGATTTGTCTCCCTTATTATGTTTACCAAAATACAGATTGTGAATTTCCAATGGAGAGACAAAATGAAAAACTGCATGTACATAAGCATGAAGAGAGTTACTGATTGACAAAGAGAGACATATAGATCTCAGGGGCGGATCCAGGAAAAAATATTATTTTTTGGGCGTAAAATCGTGATTTTTCACACGAAATACCCCAAAAATGTTTGTGCCTCCCTCCGCTCGGCGCATTTTTTTCAAGTGCGCCCCCCCTCCTAACTTGAAATCCTGGATCCGCCCCCTGGATCTGTACACAATAAACAATAGATATTTGTGGTGTTCATAGTTGAAAAACAAAATGCTACCTATATGGCTGTATAGCATGTGATTAAGTTACAAACTATCTTTTTTCAATTTACCATCGCGATGTATCATTTTTACAGCTATTAAAAAATAGATTGATGGACTATATATGGTAGAATTTAATATTTATGTGATGTTCAAACTATGCAAATTATTCTTTAACTTAATAAGATCATATATGATAATTATTAATCACACTTTTATTATTGCTAACCGTGTTACCCTCTTGAAATAAAGAAATTAACTCATTTACTTACTTATTGACACTATCTTCTGAATTCAAAAAATAAATAAAATTATGTTCCATATATACTTAATAATGAAAATTGGGATTAATTTCAATTCGAAACTGAAACTATTTGCACACTCTTGATGACAATTTCTTATTTGGATTTTGTAAAAATAGAACCCTAAATCATAAATTTTCAACAGAATGTGGAAGATGGCAAAATATGTGTACAGAACATGGTTTGACCCGATCGGGACTCGAACACACGATCTACCGCATTCGAGGCGAGCACGCTAACGATTACACTACCGATGAGAGTCTTTGGTGAGCATTTCTGGTCTGTTTCTCAGCGAATACATATATTTCACTTTGTTGTCGACTGTCCCTTATATGAAAATATTAGAGTAAAATTTTTTGATAAAGTTATTGACTTATGTCCAAATTTTAGATACATGGACACATCATCAAAATTTGTCTGGCTATTTACTAATGAACATGAACAAGTTTTGAAAAAATTAGGTAGTTTTATAGAGGAATGTTTTTTGCTGCGAGGACACAATTGATCCTATAGATATCATTAGGTTAGGTGAATTATTATAGTTATTATACATGTTATATTATATTAAATATGAATTGATTTATGGTGGTATTTGATAGGTTCTGATCTGGCCGTGCAGTCACTGAACATAAATATGTTTTCCTGTTTTTTGTGTGTGTTTACATGTATGTCTCCAATCATTTCAATCATTGTATTAAATTGTTTGGCCCTTGTGGGCCCTTAATTGGCAATAACAAATTCTTATTCTTATTCTTATATTGTCCAGGGGCGGATCCAGGATTTCAAGTTAGGGGGGGTCAAATTTTAAAAAATTGCGCCGAGCGGAGGGAGGCGTGAAAAATGTTGGGGTATTTCGTGTGAAAAATCACTATTTTATGCAAAAAAAATCTTATTTTTTCAAATTTTAGGGGGGGGGGGGGGCGCCGAATGCGCGCCCACTGGATCCGCCCCTGTTGTCTACATAAATGACAATAGATAACGTAACAATACAAAATACATTGCGCAACGCACGGTCATCTTTTCGCGCTTTCACAATCCTTCGGCAGAAGACACATAAAAAGCGACTTTTTGAGTACATGTATATGAACAAATTCATATTTCAAACCAAAGATTATCAACTGGTATTTGTTGCTTATAATGCAAAGCACGCAGAATTAAGGAGAAAGAACAAAGACTGGTTGCTTCGGAATCAGGATAATGTGTCAGAGTGGAGCGACATGTATATCCGCGGACTGTTGTTTCCGTTAGCTAACACTATAAAAAAAAACTAAGCGTGTTGGTCTAGAAAAAAGCGGACATCATCATCATCTCATTAACTTGGTCTCGCCATGATATAGCTATAAAATTGCTGAGTTGGCGTTAAAAAACAATCGCTCACTCACTAAAGCTGTTACGTACAGTTTTTATATTTCTCCGACAATGTACGTATATTGTGTTTATTTTGCAATGTCTTATAGTTAAAAAAAACAACTGGCAAATTGTCTAAAAAGAGCAGAAACAGACATCGTTCTAGGCGTTTTAGACGTCCGCGCTTATAGTGTAAGTTTCTCGGCGTCGCTCGACATGAATCAGTTACCAGAAAAACTATATCTTGGTCAAAATCTTAAGCAATATGTGATGAAGGAAGCTGTTATATATAAAATCCTTAGGTACAGACAAAACAGATGTCACACCAATGAGGAGCGATGGACAGCTGACACAAAGCAAAAATCCAACATCCCCAACAGTGTCAGTCCGTATTCACCGTAGAATCACAAGACAACATCCCCGACTGCACCAAAACCCACATCATAAAAACAGCACTCCCAATATCTCTACCAGGTGTAAAAGAAACTCCTACATAACATCAATACCCATAGACTTTGTGCTCCCAAAACTATTAAATTATTTGGCTTTCCAATCTTTTGATCTTGAGCTACCTGATGAAGGTTATTTCAGAAACGTTCATGTGCACTAAATTTGATATCTACGTTTTTATTACCTCTTTTTAGCAATGTAGCTATCTGAATGTTTTCTTTGAAAACAAGATACACTCATTGCTTAATATGATAGATACAAAATGTATGTAAAATTTCCAGGTAAATTAGTTACCTGTATCTCTTATGAAAATTATCTGTACAGAACTAAGTCAGATTGATAAAAGGTGCATTCATGTTGGGTTTTTGTCTTTCTTTTTGATATTTTTGATTGGTTTGTTTTGTTTTGTATTTGTTTGTTTTTGATAACAGATTAATATCTAATTTTATTTCTGTTTTTTTTTCTGTTTTGAGGATATAACTTCAGAAGGGCCTACAAATGTATACATCTTGGAATAACAGTAGTACTTTAGGGTGCCTGCATCCTAATTTCTTATGTACATGTATCTCTATTCTTTATCAATAAATGTTTAGAGGTTTGCGTTTGTATTGAATCTGGGCCTTGATGGGAGAGAGGTTTAAAGAGCTGCCTACACCTCATTTATCTTTCAGTGCACTGTTCATCACTTGGATGATGTACTCAACCTTTAGAAAGTAGATTGCCAGACGCTGGTACAACATATGAAAATGTCTGTAATGTCATTGAATATAGCCCAAATAAATATTTTGCATCATGCTGGTATGTTTTGTAAGTACAGATACTTGTATCACACATACTTGCCAATTTAATAATTAAATAACAGCCATATATACACAAGTTATTTCTTAAAGATTTTATTGAAAAACTCAGACAGGCATGGTGGAACATTAGCATACATATAATACAATACAATATATAGACTAGAGGCTCAGTAGGTTGAGAATATTTTTTAGAAATCAACCAATCAGCAACAAGAATTGCCTGTGGTGGACATGTTTGTTAACGAATCGGGACGAAATGAGCATTCTTTATAGAGGGCCTTCCATAGCTGCTACCTATCAAGTTTCGGTTCATTTTGCCAAGCGGTTTCAGAGGAGAAGATTTTTTATGAATCGACCAATCAGCAACACGAATTGCCTGTGCTATCCATGTTTGTTAACAGATCCAAAATGAGCAATCTTTATAGAGGGCCTTCCATAGATGCTACCTACCACGTTTCGGTTCATTTGGCCAAGCGGTTTCGGAGTAGAAGATTTTTAGGGAATCTACCAATCAGCAACACGAATTGCCTGTGCTGGCCATGTTTGTTAACGGATCCTAAATGAGCAATCTTTATAGAGGGCCTTCCATAGATGCTACCTACCACGTTTCGGTTCATTTGGCCAAGCGGTTTCGGAGTAGAAGATTTTTAGGGAATCTACCAATCAGCAACACGAATTGCCTGTGCTGGCCATGTTTGTTAACGGATCCTAAATGAGCAATCTTTATAGAGGGCCTTCCATAGATGCTACCTACCACGTTTCGGTTCATTTGGCCAAACAGTTTCAGAGTAGAAGATATTTTAGGAATCGACCAATCATCAACAAGAATTGCCTGTGCTGGCCATGTTTGTTAACGGATCCCAAATGAGCAATCTTTATAGAGGGCCTTTCATAGATGCTACCTACCACGTTTCGGTTCATTTGGCCAAACAGTTTCAGAGTAGAAGATGTTTTAGGAATCGACCAATCAGCAACAAGAATTGCCTGTGCCGACCATGTTTGCTAAGGGATCAGGACTAAATGAGCAATCTTTACAGAGGGCCTTCCATTGATGCTTCCTACCAAATTAGGTTCATTTGATCAAGCGGTTTCAGAGGAGAAGATTTTTTTAGGAATCGACCAATCAGCATCAAGAACTGCCTGTGGCGGCCATGTTTGCTACGAATTGAGCCGAAATGAACAATCTTTATAGAGGACCTTCCATATATGCTTCCTACCAAGTTTCAATTCATTTGGCCAGGCGGTTTCAGAGATTTTTAGAAATTGACCAACCAGAAACAATAACTGCCTATGGCTATTCGATTTCAGAGGTGCCTATGGTGGCCATGTTTGTTAATGGATCATGCCGAAATGAAAAATCTTTATAGAGAACCTTGCATAGATGCTTCCTACTAAGCTTCAGTTCATTGAGCTAAGGGGTTTCAGAGCAGAAGATTAAAATGTGAAAAGTTTACAGACGGACGACGGATCAAATGATCGCAATAGCTCACGTTCCCTTTGACAACGTCTGCTCAAAAGCTTTGATGAATACCAGAGTACAACACAAATTCTAACACGACGTCCTTCTTACGCTTTGTAGACAAACGAGCGATTTATCGATGGTATAATCTCGTTCACACATGTGCCGGTGAATGTGACTTGTGTGTGACACTTTCCGCAAACGTAAATATAAATTACCGTCTTCCAATCAAAGTATACTACCGTATTTGTAATCTTAGACATATCAGAATCGAAATAAATCATGGAAGCATGACTGTGTTTTGAGTTTTAACATGGGTTGGCGGATATTAGTAAATTGTATCCCTCTGGCTCGGGATAAAATACTAATATCCAACAATCCATGTTAAAACTCAAAACACATTCTGGCTTCCATGATTTATTTCTTAATTAGCGGGTCATTTTAACTGAGCCTGAATCACTCACCTGGTCACTTATACAGTTTATGTTCAATAAAGTATAGATTTTGTTAAAAACATATTTTATAAATTTCGAATTTAACAAATAAATATATGATTTTTGATTCTGTCACATCTCTCCAACAATAAAAGTTATAACAAATCAGCGGGGAACCTCCAATGTAACGAAGGAATGAGAGGTAGCTAATTTTCATGGGCAAACTTCTGTTGCTTATGCTTATGTTTGAATGGTGCCAGGTAGTTTATTTTCATGGATAACACTTTGACACCTGTGTCATACATTGAACAGATGTAAGGTAGCTTATTCTCATGGAAAACGTCAGGACTCCTATCCAATGTAACGAAGGAATGCGAGGTAGCTAATTTTCATGGACCATGAAACGAAGAAATGAGAGGTAGCTAATTTTCATGGGCAAACTTCTGTTGCTTATGCTTATGTTTGAATGGTGCCAGGTAGTTTATTTTTATGGATAACACTTTGACACCTGTGTCATACATTGAACAGATGTAAGGTAGTTTATTTTCATGGAAAACGTCAGGACTCCTATCCAATGTAACGAAGGAATGCGAGGTAGCTAATTTTCATGAGCAAACTTCTGATGGTTATGCTTATGTTTGAATGGTGCCAGGTAGTTTATTTTCATGGATAACACTTTGAAACCTGTGTCATACAATGAACAGATGAAAGGTAGCATATTTTCATGGAACACGTCATGACTCCTATTCCATGCAAAAATTTGACAGCTTAAAAATCTAATTCTAATACTGTTTGGTTTAATTTTCAGACGTATATATATATATATACGTCTGAAAATTAAACCATATATATACGTCTGAAAATTAAACCAAACAGTGTTAGAATTAGATATATACGTCTGAAAATTAAACCAAACAGTATTAGAATTAGAGCTGTCAAATTTTTGTTCTTCCCTCGACGGGATTTGAACCCACACCATTGTTACACTGCAGCACCATTCGCTTAGCCTTACGTCCAGCGCCCTAGACCACTCGACTACATCCACTATATATATATAAATCCTTGGTGTAAATGAATGAATAGGAGTTTACTATCTATTTCTGGGATAAATCTATTAATTAAATAGATTTCCTCGCCTACATCCACCCCCCTTTTTTCGTTCAAAAATACTAATTACCAAGAATCTATCAAAACATGGTAAAAGGGGAATAACTGGAATAGTACTTTTAATGTATTATTAAAGGTAGCTAATTTTCATGGCTATCATTTGGAACACCTTAGTGGTTTAGGAAAATCTAGTTCCGAACGTCAAAAAGGAGCTAATAATTATGGTAGCTAATAATTATAGGACACCGGTACTAGTTTCGGAAGCTTCTAATAGATATACGCATTTATTTCTGGTTGAAAGGGAATATTTTGGCTTTAATATACTTGAAAGTGTTATTGTTGAATAATTATGAAATATCTAGCATCTATGAATATCATGTTTTAAGAAAATCACGTGCAAAACAGTTGAAATTGGGGAAAAAGGGGGGATGCCCTGAGATACCACTGTAGTATTAAAAATCTGATTTAAAAAAATCTTGTCGATTAATTTCAATCAAGAAATGTCACAGTAAAGAATATACATATAGACATCATTGCACCAAATTATACAAACTTTTACCGTCGGATATTTAAAATTATGTTTTCCATGGATGGCACCCAGAAAAAATGAAATTGTCGAGGAAAGTTATTACACACTCATCCTTTGCTGTTTCTTTATTTGTAGGATTAAAGAAAAACTAGTTACCAATAATAAGAATAAGAATAAGAATTGTATTGTCCAATAGAGGGCCCACAAGGGGCAAAGTCATTACAGTGATTCATAAACAATAACATTAAAAAATAAAAAATATAAATATTATACGTTACAATGAACAAAACTGCCCATAAAATATATACTAAATACTTATACTAATAATAGTTATAATAATAATTAAGTGCCGTCGACTATGACATTGTTGGCCACATCAGACATCAATGGTTAATTTACATGTAGTGTAAAGGTCAAGTCCTCCCCGTGTCCTATGCACATGGACAAGTACTGTACGGTAGTTGTACAAATGCAGAGGAAACCAAGGGCCGGTGCAAATAGGACTATAACACATTCGCACACATATTATACATGTGAAATAACTACATTTTCGAAATTAAATGCATATACTGTATAAATACTTAAAGCATATATTTGTTTGTCTGTCTATTTATATTAAATAAAGGGAAGAAAAAGTCCTCCCTTTGTCCAAAACACATGAACAATGCCATAGTTATTCAAATGCAGGGAACACCAAGGGTCGATGCTAAAAGGACTTATTAAATAATTAAATATGTGAATCTATTACAATTCAAGACTTAGAGTAAGACACATGTATATATACTATATAAATAAAAACAAAAACATAAATATAAATGAGTAAGTCCTCCTCGTGTCCCAAGCACTCGAGCACAATAGTTATTCAAATGCAGGGGACACCAAGCAGGGGCGGATCCAGGATTTCAAGTTAGGGGGGGCGCACTTAAAAAATATTACGGCTAGCGGAGGGAGGCGCGAAAATTTTTGGGGTATTTCGTGTGAAAAATCACGAATTTACGCCAAGAAATCATATTTTTTCCAATTGCCGAGGGAGGCGCGAAAATTTTGGGGTATTTCGTGTGAAAAATCACGATTTTACGCCAAAAAATTATTTGTTTTCCAATTTTAGGGGTGCGCGCGCCGGGTGCGCCCACCCCCCCCCCCCCCCCCCCCCCTGCCAAGGGTCGATGCTAAAAGGACTTATTAATAAGCTAAATATAAAAAGCTTTTGAATTCTTATATTTGACATAGTGGATGTCCAAATTACCAATTTACTGCATTTGTCTTTTTTTATTTTCTGGTTGGTTGGGGAGGGGGAGGTGTGGTTTGAGGGTGACTCTACTTGATTAGTTAATTACAAAAAAAGGATCAGATATTACCAATTTTTTCCCCAAGCACAACTTTCCATTTTTTTACTACCATAAAATTAATTTACACCTTGGCATATATATCAATCTTTGAACATTTTTTTTTCTCTGTTGCCTGAAATATGAATCTTTCTCAAACTGTGAGCAATAATATTATAGGAATATATGTTATTTTGAGGGAATTTATACAAACTGAAAAAGATATAAAATTTGGGCATGTTGTAAAACTTGGAGTGGAGTCTGGGGTCTTTTTTGGAGTCATTTTTGGAGTCGATTTTGGAGTCATTTTTGGAGTCGATTTTAAATTCAATATTGCCCTTATTATATATATATAACAATACAAAACAGACACAAAAAAGGAGTAATGAATCAAAAATAGTTGGAGGTCGTCTCTCCTCAGTTCTAACATAGATGATCCATCTATGGTTCTAATGAACAAATAATGAATATATTGTTGTTATTTAGATTTGGAAGGCGTCTTACCTATATAGGTAATTGCGCCTTGTACCTATATCCTAATACTGCTGCAAGTTAAAAATGGCTATCGGTGCAAAGATTAAGATCCCTTACAGATAAAGGGGTCTGACAGGTCCGATAATCATGCAACTAGGGGTAGGAATTTCAAAGAGGGGGTACAAATATCTTGGCAAAGGTTTAAATATATTAAAGGTAAAGGAGATTGGAATTTCATAGAGGGAGTACAAATATTGCCGCTAGTGATTTAATGCAGATATTGGGGAGAACATAATTCCACAGAACCCAGGTGCAAATATAGCAGCAATTATTTAATAACTTAACAGATAAAGGTTAATAGAGGGGGGGGGGGGGGTACAAATATCATGGCAAAGTTTTTTAATATCTTTTTGATTAAGGGGAGGTTGGAATTTCATAGAGAGAGACTCTAATATCACAGTAATTAAGGGTTAAATACCCTACAGATGAAGGGGAGGTAGGAATTCCATACAGGAGTTAACGAATATTGCGGAAAGAGTTTGAATACCTTACAGATAAGGGGGGTAGATTTTTATACAAGGGGAGGGGCACAAGTATCTTTGCAAAGGTTTAATTACCTTACAGTGAAAAGAGAGGTATGAATTTCATAGAGGTGGGCACAAATACAGCAGCAAATGCCTTTTTTTCAACCTCAAAGGATGCAGTGTGATAAATACAAATGTGTGTCTATATTTTAATTTAGAGACTCTCGGGAGCCTGAATTGCTCACCTGGCATTAAAAATGCAAAAGTGGTTAAATATGCACAAGAAGAGTTTGAAGATACCAAAGGGAGGTAATCAGAAACCGTATATTGAAGAAGAACAGACAACACAATGGCCAAAAGAAAAAGTACCAAAGGACAAATAACGGTCGACAAAACATACATATAAAACTAAAGATCGAGTAACACGAACCCCACTTAAAACCGGAGGTGAACTCAGGTACTCTGGAAGGATAGGCAGTTCCTGCTCCACTAGTGGCACCCGTCCTGTTAATCTAGTTACAAACCCGGTAATAAGTCGTGAATGAGGAAAGGACCGGGAAATTTTCGAAGTGATGACTTCAATTTTACCAAAAGGAACCCTTGGTTCAGTAGCTTCCTTGTTAGCAGCAACCCTCTATCAAGGAATTCCTGATAGGAACCACAAGCTCTGGATTATCGTATCATCTGAGAGATATATACTCCATATGCAGGTGCTGCTGGAATGTTGCTACATATAAATGGAAAGTTCACAATGGGAAAATTGAAATCATCTTTTTTGTCATAAAGTTTCGTTCTTAACCGACCCTCACTGTCGATCTCGAGGTGTAGGTCAAGGTATGAAGCAGACCTATCTGTATCTGTGGTATCCTTTATTTCAAGCTCAATGGGATAGATGCGATCTACAAAATCACCAAACCTAGAATTATTTAGTGAAAGGACATCATCTATATAGTGGAACGTGAAATTAAAGGATCGGGCTAGCTTCTTTTCGTTTTTCTTGAGAAGCCCCTGTATGAAGTCTGCCTCATACGAATAAAGGAACAAGTCGGCGAGAAGAGCACAGTTGGTACCAATAGGTAATGCCGACTGTCTGTTGAAAAACACGTCCACCAAACATAACAAATATGTTGTCAATCAAAAACTCGAGCATGTTGAAGATATCAGTTTCAGATAACTTTTTGGTAGAATCAGATTGATGTTTTACAAAATAAGATCTGTCTCTTCCTAGTACAAGGTATTTGTATCTACGTTGGCCATTCTTTTTTATGAAACACAGTTGGACCAACTCCCTTAATTTGTCCTTCAGCTTAGAGTGAGGAATAGTAGTGTACAGGGTAGAGAAGTCAAATGTTTTAATGCTATTACAGGCGAGTCATCTGGCATATCTTTAAAGAGGCAGGAAATTTCCAAGTCTACTAAATATTGTGGGTTTAAGATCTTGTAGTGACCTCTGGTGATATTTTGTAAGGTGTTGCTTAAAGAATTCAAGGCAAGTAGGCCACACATATAATGTACTCTTTATGAATGACCATTACATTGGGCGTAAAAGTAGTCTTACTAGTAACAATCTTACGCTGTGTAAAAGGGACATTTTCAAATTTATCAACATAAAGCCTGAAAGGTAGGGTTGAGAATAAGGGGAGTACATACTTAAATTTGTACCCCACGAATAAGGCGCCCACCACTTAACGTTTGAAAAATCTAAAAAAAAATTTGGCTCTCTTTTCACATGGAAAAAAAATACCCCTCAATAATGAAAATTCAATGTTTGCTGCCCGAATTTGGTAAACTTAGCACAATGAATGTTTCCAGGATTATTAGATGGAGAAAATAATATAGGATAACTACTTGAAGAATCCAAATATAGAAAATATTCGACGAGTGACCGAACAACGGAATAATTCACGAATGCATATAACACATGAGTTAATTATCCGTGTTTGTCAGTCACAAGTTGAATATTTTTCTGATTTCACCGGTCGACTGTGCTGTAAATTGCATAAAATCGTCATGCAAAGTATATAAGAGTATTACATATATGTGAAACATGATATAAACAAGAAATATGAAAAACAATGTTGCTAAAAAAAATGAGAAAAAAAGGGGGGGGGGGGGGGGGTAAAAAAGTAACCTGTCCCCAGGTACTTGTGTTCTGCTATATGTATATCGCTATTGCATTCCGGAACTCAGTTCGTAATGTCGTAACAAAAAAAAAATATTATTGCTATATTCCAGTGTAATCGTAACCACTTCTTAAATTAAAATGTGATCTTCACTTAAAGTTCTATGATAGAGATCACTTTCTTGTCAAAAGATACGATAGGTATAATAGACACCAGAGTTTACCAGGTAGACCATGGCAGGTGTATTACAATATATTTCTTTGTTTTGTGGGTAAACTTGTTGGTTCTGTGTTTCCAAGGTCGTGTGACTTATGTCCTGTTTCGTCGTTGTCACACTTTTATTAGGCACAGACCATTTTACTGGAAAGGGTGGGGGTTGAGATTTTTCAAAGAAAATTATCCAAAAATGTTTGAGCTTTTTTGTTTCCTTCTCTACCTGAACGCACTAAAAATACCCCATTTAAATGTAAATTTTTTTTATTTTGATCCAATTGTTGCCTGTAAAATTTGAATGTTGCTATCCTATACCAAACATGGACATTTAGTGGCTACACAGACCCCATTCGACACAAGTTTTCAATAGCACATACTACAACGGATCATGTCATTACAGTCAAAAACCATCAGACACAGTCACAAACCAAATATGGTAAAAATCAATATCAAACTTTTCTCAAGTTTATTGGATTTTGCATGAATTAAACTTCCAAGTGTAGTTCATTTATCAATTACAATTTCTTTACTTTTTTGGTATTAATCTTCACCTTTTTATGCATTTAATATCAAAGAAATTGTGAAATTAGTTTAATTATGAATATTCTACCCTATAGGAATGTTAACTTCATTGAAAAATAATCAATACATGTGAAATAGAAGAAAAATCGATTTTTACCATATTAGGTCAAACGATGGTTTGTGCCCGTGTCTGATGGTTTTTGATTGTAATGATACGAGTCTGTTGTAAGGTGCGATTAGGAAGACCAAAATCTACTATTATGTACTTAAATTAGGGCACCTGTAAAGTGCGAAACGAAATAGAAACGAAATCAACGAAAACGAAACGAAACGAAACGAAATCAACAAAAACGAAACGAAACGAAACGAAATCAACGAAATGAAAACGAAATAAAACGAAACCAACGAAAGCAAAACGAAATAAACGAAAACAAAACGAAATAGACTGATATGAAGAAAATGGAAGGAAAAAATTAAAAGACAAAACGAAATAAAGAAATTAAAAAAAAAAGATAATTAGATTTTTAAATACAATAATTTTGATTAATTATAACCGGGAAACCCATCTTGCATGTCTGTCCATTACAGTACTCCTCGCGTACATTACCCGCAACTCAATTCAAGCCGGGTTTGCTTTGCCCATTTGTCAATATGACGGAACTATTAATGACTGTCATACAAGTGAGAGGTTTGACCCACAATTTTCTTGGGAAATACCTGTACCAAGTCGGGAATATGATATAGTTGTTTTCTAGTTTCACATTTGGTCACGTCTTAGGATTAGAGAAATTACATGTACCGATTGTTTTTATACTTGGTAACGTCTTAGGGTTAGACGAGTGGCATCTGCCTATCTGCTATCAGAACCCACCATTTTCCTGGGAAAATGCCTGTACAAAGTTGTTCCGTTGATTGAAAACTCAGATGGTTGAGGTTCTTATCGGTTTTGTCTGTTTTTTGTGGACTTTCCCTTTTGAATGCGCCTTGGAGTACGGTACCATTGTTATTACCTTTATTCGGTAGTGTGCCAACAGATCTGGTGTAATGTCTTACCGTTGTTCGTTCCGAGATATACAGGCGTCAAAAAGACCCAACACTATAAACATTTTATTTCAAATCCTATTGTTCTATTTTGAAGAACTAAAAAAACCAACAGCAACATAACAGGACGTACAGTGAGCGCCCTCCTTACAGAAGAACTTCTGGAAAAAATAATGCTTGCAAAAACTAAACATGAGAAACTATGGAAGTTTTATTGAAATCCATTCTGTTGTTTAGGAAGAGTTATGGATAACGCAACAGTATCCTCTCTCTATTGTATAGCCTTGTATGACAATTACATAGCCTTAAATGACAAAGTCCAAAAGTGAAGAAATTTTTAGCAAGAACTGTTAAAATGGGAAAACAAAAATAGAAGGTGCACAATGCCATTTGGTACTAAAGAATTCATGAAATTAATGAACCTTGCCATATGGTATTAAAGATTTCCTGTAAGATTCATTCAATTCCATCAAGTTGTTAAGGAGGAATTGCATAGGCAGTGAGGGAAGCACTCACGGACAAACGGACATATACTATATACCCCCTCCCGCAGGATAACGGGGGGTACAAAAATATGTGCCGTATCAAATTTTATTAATACCGGAAATTTTTTTGGAGGGGGGGTGATTTGGTTTTTTTTTTTATATGAAAAGGGATCAAAGGGAAAAAAGGTACTTTTACAAGATATGTAGATTTTTTTTAAATTTCTAAAGTTAATTTTTGATAGGATTTGTATACCTCCGCCAAAAAAAGATAGGGGTATATAGGACTTCTGCTGTCCGTCCGTTCGTTTGTCCGTCCGGTCGTCACACTTTTTCGTCTCTCCGACACACTTTTAAATTTAGCTCGGACGGGGGTATTTATTAGTGAACTTTAACTACTGCACTTCTGTTATTTTAATTCCTCTCCTTTCAACAGACTTGACATTGCTCTTATGGTTCCCAAATTTAAAAGAAGCCACTAAGTGAAAAGGACAGACTCCCGCTGAATAAATGCATGGTATTCTTGTTCAATGGTGATCAAATCCTGTCCTCTCCTGATGAAAGACACTGAGACATGTGTGGGAAGTAGTCTAGCATCGTAATTGTGAAAATAGGTTTGATTTCTTTTAGGCCCCTATTATTTTTTCTTCCATTTTCTATTTCGTTTTGTTTTCGTTGGTTTCGTTTTATTTCGTTTCCATTTCATTGATTTCGTTTCTTTTCGATTTCGCTTCGCACTTTATAGGTGCCCATGTATATTCACTGCTTTTATTTTCGTCAGGATTTTCAATCAAACCCACTCTATCCTTAGAGTCTAGTCCTGTATTTGGAAAAAGAAAATAAGTGTTTTCCGATTGGTTAACAGATTATGCATTTAATAAACTGTTTTCTGATTGGATAAGGCCATATAGGGGGTATATAAGAAAAAAATCAAAATTTTCTTCCAGTTTGAACTATATTCATAGCCATACTAACCTATATTTATTTACATTGTAGAAATCAAAATGTCGAATTGTATAGAAATGTCTTGTCTAGTTGTCGTAAAAAGAAGGACAGTTCCTAAAAGGTAAGACAATCCATATTTTCTTAAATTAACATTTGACGATTAAATGTATTTCAAATGAACACAAAACAGGATAGCGTCATTTTCTCACAGATGCCTGAAAAAAATGGCTGTCAATTTTAAGACATTCTGTGCTGTTCACAATTATACCAGAGGTGAAATTCCAATGTTGATCTTATCATTGCTATTGTTGGCCAAATGTTCCATTGGTAGCCTTTAAACTGTATGGTTATTTATTTATTGGTGGCCGTCCTACCAAGGGTGTGTTTGACTTGCAATTTGATAAAAGGAAGAACACAAATTTATCTTAAAATAAATGAGTGAAAAATGTGGAGATATACAACAGCACATAGTCAAAATATTTTACATGGGTTTTTGTTTGTTTGTTTGATGGTGGGTTTTTGGTGTTTAATGCCACTTTCAACAATATCTCAGTTTTATTGGTAGAGAAAACCAAGTCACTGACAAACTTTATCACATAAAGTTGTACACCTCACCCTGAATGAGAATCAAACTCACGATATCAATGGTGATAGGAACTAATTGCATAGGTAGTTGTAAATCCAATTACCATACAAACTCGGCCACGACGGCCCCTATTTTACATGGGGATGCGTTTTATAACAATAAAAGAAAAATATATAAAAAGGATTTTGCAGAATTGCCACTTGTCAATGTTGTCTTCGACAGAATGGTCATGATTTATATGGAATTTGTAATTTTTTCTTTATTTGCTATGCACTTGGATTATTGCAATATTCAAAGAGTGTATGATCAATTAGATAGGAACTCCCACTGTTTACATATTCATAAGTTGTATTTTAATGCCTCAAAATTGTATCAGAAGTGGGAAATGTTGCCATATTTACAATGTTTTCAAGTTCAAAGATACCTTTTCTACATCTCATAATTATATATCACTGTAATGACTTTGCCCCTTGTGGGCCCTCTATTGGACAATGAAAAAAATTCTTATAAAACACTATATGCTGTGAGTGCCTAGCCTTTACCATCAACATCATGTTGTTCTATTTATTTTTTTCAATTTTTTACTTAAAACAAAAGATCTGAATTCTATGAAAATGATGCTGCATCATGAAAAAGTGTAAACTTTACAACCCATTATTTGTAGAGTATGATAATAATATAATAATAATAATTGTATTGATTTAAAGTCCAAACATTGAACAATCATCAAAAGACAAAGCAGAACTAAGCTAAATACATACAATACATTGAAGATTACAATATTTATAAGGATTATCTCCCATTGTACACAACAGTGTCACTCAATGTATATAAAAATATTTAAATAATTCTGTATATACTGTAATAATAATTTTGCATAATAATTAAGTTATAACTTCCCTTTCAGATCTTGATTGGTAGAATACAATTTATTCACACCTAAAATACATATTTTACATATATCAAGATCATTACTACTCAATATGAATTTAAATTTTTGGAACTCATCCATATCATTAAATGAAGGAACCACGGAACTTATATTAGAAAATAATTCTTTACGACACTCGTCCAATTTGGAACATTTTAAAATGAAATTATTTCATCCTCTGGTTCTATATTACAGAGAGGACATATTCTCTTT
Source organism: Bathymodiolus brooksi (assembly GCA_963680875.1). Lineage (NCBI taxonomy): Eukaryota > Metazoa > Mollusca > Bivalvia > Mytilida > Modiolidae > Bathymodiolus > Bathymodiolus brooksi. The sequence continues at coordinate 26,724,443 of OY804589.1, forward strand.
TCCACTGGAAGTTTGATGTATCTACCCCTTTCAATATTCAGGTTACTGTTGCTTATTCTAATTTTAACAAATATAGATAAAGCAAATTTATCCACATCAGAGTGTAAAAATTTCTCCATTTTGTAACTATTTTTTAATTTCCTATAAGTTTGCAGTTTATTACCACCATTTTTATTATCATCATTAAACAATAATTTTTTCCAATGGTTAATATATCTGTCTTCTAGTTTGATTGATAAAGAGTGTAATAATTTAGACTTAGAAAATGTACCTTGATTCACCCAAACATGAGTAAACCCAATTTCAGCTAGTAAAAGTTTTATTTTAGAACATAAGCCATCTTTACGCAAGGTGTTTTCTTGGTATGAATGATAAATTAAGCTATTTGCATTTGCGCTCAAAAGATGAAGCCAATAATTAATAGTAGCTTTTATAGTACACAATGAAAGGGGGAATAAACGAAGTTCCGATAATACAGCAATATTTGTTGCTGACTTATGAACTACTAATACAAATTTGGCAAATTTTATTTGTGTTTTATTTGGAACAAAGGAATCATATTTTGATTCAAAATTTGAATTTCTTTTAATTAGGATATCAAGAGACCATATTTCACTACAATATAAAAGAATGGGTTTGACACGAGCATCAAAGAGTCTTAGATGTAAAAGGGCATTCAGTTTTTCTGAATATAGTGTTTTGCGAATACAGAACATTGCCCTAGAGGCTTTCTTTGACAAATAATTTTTAGCAAATGAAAAAGAACCTGAGGGTTTAAATATAATTCCTAAATATTTATATTCTGACACAAGTTCTAGAGAGTAGGATGTCTATGTGAAAAAAGCATCTTATATCAAGTAACTATTACTCTTATTGTTTTTGGTTCATTTTTGCTGTTAAATAAAATATTGAAGTACACTAAGAAATTTTGATAAAAACAAATTGCCACATCAAGTGCAGCCTGAGTTTGACAATAAACCTTGATTACATAAAGCAATAAAAAAAAATGTTTTTCATAAAAAATAATGATCATAATTATTGATCATTGATTAAATCCAATAACACAAATGTATGATTTATTTAAAGACAAAGACTATAAAAATCAAATCTTCCCCCTTTTCCAATCAAAGTAAAAAAAAAAAACCCTCATTTTTAACCAATATCACAGCTGTTATATCACTATCAGTGGAAATACCTGATTAAGGTTCATTACAATACTTAATGGGGGTGCATTTGATATGCCAAATTAGATTTCTATTCATTTGAATTTCTTAATTGAAAGCAAAATGAACCCCCCCCCCCCCCCCCCCCACGCAAAGTAAATAAATAAAATTAATAATTGATTATTGCTTAATGTCCAGCAAGCAGCTTTTCAGCTGTGTTCAATAATGAAATAAAAACTATATAGAAATTCTGAAAATGAAGCGATTAGGGTTATGTGTTTAACGCTACTTTCAACAATATTTTGGTTATATCGTTGAGGTCAGTTTTATTGGTGGGGGAAACCAAAGTACCCAGAGAAAACCACCAATCTACCGCAAGTCACTGACAAACTTAATCACATAACATTGTATCGAGTACACCTCGCCATGAGTGGGATTCAAACTCACACTGTTGGTGATGATAGGCACTTATTGCATAATTAGTTGTAAATCCATTTTAATACATGTAGTTTAATTGAAGAGAATTCAGTATACATGTACTTCCATCATATTCCATATATACATTTTTATTTCTCTAAATGAATTGTAGAAAATTTATATTTGTAAATATTGTACATTCTATCCCACAAATTTAAAGAACATTTCAACATGTCCAATAGACAAACAGACTACTTTCACAATGCAATATGACCAGAGAGAGCGACTTTATGACTTTGTTAAATAAATCACATTAAACTTTAATGTTTTAATTATTTTATTAGCACACTTATAATATTATGTAGCATTGAATTCAGGATCAGTTTGGTTGCTAGTCAGGTTAGTATGTTTGCTAATTGATTTTTTACCACTAGTAAAGTTTTGATTGTTTTAAAAGAAGTTAATTACTAGCCCTGTAATTTGTTGTAATGTTTTCAGTTTTTCATGCTGCAACATATTTTTGTGGAATCTTGATATTTTGTTTTAAGTATTAAAAAAAAAAGGTGAAATAAATAGCACAACATGATGTTTATGGTAGAAGTTAATACTCCTAGCAAATATACAGCATTGTTTAATTTGAGAATGCAGAAAAAGTACCTCTGAACCTGAAAAATTGTAAATATTGCATACATTTGGTACCCGTCCACCGCCATTGTGGAGTTTTAATCTGACGTCGCCCCAAGAAAAAAATCAAAAGAGCATTCTTATCTGCACCAGCTGGGGATGTGCTGGGTAGCTCTGTCAAGGATTAGCCCCTGGAACCATCACTGAGTATCCATTTTTAGTCTGAAGAATAAAATGTATAGGATGCCATTGCTGTCAAGTTGAAGATGTATAAATGTTGTCTTATAATAGGTATGACACAAGCTTTTTTAAAGCCATTAAACTGAAATGAAAGTCAATCCATTGGAAAGAGTTTGAAAAAAGAAAGAAATTGGTGTTTAAATCATGTCAATATCTTGAGTGGTTCTAAAGTTATGACCAAAAATAGGCATCAAAATATGTACATTTGTATATTTTTTGGACCGATTTACCAAAATGGCCACCAAATTGTAACCACAAGTTCCCTACTATTGGCACTTAAGACAGGAATTTCATAACCCCCCCCTCCTTTTTCTCAACACTTGAGAATTTTTTTTTTAATTGATTCTTCTTTCTTGTAATTTTACCCGTATTTCATGTTTACTGCTTGTTATACAATTTTATGTCAATCCAAGTGTATACCAATCTTAATTAGAATTGGATGTTTGTTGTATCTTTTTTAATTTTTTCCATTGGCAATACACACATATCTAACAACATGCTGTTTGAGTCGTCATTCATATATGACCATCCAATCATGTAAATCTATTTGACCAATCGAACAACAGATCATGGCATGTTCTCGATTTTATTAACTAAAGATTTAGTAGCCTCATCACTGATTGATCGGTTGAAAGTATGAACCCATACTGGATGTACACATAATTAAAGGCCATATATCTCAGAAACTACAAATATCTGAGATCTCAAATTCAGACTTGTATTTTATCCCTTTAAACCCACTTTTAAAATTTTATATCTGTATTATAATATATTAAGAAATTAAATGTAAAAACGTGATGACTGTATCATAAAAACCAAAAATGTGTAGATCTGAAAAATAAACATCCAAAAGATTCATGAATTGTTGTTTTTGTTTTTTGACATATATATACTATCTAAACAACCCTGCATACCTTAGGGGTCAACTTCTGGGATTTTAACAGACTTATACATACCAGACTTTGGTTCACTAAAACCTTTTTTTTTTAAAATTAAGATCTTATTTGTAAATTATTGTTTATTCTTAGAAACCAATTAAAAAAAAACATCAAATCTAATATTTCAAATTGACGCTTGCACTCTGTTTTATTCTTTAGAGCTAATTTTAAAATTCCAAGCCAATCCAATAGCTACAACATAAGAAAAGGTCCAGAAAACAAAATTTGAGACAACACCTGTTTGGCAGCAAACCACCCACATGGCCTTCCTTGCAACTCCACTGTTAATTTATTTTCCATATGAAACAATATTGATGAAGAATTTTTCTTTTTCCGATGTTTTTTTTTATCTGTTTGATTCTGAACCCAATGTTGAATATTTTCTTCTCAAGAACCAATGTAATATTTGCTGCAAAGCATCATTATGACATGTAGATTTAGATTGTTCAAAAAACACCCCAGGATCTATGGTTGAAAGTTGAATATGGGGGAAATAAAAAAAAACAAAACTTTTCTTGTACCAGTAATTGAATACAAATATGCACAAATAAAGACTACTATAACTAACTGGGTCTGTAAGGTCCCAGCCATTGAAGTCCAAAGTTTGTAATTGGCTGTATTAGAATAAATTTTGAAATAGAATTCCCAAGAACTAGAAATGAACATGTGGAGCAGAAACTGCTTACCCTTCCGGAGCATCTGAGTTCACCCCCGGTTTTAAGTGGCGTTCTGTTACTCGATCTTTAGTTTTATGTGTATGTATTGTTTTGTAGATTGTTGTGTCCTGTTGTCTATTTTTATTTGGCCGTTGTGTTGTCTGTCCTCCGATTTACTCTTTGGTTTCTTCAAATTCTTCTTGCAATTGTAGTTGGCATGAAATATCCTTGTGATATGTAGATACAAGCTTGCACAAATGAAGACCTCAGAGTCTGTGGGGTCTGAGCCTTTGGGGTCCATATATATAGGTTACATTAGAATAAATTTTAATATAGCATTCCCCAGAACTAGAAATGACATATAATTGTAAATGGAGATTCAATCTTATACAAAAGAAGGTATAGAAGGTCATTCAGTAATGGTCAAGGGGAGATAACTCCATTCTACTTTCAAAAGATGGAAGATAAACATAGAATTTGTTGGACCATGCACATAATCACTTGATTCTCTTATGCAATTCGTGCTCAGCCACTAAATTTATAAGGATACTTTGGGATAATTTTTTATCCTACAACCATCATACAAAGCACAACATCCATCAATGATTATGACAAAAATATTATTTTGAAAATCTTCTGTAGCCGATTCAATTTAATCCAAACTGATGCTATGATAGTTCTTGGGCAGTCTTCTCTTAAAACTGAATGCACCAGCCCCTCCCCCCTCGATACAGACATGAGGTAATCATAATCAGTTGTAATCGATTACATTTTTTCATGTAATTGGATGTAATCTGCCATATTTTAAATTACATGTAATCGATTGCATTCATTTTGACCCTGTAATCATGATTACTTTTTGATTACATTTAGATTACTTTTCATCATTTTGACTTATTTTGTCTTAACTGAAACATATCTCCTTAGATATTTAATGTATGATATGTAAATGAATTTTCTTCGTGAGGCTAATTTTTTTTTATTCTTGAATAATTTTATCAAACGTTCATATAATTTCCTAAATTTATGACATCAGCTTATTTGTGGCCAAAAAATTGTATCTAACACAAACATTTTGAAAATAATGTAACATTTTTGTTTCATACTTGACAGAATTTGAACTTGTTTATCTTAAATGTTAAATTTTACTTTCTTAAACCAAACGTTGTTTTTTAATCATTAAACATTCATATAATCTTGTGAAACTTTTTAATGTTTCCTAGTTACATGTACAGTCAAACCTGTCTTATGTGGTCACCTCTATTAAGTAGTTGCCTGTATTAAAAGGTTACTTTTTAGCTCAACATTTCGAAGAAAAAAAGTTGAGCTATTGTCGTCACTCCAGCGTCTGGGTCGGTTAAGTTTTTTGTCAAGAGTCCATTTCTCAATAACTATCAAAGGTATCCATTTGAAACTTGGAATACTTGTTCACTATCAAAAGAGGAACAAATTACAACAAGGCAGATGACCCTGTGATTTCTATATCCAGAGTTATCTGCCCTTGTTTTAACATACAGACCCTGGATCGTTAAGTTAATAGATATTTCGTATCTTTTTTGTTTGCATGTATCGTTCGTTCGTTTTCCGTTCGTTTGCGTTTCGTTCGTGTAATTGGTTCGTTCGTTTCGTGTATCATTCATTTCATGTAACGTTCGTTTCGTTCGTCAGTTTATGTACACATTCCAAATTTTTTTGAGTTAAAAACAAAGTAAATTGTGCATTAACAATTCATAAACACAATTAAAATATATACCCATTGGAAGCATTCAAATGAGCATAGCCGCATATGTGCAAAGTTAGAGGGTGTGTGATGTTACCAGACTGGACTATTTTATTAATTGTTTTAAGGGAAAACATAATTAATAAATGCATTTTTTTCAATAATTTACTCTACGGACAAATAAACAAGAAATCATCTACATGTGTAACATCTATATGTATGTAAACAAATGCCCCTGGTGGTTTCACCTGGGAAATACATGCACTGCAGGTGTGAAATGTCAACTCTTAATTTCATTCTAATTAACAATTATACTATTTATGACCTTTTTAAGCTACACACCTCTCGGACAGCTTGACCAGGAAAATAACTGATACACCTATGTCTGGTTGTCAATACAGAATCCGAATAATTATATAAATATAAATTCTGAATAATTATATAATTATATAAATATAAAGTCATATTTGGAAGTTAAATAAATGAGATTCAAAATTTGATCATATATATAATTATTAAACACATTGATAATATAAACTATTTAATATAAAATGTATTATCCTATTACTCTACTGACTAATTTATCATTTATATATCCATTTTGTATCAATTGCATATAAAATATAAGATTAGTTAATCACGTCAATTTGCACAAAAGCCATTCAAATAATAACACGATACTATATTGTACTTCTGTAGAAACAGGATCGTTTATCATTGGATAATATATGGTTACATGTACGCTCCAATTGTTCGTGTATCGTGCGTTCGTATCGTGCGTTTTTCGTATCGTTCGTGTGAAGCATTTGTTCGTTTTTCGTTCGTTTCATTTGCGTTTCATGCATATTGTAAACTTATACAATCCAGGATCTGTAGTACATAGAAATTAGGGATATTTTTTTAGTATAATTGAAATTTCTCAATAACTATCAAAGCTATTAACTTGAAACTCAATACACTTATAGAAAGTGTTGACCCCAATCTATTGACAAGAGAAGACAACTCCATCCAGCATTTTATTTGAGTTATTCCCCCTTTTTGACTTAGAATTTCTTCAAAAAATACAATTTCTCAATAATTATGATGGGCATTGAAATGAAACTCAACATACCTGTTCACTATCAAATGGGGAACCCATTACAACAAGGCAGGTGACCCTGTGATTTGTATATCCAGAGTTATCTTCCCTTGTTTCGGCATAGCACATAGAAATTTGGGATATTGTTTTAGTATAATTAAAATTTCTCAATAACTATCCAAGCTATTAACTTGAAACTCAATACACTTGTAGAAAGTGTTGACCCCGTTCTATTGACAAGAGAAGACAACTCTATCCAGCCTTTTATTTGAGTTTTTTCCCTTTTTTAGCTCACCTGGCCATGTGAGCTTTTGCCATCACTTGGCGTCCGTCATACGTCATAAACTTTCACATTTAAATCTTCTCCTCTGAAACCGCTGAACCAAATTAAACCAAACCTGGCAAGGATGGTCCCTGGGTGGGTCCCTTTCAAAATTGTGTCCGACAGCCCTGCCCTCCATTCAAGATGGCTGCTGTTACTAAAAATAGAAATTTCTCCAATTGTCCATTGCTGCTTTAGTACAAGCTCAAATGAGCTCAAATTTTAACTGCAGCTACATGGCAAGGAGTAGTTTAACATATATTCCGGGTTTTTTTTTTGTGTACTTTTTCTTTCAGCCGATTTATACCGATTATGCAAATTAGGCATATTTTGATAAAAGATCTCATTTAAATCTTCTTCTCTGAAACCGTCTAACCAAATCAAACCAAATTTGGCTGGGATAGTCCTAAGGTAGTCCCATTTCAAAATTGTGTCTGACATTCAAGATGGCTGCTGTTACTAAAAATAGAAATTTCTTCAATTGTCCATTGTTCCTTTATTAAAAATCAAAATGAGCTCATACTTTAACTGCAGCTACATGACAATGAGTAGTTTAACATATAGTCTGTGTTTTTCTGTGAAATTTTTCTTTCAGCCGATTTATACCAATTATGCAAATTAGGCATATTTTGATAAAAGATCTCATTTAAATCTTCTCTGAAACCGCTGAACCAAATTAAACCAAATTTGGCTGGGATAGTCCTTGGGTAGTCCCATTTCAAAATTGTGTCCGACAGTCCTGCCCTTCATTCAAGATGGCTGCTGTTACTAAAAATATAAAAAAAATTTAGTTGTCCATTGCTGCTTTATTATAAATCAAAATGAACTCAAATTTTAACTGCAGCTACATGACAATGAGTTGTTTAACATATATTCTAGGTTTTTCTGTGAGATTTTTTCAGCCAGTTTATTCCGTTTAGGAATATTATGAGATAAAAATCACATCAAAATCTTTTGCTCACAAATTTGAGTTGAAATGATCTTTGGGTGGCCCACTTTCAAAATTATGTATAACGCCCCCATTTTCTATCAACTTTAGATGTCAAATTGAAAACCAGGTGAGCGATTACAGGCTCTTGGGAGCCTCTAGTTTACTTGCATTTTTTCTCAATCTAAACTATGATAGGCATTAAAATGAAACCCAACATACCTGTTCACTATCAAAAGCGGGAACACATTACAGAAGGGTAACTCCCAACATACAACCCCCCCCCCCCAAAATGTTTATTTTTATATCATATGGACTACAATAGTGTTACAAGAAAAGATTATACGTAAATTACAAAAAAGGGTGCACTCGACTCGCAGCCGCAAGTGATAAAGTTTACCGGTTGCTTGCCCATGGTTCTCTCTGGGTACTCCGGCTTCTTCCACTACTAAAACTGGTCGCCATGATATAGCTGAAATATTGCTGAAAGTGGCATTAAACACCAAAAATCAAATAAATGTTTCCGGTCATAGAAAATTCCATATGAATTTAACCTCTTTTAGAAGGTCACCTAACTTATAAGGCCACTATTTCTTTGTCCCAAAGGTGACTCTTAATACAGGTTTGACTGTATGTTGGAAATATTATATCTGATCTGCATTCAAATTCAAAAATAATTTTCATACAAGTATATACAATGTACCAAATTTCAAATATCAATTTCTATTCTGAATAGTAGTTGAAGCTAAAATCTATTTTTCCCTTTAAGGCAGGTTCAGTTTATTTTTTACCTCACCTGTCTGTCGTTAACTTTTTAGATTTTTTTATTCTTGAATAATTTCAAGAATAAAAAAATCTTAACACAAAAATTTCGAAAATAATGTTGTTTTTTTCATTTTTGACAGAATTTGAACTTGTTTTTTTTAAATGGTAAAACACTGTTAAATTTACTTTCTTAAACAGACAATGTCTACAATCTTGTCAGATTTTTTAAATTGGAATTTTTTTCCCAAACTTGAACAGATATGAGTAAAAATTCATCTAAAACAGCCAAAAACACCGAAAAGTGGTACATTTGTATTCACGGAATATTTTGGGGGAAACGTGTGTGGAAGCAACTTTTGTCTGGGCTAATCTAATTCAAAATTCAAGATATCTCTGCCTCTGTCAAACCTGTCTATGTGGTCACCTCTATTATCCAGTTGCCTGTATTAAAAGGTTACTTTTTTCTTTTCTGGTCATAGAAAATTTCAAATGAACCTCTTTAGAAGGTCACCTGTCTTTTTAGCTCAACTTGCCAAAGGCAATGTGAGCTTTTGCCATCACTTGGCATCCGTTGTCCGTCAACTGCTAACTTTTCAAATTTTAATCTTCCCCTCTGGTCACTACAGGCAATTCTTTTTTCTGATTGTCCGATTTCTAAAAAACCTCCTCTGAAACCCCTTGGCCAAATGAACCGAAACTTGGTAGGAAGCATCTATGGAAGGTCCTCTCTACAGATTGCTCATTTTGTCCTGATCTGTTAAGAAACATGGCCTCCACAGGCAATTCTTGTTTCTGATTGGTTGATTTCTGAAAAACCTTCTCCCTTGAAATCGCTTTGCCAAATGAACCGGAAATTATTTAATTATGTATGGGTTAAACAAAGGCTGTCCATGTTTTATGCACATTTAAAACCAAGGCAAAGCTGAGGTCTTTAAATGTTCATAATAAAGACATGGACAACTGTTGTTTGACCATGTTAGAGCATAAACACTTCTCTGAGAATGTTAGAGTACGTTGAAAGTCAATAACACTTAGATTTTTACTCTTAGAAATGTCTTAAATGTGTAGTAGTTAGACCAGCATTTTGACAAAAATTCCTAAAGTTTTTTTTCAATGCCCCCTCCCTAGAGTTTAAAAAGGACAAAGAAACAATTATATCATTACCCGTATATAAAGCATTTTATTTTCATTAAAACAAGATCTATCACTCCTCGCTCCCCCCACAAAATTTACAAGAAAATCATAATGATATTAGTCAATGCTTTGCTCGTATTGGGTGTGACAGCTGCCATTGTTTTGTGTTAAAAAATCTGTGTCTGTCTCAGAAGTCATCAATTGTATGTTATTCTTATATGTAAATTTGATATATAAACTTTTAAATGCAATATCCATTTAATCTTCACAGTTTGACAGTTTGCTTAACAATTCATTTTTTTTTCAGGGTGAAACCTGTCCGTGAGGGCGAAAGACGCTCGAGACGTAAGTTGGGGCTAGCCCCAGAGTTTAAGGCCGAGGACCTTCCAGTTCGGACAAGGCGTCCCAGGGTTCTGGTACAAGCTTTCGAGCCTGTACCAGTGGTACAGACACCCGAGCCTGTACCGGTGGTACAGACACCCGTGTTTGTACCAGTGGAGGCTACCCTCCCTGAACTACCACGGGATATACGGGATTTGCGGAATCCCGTGGTGGTTTCCCCTGTAGTCAGACTTTTTTCATTGTCTACACCAGCTGTTAATTCAGCAGATGTAGATGATGAAACAATGGCTGCTATAGGCCAGGGGGTGGTAGCTGAAGTGCCCTGTGTTGCTTTGGAGGTGGTGGCAGCAGAGCAGGTTTTTGAGGCCATAGTCATCCCAGTTGTTCCTGTTGCCCCTGCTCCCCAGAGAGGTTGGACTCGGTGGTGTGTTAGGGCTACTCTTGCTGTCGGCAATATGATTGTCAATGACGGGCATGCTTTCTTTTAAGGGGCAAAATTTCTAAATTCAAAAAGGGGTTGCAATTTTGAAATCATTTCGGAAAGATCATGGTTCAGTCTGTTGTAGCAAAGATTTGGAATTTCTAATCATTTTTATGTTTTTATAATGAAGGTTAAAAAACCAAAAAAGGGGAGATAATTTATTTTTTTAAAATTGCTTCACAGAACTGATTTGATCCGATATTTATTTAAATTGTCAAAATTTTGTTTTATTTTTCTAAAAATCATATTGTCTGTTGGTGGTTAAAGTTGTGTTAAACTTCTGATCATGGTACATTAAGTCAAATGTCACACTGAGGAATTCCATTAGGTCAATTGGGTTAGAGTTTTGGTATGTAATGCCACTTTCAACAATATATCAATTATGGCAGTCAGTTATATTGGTGGAGGAAACCGATGTGTCCGCAGAAAACTAGACACTTTATCACATAAAGCCATTATGTCGGTTGTCCTAATATTGAGCACAGATAGGTCAATGTAGAACACCATTAGGTAAGGTGTCAATTTATGTCCCTTCCCACCCCACCCAACCCAACCCAACTCCAGTTTCCAAGACCTTTTAGTGTGTATTAATCTGCCCCTCCTTCTTCCAATCCAAGTTTCTAAGACTCTTTGTTAAAGTTGTGTTAAAGCCCCCTCCCCACTTGTCTGTTCTTGGTTAAAGTTGTGTTAAAGCCCCCTCCCCACTTGTCTGTTCTTGGTTAAAGTTGTGTTAAAGCCCCCTCCCAACTTGTCTGTTCTTGGTTAAAGTTGTGTTAAAGCCCCCTCCCCACTTGTCTGTTCTTGGTTAAAGTTGTGTTAAAGCCCCCTCCCCACTTGTCTGTTCTTGGTTAAAGTTGTGCTTAAGCATCTGAGCATGGTGTCCCAGTGTTCAAGGTCTTCTACTCTATTTGTAAATAGGTATATGTATAGTGTAAATATATTTTTGTATATAGTGTGTGTAAATATGTAAATATGTTTTTAATCATTAATATTATATATTTAGTATGTGATATTGTTACATTTCTGTAAGCATCATTAAGATATTGCAAACCTTCATTTGGAAAAGTGAATGACGTCAAAGTTTAAAATATTTTTTTTAATAAGAGCTATTATTCCTAGACTTTTGGTTAGTTCTAAGTGTAAAAAATGATTTTTCTTTCTTCGTGTTCATTAGATTCCACATCCCATCTCATGAAAATACTGATTTTCCGAGAATCTTTATAGATAATTAATACCCATACTGCCCCAGTATGAAATAGCTCAAAACAGATCGGTGTCAGTGTGAAGCCGATCAATAACATCTTCTTAAGATCTGGACAGCAGAACTCTTACCCAAAAAATCAGCATTTTGAATTAGAATTAGATTTATCATAGAATTATATATGTTCATTTATGTACTTCAATATAAATAAATTTTGATAATTAAATAAGGTTTATGAGTGAATGTTGCATGCTAGAAACAGGGGTATGCAAGGATGAATGATAGATAAAAACTTTTTCCCAGTTAGGTTTCACATCTAACATAGGTAGCATGCAAGAAATGGGTGTATGAATGAATTGAATGATAGATAAATAACTTTTTCCCAGTTAGGTTTCACATTTAATAAAGACACAATAGTGCCAAAAATACAATACTTTTTTATACCGTCAGTAATTAAATGGATTAAGGATTTTGAAGTACTAATGGAATGGATCTCAAATGTGTTAGTTCTTGAGAGACTAGTTCTAATTGAAAATGCATGATCAAGGAGAATAAAAAGGATGAAAGACTTAAAAGGGCACAAACCATGGTAATAAAGTATATGTAGGAGTTCTTTTTTTTTGTCAACTGAACAGTATGTGTTGTTTGATATTTTTCAGTATATCTATCAAGGACATGTTTGGTATCATTGTGGTTTACATATCCTTAGAGTTTGCTGTTTATATACAATGATAAACAACTCACACCTCAACATGCATGTGAGACGACCTCTTCCCTAAATTTGAAACTTGTGTGCTGTAAATTTCAACTATATAAATGTATGTATGGTTTAAAATGTTATCAGTTATATCATGTACTACCTGTATGCCGGCTATTTCCCATCAAAAATGTGTACTCTAGCATTTTTTCCCCAACTACAACATGATCTCCTGTAAAGATACATGTATGGCAAGTGTTGGTTTGTGATGTTATAGTAAGATGCAAAAACAGAGATGCTTTTATAAAAAAACAAAAAACAAAAACAAAAAAATTGCATGAAAAAAAAAACAAAAAAAATTGCATGTATTAATCAGCTTTTGTTTTTCAGGTATACTAATCTATTTTTGTTTTTTCAGAAGAGTGGCCTACAGCAATACTTTTGGCAAATTGTAAAATTAATATTTTTGTTTGTTTTGGATCTTTTGTAAATTTAATATAATTTTGAAAAAAAATCTCATTTCTGGTGACTTTTTTTTTGCTAAAGTAATAGTTTTTTCATGAAGATTTGGTATTAATGGCAATTCTAAAATAATTTAACAATTTAGTATTTATAAAAAAAAAAGATGCACCCATGTAGACACCACAGTCAATTGAAGATGGCATCAAAGCCGCTGAAAGTACAGTCAATACTTTTGGTAGGTTTTAAATTTAAGGGGTTTTAATAGGGACAAGAAGAGTTTGAAGATACCAAAGTGGTAATCAGAATCCGTATGTCGAAGGAAAGACAATACAATGGACAAAAAAAAAACAAAAAAAACAATGATCTACAAAACACTGCACAGAAAACTAACGATCAAGCACCATAAACCCTACGAAGACTGGGGTTGAGCTCAGATGCTCTGTAAGGGCAAGAAGAGTTTGAAGATACCAAGAGGGTTATCAGAATTCGTAAATCGTCGAAGGACAGACAATACAATCGACAAAAAAAACCCAATAGCAATGATCTACAAAACACTACACAGAAAACTAACGATCAAGCACCATAAACCCTACGAAGACTGGGGTTGAGCTCAGATGCTCTGTAAGGGCAAGAAGAGTTTGAAGATACCAAAGTGGTAATCAGAATCCGTATGTCGAAGGAAAGACAATACAATGGACAAACAAAACAAAAAAAAAACAATGATCTACAAAACACTGCACAGAAAACTAACGATCAAGCACCATAAACCCTACGAAGACTGGGGTTGAGCTCAGATGCTCTGTAAGGGCAAGAAGAGTTTGAAGATACCAAGAGGGTTATCAGAATTCGTAAATCGTCGAAGGACAGACAATACAATCGACAAAAAAAATCCAATAGCAATGATCTACAAAACACTACACAGAAAACTAACGATCAAGCACCATAAACCCTACGAAGACTGGGGTTGAGCTCAGATGCTCTGTAAGGGCAAGAAGAGTTTGAAGATACCAAGAGGGTTATCAGAATTCGTAAATCGTCGAAGGACAGACAATACAATCGACAAAAAAAAACCAATAGCAATGATCTACAAAACACTACACAGAAAACTAACGATAAAGCACCATGAACCCCACAAAAAACGGGTTGAGCTCAGATGCTCTGTAAAGGTAAGAAGAGTTTGAAGATACCAAAGGGGTAATCAGAATCTGTAAATCAAAGGACAGACAATACAATGGGGAAAAAAAACCCAAAAACAATGATCTACAAAACACTACACAGAAAACTAACGATCAAGCACCATAAACCCTACGAAGACTGGGGTTGAGCTCAGATGCTCTGGAAGGGTAAGAAGAGTTTGAAGATACCAAAGAGGTTATCAGAAAATTTAAATCGAAGGACAGACAATACATTCATTTAATTTCCTTAAAAACTGCTTGTAAGATTTACTGTCAAAATTTTAATAAAATTGTAAATATAATCCCCTAAAAAAAGGGGGATTGAATAAGAAATGTCACATTTCTATGCTTGAGGTTAAATTTTTTTTTTCTTTGGTAGAAGTGGTGCGTTTCTTTGTAATTTATGATCTTGCTAGAATCAAAACAGGCTTTGTAAAGGATGGGATGACAGAATTGTACAAAAACGACAAGCAAAAAACATGCATACAATTAAATAAAATTAAAGAAAACCAAAATGTAAGCAGAACCTGTTATTTTAAAATTTTGGAGGGAATTTAATAAACAAAAAGTAAAATTCTAGCCAGACCATCAATCAGCTATTTTTGTACTTTTGTATTAGTTATGTCATGTCAGTCTACTTGGTTTAAAACTCTTTAAAGTTTTATACTTTCCAAAATTCCAAGTCTTATCTTTCTTTTCTAATTTAATTTATGTGTTTTTACATTTACATAAAAAAATATTGTCAAAAATTACTGAGTTTCTAAAAAATTTAATTGTATTTGGTAAACATTTTTTTAGTTTTAAACCAAGTAAGTAATGAATCCTTTATTTTTTGTTGCTGTGATAAAATGTGTATAAAAAGGATAACATCCTTCATTCCTCCTGTGTAGTTACGAATTATCAAGAGTTATTGCCCTTCAAATTTTGTTTATTAAATTATATAAATATGAATTTCGTACTATTACAGGAACATGGAAGCAAGGTTCATCATATTTTGTGGTAAAACCTATAAAATGTGGATTGGTCCTGACTTTTTTAGTCCTCTAATAGTCCAATTATTCCAATAATTATCAAAGGTGCAGAACACTTTCTAATTGTTGTCATAGTATTTACATGCATTCAAACAGTGGAGATTCTGATGTTTTATCTTTAACATCAAATTTATTGGAATCATTTTCAAAAATATTTCCTAATTTATTTTTAATTATTTTCAAAATAATTTCATTTTAAAAATTTCAGTAAACTTTAATCTTGATTATTTTTTTTTTAATATTTTCAAAATAAATTATAAGCTGATACATTTTAGAGAGATAAGTAATAATTGTTTGTCAAATTTATTTATTGTCTTGCTGATTTTGTTGTAAACCTCAGCTAACCAGGCACTGCATAACCCCCATCCAACAAAGCATTACATTTCCCTATTTAACCATGCATTGCATCCCCCCTGCACTTTAATAGTCGGCTTTCAATAAATATTTATATTTTGAAGCCACCTATTAACATGAACAAAATGAGCAAGCTGATTGGCATAATAATTTAAATATATTGTTTTAATCTTTCAAAATGTATCACTTTAGTCCATCTTTGAACACATAAAAATAGAAGTCCTACTTTTGGTGATTTTTAGTTAAATGATTTAATAATTCTCTAAATTTCCAAAATTAAGATAAGTGCAATTATATGCATTAATTCATTACTAATGTAAATATTTTCTTTCTTTTAAAAAAAATTATTTTCTGTTTTTTTTTGTAATCTATTTTGGTATTTTTTAGTTTCGTTGTTTTATTTTTTTATCTTGTAATATTGTATAGTTTTATAATTATGTATATTAATTATGCTATGCGAGATATAAAGACTTCAAAATTTTTATAAAATTGTAAATATAATCCCCTAAAAAAAAGGGGGGTTGAATAAGAAACGTCACATTTCTATGCTTAAGGTTAAATTATATTTCTTTTCTTCATTTTTTTTGGTAGAAGTGGTGCGTTTCTTTGTAACTTATGGTCTTGCTAGAAACAAAACAGGTTCTGTAAAGGATGGGATAACAGAATTGTACCAAAAAAAAAAAATATCACACACAAATTGGATAATAGAAAAAAAAAAAATGTAAGCAGAACCTGTTCTTTTAAATTTTGGAGGGTATTTTAATAAACAAAAGTAAAATTCTAGCCAGACCACCAATCAGTTATTTTTGTATATGTGAGATATAAAGACTACAAAATTTTAATAGAATTGTAAATATAATCCTCTAAAAAAAAAGGAGGATTGAATAAGAAACGTCACATTTCTATGCTTAAAGATTATTTTTTTATTTTTTTTGGTAGAAATGGTGCGTTTCTTTGTAATTTATGATCTTGCTAGAAACAAAACAGGCTCTGTAAAGGATGGGATAACATAATTGTACAAAACTGACAACAACAAAAAACACACATACAATTAAATAAAATTAAAGAAAACCAAAATGTAAGCAGAACCTGTT
The DNA here is from genome assembly GCA_963680875.1 of Bathymodiolus brooksi. Lineage (NCBI taxonomy): Eukaryota > Metazoa > Mollusca > Bivalvia > Mytilida > Modiolidae > Bathymodiolus > Bathymodiolus brooksi. The sequence continues at coordinate 26,741,265 of OY804589.1, forward strand.
ATTTTAAAATTTTGGAGGGAATTTAATAAACAAAAAGTAAAATTCTAGCCAGACCATCAATCAGCTATTTTTGTACTTTTGTATTAGTTATGTCATGTCAGTCTACTTGGTTTAAAACTCTTAAAGTTTTATACTTTCCAAAATTCCAAGTCTTGTCTTTCTTTTCTAATTTAATTTATGTGTTTTACATTTACATAAAAAAATATTGTCAAAAATTACTGAGTTTCTAAAAAATTTAATTGTATTTGGTAAACATTTTTTTAGTTTTAAACCAAGTAAGTAATGAATCCTTTATTTTTTGTTGCTGTGATAAAATGTGTATTAAAAAGGATAACATCCTTCATTCCTCCTGTGTAGCTATGAATTATCAAGAGTTATTGCCCTTTAAATTTTGTTAATTAAATTGTATAAATATGAATTTCGTACTATTAAAGGAACATGGAAGCAAGGTTCCTCATATTTTGTGGTAAAACCTATAAAATATGGATTGGTCCTGACTTTTTTAGTCCTCTAATAGTCCAATTATTCCAATAATTATCAAAGGTGCAGAACACTTTCTAATTGTCATAGTACTTGCATGCATTCAAACAGTGGAGATTCTGATGTTTTATCTTTAACATTTAATTTATTGGAATCATTTTCAAAAATATTTCCTAATTTATTTTTAATTATTTTCAAGATAATTCCATTTTAAAAATTTCAGTAAACTTTAATCTTGATTTGTTTTTTTTTATATTTTCAAAATAAATTATAAGCTGATAATTTAAATATATTGTTTTAATCTTTCAAAATGTATCACTTTGAACACTTAAAAAATAGAAGTCCTACTTTTGGTGATTTTTAGTTAAATGATTTAATAATTCTCTAAATTTCCAAAATTAAGATAAGTGCAATTATATGCATTAATTCATTACTAATGTAAATATTTTCTTTCTTTTAAAAAAAATTATTTTCTGTTTTTTTTTGTAATCTATTTTGGTATTTTTTAGTTTTGTTGTTTTATTTTTTTATCTTGTAATATTGTATAGTTTTACAATTATGTATATTAATTATGCTATGCGAGATATAAAGACTTCAAAATTTTTATAAAATTGTAAATATAATCCCCTAAAAAAAAGGGGGGCTGAATAAGAAACGTCACATTTCTATGCTTAAGGTTAAATTATATTTCTTTTCTTCATTTTTTTTGGTAGAAGTGGTGCGTTTCTTTGTAACTTATGGTCTTGCTAGAAACAAAACAGGTTCTGTAAAGGATGGGATAACAGAATTGTATCCAAAAAAAAAATATATCACACACAAATGGATAATAGAAAAAAAAAATGTAAGCAGAACCTGTTCTTTTAAATTTTGGAGGGCATTTTAATAAACAAAAGTAAAATTCTAGCCAGACCACCAATCAGTTTTTTTTGTATATGTGAGATATAAAGACTACAAAATTTTAATAGAATTGTAAATATAATCCTCCAAAAAAAAAGGGGGATTGAATAAGAAACGTCAGATTTCTATGCTTAAAGTTAATTTTTTTATTTTTTTTGGTAGAAATGGTGCGTTTCTTTGTAATTTATGATCTTGCTAGAAACAAAACAGGCTCTGTAAAGGATGGGATAACATAATTGTACAAAACTGACAACAACAAAAAACACACATACAATTAAATAAAATTAAAGAAAACCAAAATGTAAGCAGAACCTGTTATTTTAAAAAATTTTGGAGGGAATTTAATAAACAAAAAGTAAAATTCTAGCCAGACCATCAATCAGCTATTTTTGTACTTTTGTATTAGTTATGTCATGTCAGTCTACTTGGTTTAAAACTCTTTAAAGTTTTATACTTTCCAAAATTCCAAGTCTTGTCTTTCTTTTCTAATTTAATTTACGTGTTTTACATTTACATAAAAAAATATTGTCAAAAATTACTGAGTTTCTAAAAAATTTAATTGTATTTGGTAAACATTTTTTTAGTTTTAAACCAAGTAAGTAATGAATCCTTTATTTTTTGTTGCTGTGATAAAATGTGTATTAAAAAGAATAACATCCTTCATTCCTCCTGTGTAGTTACGAATTATCAAGAGTTATTGCCCTTTAAATTTTGTTTATTAAATTGTATAAATATGAATTTCGTACTATTAAAGGAACATGGAAGCAAGGTTCATCATATTTTGTGGTAAAACCTATAAAATATGGATTGGTCCTGACTTTTTTAGTCCTCTAATAGTCCAATTATTCCAATAATTATCAAAGGTGCAGAACACTTTCTAATTGTCATAGTACTTACATGCATTCAAACAGTGGAGATTCTGATGTTTTATCTTTAACATTTAATTTATTGGAATCATTTTCAAAAATATTTCCTAATTTATTTTTAATTATTTTCAAAATAATTCCATTTTAAAAATTTCAGTAAACTTTAATCTTGATTTGTTTTTTTTATGTTTTCAAAATAAATTATAAGCTGATAATTTAAATATATTGTTTTAATCTTTCAAAATGTATCACTTTGAACACTTTAAATAGAAGTCCTACTTTTGGTGATTTTTAGTTAAATGATTTAATAATTCTCTAAATTTCCAAAATTAAGATAAGTGCAATTATATGCATTAATTCATATTACTAATGTAAATATTTTCTTTCTTTTAAAAAAAATTTGTTTTTGTTATCTATTTTGGTATTTTTTATTGTTTCGTTGTTTTATTTTTTTAATCGGAGATCTGCCATGACAACAAGACCATGATAAGTAGTATACAACAATACAAGAAATCGGAAACGCCAATGATCATTATACAAATTCTGACATGACAAAAATATTGTATATATAAATATTGTATAATTTGTAAAAGTATTCTATATGAAGAAGAAGAAAAAATTTAATTTAAACTTTTGTGGATGGATTTATGGTGTTTAACACCACTTTCAACAATATATCGGTTATATTATGGCGGTTCATTTAGTAATAGTTGTATATTATTAGAGGTACCGGTAGTTATAATATTGTCAGTCATTGAATGGATATACAATCTTAAACCAAAGCTTTTTCCAGTGGATGCCATTTCCATTGGTTTTAATGCTGGGTTTAAGTATATCGAGGTCTATATGTAATTTATTGCCGATTTGTCATTGTTTGCATATATATATATCTAAATATTTATGTTGTATTAAATCGACAGCTGAGAAAAAAGTTCAGACATGCATCGAGCTGGTCGTTAAACTTTATTTTTTGTTGTGTTTTTTCATATATTGATAAGGGTGTGCTTGAATGAAGATGAGACCTTTAAGGGTTATGCGAGGTATTATCATCACTTGATGTCCATCCCTCCCAGTCGTCCGTAAACTTTTACATTTTAATCTCTTCCCTGAAACCACAGGAACAATTATATTAAAACGCGGTAGGAGTGTCCATTTGATAGTTCTCATAAAAGTTTTTAGTTCACTAGGGCCAAAGGTTCAAATGAGTTTTTCCCATCACTTTGTGTCTGTTGTCTGTCATCCATTAAATTTTCACATTTTGATCTTCTCAAGAACCACCGGGTCAAATTGAACCAAACTTTGATGTGATACTCTTTGAATGCCCCTCTTCCAAAATTGTGTCCACTGACCTTGCCTAATATTAAAGATGGCTTCTCATTGGTTGAAAAATTGGAAATCTTTGAAAATCTTCTTCAGAACCACTGAATGGATTGAAACCAGATTTAGTCAAAATGCAGGAACTGCTCATCCTCCTAGAGCAGACAAGAGCTCCCTAAAATCAGATCATTGTTTTTACCCAGTTTGATATACAAATTACAATCGGTTGTCTTGTAATTCAAATTTATTTTAATTGAATTTGTCAAGAAATACTAGCAAGATTTTATACAAAGTTTGGGGGGTATATAGGAATCACCCTGTCCGTCCGTCCATGTACCTTGTAAGCGCAACTCCTCCTAAACGGCTAATTGGATTTTTATGAAACTTTACACATTTGTAGTACACTACCTGCAGATGAGCATGAAGGAATATGGTTGCTGTCCAAAATTTCAAAGGGGAGATAATTCAACATACTTTCACGAAAAGGGGGAGGGTGTACCTTGTAAGTGCAACTCCTACTAAACTGCTTATTGAATTTTCATGAAACTTCACATAGTTGTAGTACACAACCTGCAGATGTGCATGAAGGAATACTGTTGCTGTCTAAAATTTAGAAGGGGAGATAATTCAACTTATACTTTCATGAAAAGGGGGGTTGTGTACCTTGTAAGCACAACTCCTCCTAAACGGCTTATTGGAGTTTTGTGACACTTTACACAGTTGTAGTACACTACCTGCAGATGTGCAAGAAGGAATATGGTTGCTGTCCAAAATTTAAAAGGGGAGATAATTCAACTTATACTTTCACGAAAAGGGGGGGGCATGTACCTTGTAAGCACAACTCCTACTAAACTGCTTATTGAATTTTTATGAAACTTTACCTGCAGATGTGCATGAAGGAATACTGTTGCTGTCTAAAATTTAGAAGGGGAGATAATTTAACTTATTCTTTCACAAAAAGGGGGGTCGTGTACCTTGTAAGTGCAACTCCTCCTGAACGGCTTATTAGATTTTTGTTAAACATTACACAGTTGTAGTACACTACCTGCAGATGTGCATGAAGAAATATGGTCGCGGTCCAAAATTTGGAAGGGGAGATAATTCAACTTGTCACTCACAGTTCTAGTTTTTCTTCAGAATCTTGTTATCTTGAAAACTTAAAAACTTATGCTGTTTTCTATACAAGGCCTAGTATACCACTGCCTACAAAATGTATATATTCTATTAAGCAGACAATTTAAATATCTCATGTGACTTATAGAATTCCTGTAAGATTGATACCACCACAACTTAGACATTTTTATATTCAATTGTTGATGACATTTTCAGTTTTAAAATTGATATCAATGAAATCGGCCTCTTACTTATTCTTTGGAGATTTTGGCACTGGAAACAGTACTGTCTTAACGCATGGGCATGCTGGGGAGTTACCCGGAGTCCCCATGTTAATCTATGTATGTTGTGTACAGCATGCTTTTTAATGTTTAAACACCGATTTTCTTGGAAATACCAATACAATAAATTTCTGTTTAATTCTATCGACATTTACAATTTATTCCTGCGAGTGCTTGTGTAGGTATGGGCCCCAGTCCACTGCTTTGTCCTGGGAGCCTAGTAAAACTGTTAAGACAGCCCTGGCTGGTCTTCTACTAGCCTATTACAGATGGTGGACTGAGTATAAAGTATCATAACTGATAATTAAGTGAAAAATTACATGATGCCTGTTAATAATTTTCCCTGTTTTTCAATATATATGGTTCAAAATAGTGGTAGTTTAAATATATCTACATTAAAAGGGAGTTGCTGCATCGGTGGTGTAATGGTTGGCATGGTTGTACGGTAGATCGTGGGTTGGAGCCCTGGTCGGGTCAAACCAAAGACTATAAAATTGGTATTTGTTGTTTCTCCGCTAAGCACGTAGCATTATTCCATTAAGGAGAAAGAGCAAAGATTGCTTGGCTCGGAATCCGAATAATGTGTTTGAGTGGAGCGACACGTCTACCCATGGGCTGTTGTTTCAGTGAGCAAGCACTATAAAAATCTAACTCAGTGTGGTGGTCTAGTACAATGCGGACCTCATCATCATCTCATTGAAAATTTATTTGTTCTCCCCATGATATAGCTGAAAAATTGATGAATTGGCGTTAAATAACAATCACACACTCAGTCCGGAACAAATTGCCTGCTACAATCGGCTCTGTCAGAAAAATAATAATTTAGCGGCGAAAAAGGCGAAATGATTTAATTTGATCCAAAATACCCCCTCGAAAATCATATGGTCGTCACTTTGAGATTATCATTGAATTAAAGGAAATTTCTATGTCTTCATTTAAGTGGATGAAAAAATTCCATCATACAAGTACAAATTCAAACAAATATTCAAGAAAATTGGTCAAGCTAAAGCTTTAGATCTTTTTTACTTTGTTGCTGTTCTTACTTGGACGGTGAAAGTGAAAAATGCTGTTAAGACGACCTTGAAACAGGGGCATAGTAAGGCTTATATGAAGTGTTCGCACCCAGTTATTAGCAGCGAATGGTCTATGGAATGCTGATTTAAGGTTTGGTTCCGGGAACATATGCAACCCAAGCCCCCCACACCCGAACGCTCGTTTCTGAATGTTGCGAGTGTATCCAATGTGTGTTGTCATGTTATCTTTGTGTCAAATTTTTTTAAATCGCGGATCGAATAAAGATACATGTATGTCAAAACCGGGCTTCAGAGTTACTGTGACACTAGCTACCCTAGGGGTGATGTGAATCAGATGTGGATTCTGTAGAACTCTAAAGATCTGTTAGAGTACATACAATCTAGGTCCCTCTGGCTCTGGCCACCCTTAAAATATTGTTTGTTTGTTTGGCATTGCCGACCCACACTATCAGCAGGTGGGTAGGTAGGTAGGGATTTTCTTTTTTACATTTGAAAGCTTTATATTTTCAGACTGGTTTTTCACAGGAACACAGAGGAAGATATGACATTAAAGAATCAAATTTAATGCAACATAAAGAACAGCAAAAATCAAATTCTATTTTCATAAAAAAAAACATTTTCTGTCTGTCAGTCAGACAGTTGAATTCTGAAATCAGAGTCCTATCTATTAAATCTGGCAATCTGACACTGAATGAAAAGCAAAGATGATTGGTATATTGTGTCTTTTACACCACACAATGTTATCGTTACGGTATGTGTTTTCGTGCGTCATCTGTTTTCGTTTTATCCATTTTATTTTGATTTCCACAGTGCACGCATTATTTTTGACGTGTCTTCCGGTTTCTATTTATGGAACATAAAAAAGACTACAGCGTGACATCTGTAAAAGATGTTAAAGTTTGCTTTTAAAGACGTAAGTACCAAGAACAGTGAACCTACCTACTGAACCATACTTTTTGTAATGCTAAAAATTTACTTCATTTATAAAGTAGCTGGAAAAAAATCCAGAAGGGCTATATAAAATTTAACTATGTCATCTGCCTCTCAGACACCGGCTCTTCCTGTCATGTAACTGTCATGGGGTCACTGATCGTACTTGTAAACAAAAGAGCTGACTGAAATGTGCCTGTTTCTTATATAAAATACATGTCACTTTGCAGTGCATTGTGGTTTCAGCACTAAAAAAAACATCAAAAGTAAACACAATTTTGAAAGTGGTCATTTTCAAACATTCTGTTATTTTATTTAGATGTAGTATGATTTGGTAGATGGCCAGAACCATGAAATTTTAAAACCAGCCATTTCCGGATTATATATTCGTTTCCATCCCGTATATCGGCCTTGTTTTTACTTCACACGAAAACAGATGACGCCATTTTACTGACAACAAAAGTTGCCAGATAATCGAGAGTATATTAAAATACAAGAATGGCTTTAAAATTAAAAACAATCTTATGTACAAAGAAATATTTAACTAGCCATTCTTTGAAAATTCCAATCGTCATATGAATGAAGGGTTAACACTGTTAATCGCTATATCTGAAAATCGATAATAGCACGAAAACCGATAACACGATGCTAAGTAGCATCAGTGTTAGAAATAAAACATTCAAAATGTCTGACATTCAACAATTTTAACGCCCAAACAAAATACGGTACTCCACTGCAGACTAGTAGTTTAATGATAGTGAATAGAGTTTGAATTATGCTTGCATGTCTCCCTTCATATTTGTTCTGTCATGTTCGGATGAAAAGCGTCCATCCCATGAAGTGACGACGTCAAGATGAAGATGAAGTCTTCTAAAAGGTTTTTCAGAACGTTCTCCCATGTTTCGTCCATAGAATAACTGAAGATCTTATTTTTGATCAAATGTTCACCCTCCTTAACTGATGCATTGCAGCATAGGGGAATTCTTTCCACTGCCGGTCTCTTCGACATTATTTTCGCTTCAGCAGACCATTTTCTATTCTATGTCGTTTAAACGTTTGCTCTCAATACAGTGTACATTAAGCGCTTTTACGATCGAGATTTGAAATAAATAAAGCCCGGAAAAAACTCCGCGGACACGATCGAAATTCCGGCGCGATTCCGATTTTTTTTTAATAAAAAAAAATTGTCTGAAACGCAAATAAAATAATTTGGACGGCAAGTTTTTCAGTGGGTCGGGCGGCAATGCCAAGTAAATACAATTTTATTTTAAGCCAATCTCCTCCTGCAATAGTATTAAAACATTTGACTTCTCTACCCTCTACACAACTATTCCTCACTCTAAGCTGAAGGACAAATTAAGGGAGTTGGTCCAACTGTGTTTCATAAAGAAGAAGGGCCAACGTAGATACAAATACCTTGTGCTAGGAAGGGACAGAACTTATTTTGTAAAAAAAAACCACTCTGATTCTACCAAAAAGTTCTCTGAAACTGATTTCATCAACATGCTCGAGTTTTTGATTGACAACAAATTTGTTATCTTTGGTGGACGTGTTTTTCAACAGACAGTCGTCATACCTATGGGTACAAACTGTGCTCCTCTTCTCGCCGACTTGTTCCTTTATTCGTATGAGGTAGACTTCATGCAGGGGCTTCTCAAGAAAAACGAAAAGAAACTAGCCCGATCCTTTAATATCAAGTTCCGCTATATAGATGATGGCCTTTCACTAAATAATTCAGGGTTTGGTGATTTCGTTGATCGCATCTATCCCATTGAGCTTGAAATAAAGGATACCACACATACAGATACGTCTGCTTCATACCTTGACCTACACCTCGAAATTGACAGTGAGGGGCGGTTAACAACGAAACTTTACGACAAAAGAGATGATTTCAATTTTCCCATTTTGAACTTTTCATTCATATGTAGCAACATTCCAGCAGCACCTGCATATGGAGTATATATCTCTCAGTCGATACGATATTCCAGAGCTTGTGGTTCCTATCAGGATTTCCTTGATAGAGGGTTGCTGCTAACAAAGAAGCTACTGAACCAAGGGTTCCTCATAATTAAGTTGAAATCATCAATTCGAAAGTTTTACCGTCGCCACCACGACTTGGTTGACCGGTATGGAATATCCGTGTCACAAATGACCACTGATATGTTCCACTTGTCGTAAACACTTCCCGGTCCTTTCCTCGTTCATGACTTATCACCGAGTTTGTAACTAGATTAACACAACGGGTGTCACTAGTGGAGCAGGAACTGCTTACCCTTCCGGATCACCTGAGTTCACCCCCGGTTTTAGTGGGGTTCGTGTTACTCTATCTTTAGTTTTATATATATGCTTAGTTGATCGTTGTTTGACCTTATGTACTTTTTCTTTTGGCCACTGTGTTGTTCTTCGATATACGAATTCTGATTGCCCCTTTAGTGTCTTCTTATGGGTAAATTGTAAGAAAAGCAAACCAGTTCAGTTGGAAAATTATACACAATACAATTTATACAGAAGCAAAATTGAAAAAAAAATAGGATCTATGAACGGTTTATGCCATTTTTTTTATATACTCGAGTTGAAACTTGGAAACATTTATTTTACGACTGTACAGTCATACAACAAAATCATATCAGTGTTAACAAAATTACATGGTTCTCCGCTAAGCACGCACCATTAAATTTCTTCACAGTATAATAAGTTTTACATAAACGTTATAGATATGTAAATAAGCAATATGGAATTCCTTTCCGCACGGACGATTTGACAGTTAGTATATAAAAGACAATTTTAGGTGTGTTCGATTAATGCGATTTTGAATTTGACATTGAATTTTGGTGTTTAACACCACATTCAGCAATATTTCAGCTATATCATGGCGACCAGTTTTAGTGGTGGAGGAAGCCGGAGTACCCGGAGAGAACCACCGACCCTGGGCAAGCAACTGGTAAACCTTATCACTTGCGGCGGCGAGTGCACCCTTTTTGTTATTTACAAATCCGGGCGCGAACCCACGCCGTATTGGTGATAGGCTTGTTGAGCTGTTAGATCCAACGACCTAACTCATTGAGCCACCCGGGCCCCTTCGATTAATGCGACGTTCGTTACAAGTCGTAATACGACAAAAGTGTTAGTCCCACTCACACCCTCTTTTAGGGGTAGAAATGAAAGATTGAATGAATTTATTATTTTGATATTATGTTTATATGCGATCTTGTAACGAACACACAACCATGCACTGTGTTTAGTCTTATTTATATTACATTATTTTAGTTAAGAAAACAAATATTTTCGGAGGAGTGAACTTGAAGAGGTAGAAAATAATTAAGGAGAAAGAGAGCAAAGACTGCTTGGCTCGGAATCAATATAATGTGTCCGAATGGGGCGACATGTTTACCCGCGGACTGTTGTTTCATCGAGCTAGCACTATACAAATCCAACTATTTACTAAGCGTGTTGGTCTAAACCTCATCAGTATTTCATTTAATATTACCACTTGCTGAGTTGGTGTTAAAAACAATCGCTCACTCGCTTATTACCGGGGCACCTATAACGAAATAGAAACGAAATGAAATCAACGAAAACGAAACGAAACGAAACGAAACGAAACGAAATCAACGAAATGGAAACGAAATAAAACGAAACCAGCGAAAGCAAAACGAAATCAACGAAAACAAAACGAAATAGAAAATGGAAGAAAAAATAATAGGGGCCTAAAAGAAATCAAACCTATTTTCACAATTACGATGCTAGACTACTTCCCACACATGTCTGTCTTTCATCAGGAGAGGACAGTATTTGATCACCATTGAACAAGAATACTATGTATTTATTCAGCGGGAGTCTGTCCTTTACACTTAGTGGCTTCTTTTAAATTTGGGAACCATAAGAGCAACGTCAAGTCTGTTGAAAGGAGAGGAATTAAAATAACAGAAGTGCAGAAGTTAAAGTTCACTAATAAATACCCCCGTCCGAGCAAAATTTAAAAGTGTGTCGGAGAGACGAAAAAGTGTGACGACCGGACGGACAAACGAACGAACGGACAGCAGAAGTCCTATATACCCCAATCTTTTTTTGGCGGAGGTATACAAATCCTATCAAAAATTTACTTTAGAAATTTAAAAAAAATCTACATATCTTGTAAAAGTACCCTTTTCCTCTTTGATCCCTTTTCATATAAAAAAAAACCCCCCAAATCATCCCCCTCCAAACATTTTCCGGTATTAATAAAATTTGATACGGCACATATTTTTATACCCCCCGCTATCCAGCGGGATGGGGGTATATAGTATATGTCCGTTTGTCCATGAGTGTTTCCCTCACTGCCTATACAATTCCTCCTTAACAACTTGATGGAATTGAATGAATCTTACAGGAAATCTGTAATACCATATGGCAAGGTTCATTAATTTCATGAATTCTTTAGTACCAAATGGCATTGTGCACCTTCTATTTTTGTTTTCCCATTTTAACAGTTCTTGCTAAAATTTCTTCACTTTTGGATTTTGTCATTTAAGGCTATGTAATTGTCATACAAGGCTATACAATAGAGAGAGGATCCATAACTCTTCCTAAACAACAGAATGGATTTCAGTAAAAACTTCCATAGTTTCTTATGTTTAGTTTTTGCAAACATTATTTTTTCCAGAAGTTCTTCTGTAAGGAGGGCGCTCACTGTACGTCCTGTTATGTTGCTGTTGTTGTTTTTTTAGTTCTTCAAAATAGAACAATAGGATTTGAAATAAAAAGTTTATAGTGTTGGGTCTTTTTTTTACCCCTGTATATCTCGGAAAGAACAACGGTAAGACATTACGCCAGATTTGTTGGCACACTACCGAATAAAGGTAATAACAATGGTACCGTACTCCAAGGCGCATTCAAAAGGGAAAGTCCACAAAAAACAGACAAAACCGATAAGAAGCTCAACCATCTGAGTTTTCAATTAACGGAACAACTGAAAAACAACACATTCCTGACTTGGTAGAGGCATTTTCCCAGGAAAATGGTGGGTTCTGATAGCAGATAGGCAGATGCCACTCGTCTAACCCAGATTGAGTAAGCAACTGAAAAAAGTCTCTATGAAGAAACTGCACCAAAATGTGATTTATTTTTAGTCTTTTTTATTGGGGGGGGGGGGTCAATAAACTTGAAATTTGTTTTCAGTGTATCATCATTAGTATATTTAGAAAAATATGGGCTTAAAAAATATGAGGGGCAAAAAAAGCACTCTCAGCCATAGATTTTAATGTAGTCAATCCGTCAAATAATACCTTCAATAGGCAAAAGATTATAATCACTATTTTTGTAAATGAAACAAAATGCCATTTTGAAAAGAATAAAAAAAAAGAAAAAAAAACACTTCAAAATTGACTCCAAAAGTGACTCCAGACTCCACTCCATGTTTTACAACATGCCTCAATACGAAGGCGTATTTATCATAATTTTGTTCTGGTGTATTCTGTGTAATTGTATCTTTGTTGCCAATGCACTAAGCATACATTGTCCCTACTGTTGCAGGGGCGGATCCAGGGGGCGCGCGCCCCCCTAAAATTGGAAAAAAATATGATTTTTTGGCGTAAAATCGTGATTTTTGACACAAAATACCCCAAATATTTTCGCGCCTCCCTCCGCTCGGCACAATCTTTTTAAGTGTGCCCCCCTAGCTTGAAATCCTGGATCCACCCCTGTATTGTACTGTCCATGTATATGTTGTCATTCATTTTTTTGATAAAATGTGGTCTTCATTGAGTGGAAGCGAATCTGTGCAGGCTTTTTTATCGTTTGTTTATATATGTATTGCCGTTGGAGATCCAGTTATCAAGAAGGGAGGATTGGGATCCCAGTAACAGATTTAAACCCGCCACATGTTTGTGCCTATACCAAGCCAGGACCTGGATTTCCAACGTCATATCATGGTGTTTGCTGTGTTCAGTGTGTTCAATTTAACTAAGAGGTGATTGTTCGTTTTGTTGGTATTGATATTTAAACTTTCTTTTCACAATTAAAGTATAAATAATATTGTTCTGTAATGTGCATGAATTAAAAAAAAAACAAGGTAAACAAATGGAATCCGGCTCTATAAATGGTTGATTAATTGCTGTTTAGGTACATTTCGATGACTTAATGATGATATCCTCTTTGTACTAGACCAACACGCTTACTTGAACTTTTATAGTGTTGGCACACCAAAACTAGTCTGCGGGTGGACATGTCGCTCCATTCGGACATATTATTCTGATTTCGAGCCAACCAGCCTTTTCTCTTACTCCTTATTGATGCATGCTTAGAGAAGAGGCAACAAACACCAATTTTATAGTCATTTGGATTGATCTGACCGGGGCTCGAACTCCCAATCAACCCCACTTGAGGCGAGCACGTTAACCTCTATGAATGTAAACAGTATAATATCATGGTTAGTTATACTGAATCTCAATGGATCAGTCTTAAATATTCAGAATGTTTTTTAATTGCATTATTTTTGTATAAACAACTCACTATATATGGACATATAGTAACAAGACGGGTGTCACATGTAGAGCAGGAACTGCTTATCCTTCCGGTTTTTAGTGGGTTTCATTTTTCTTAATCTTTAGTTTTCTGTGTAATGTTTTGTAGATCATTGTTTGTCCTTTTGTCCTTTTTCTTTTGGCCATTGTAATGTCTGTCCTTCGATTTACGGCTTCTAAGTACCCCTTTTGGTATCTTCAAACATTTCTTAAGTAAATAAGGAGCCGTCATGGTCGTGTTGTATAGTAGTTGGATTTACTATCTGTGCAATCAGTGCTTATCATCACTTAAGTTGTGAGTTCGAATCCCGCTCATGGCGAGGTGTATTCGATACAACATTATGTGATAAAGTTGGCTAAAGACTTGCAACAGGTTGGTGGTTTTCTCCAGGTACTCCGGTTTCCTCCATCAATAAAACTGTCTGCCACAATATAACTGAAATATTGTTGAAAGTGGCATTAAACACAATAACCTTAACTCTTAAGCAAAAAAATACATGTTAATGCATTTCAATTGAAATTATAATAAAGCAATATAGAAAACATATGTTTTATATAACATGTTGTGTACAACATTGGGAAAATTAGGTGACATATAAAGCAAGTTACCCTTTACAATCAAATATAAAAGTCTTTATCATATATCAAAACTGAGGAAATTCTGCGTTAAAAACTAGAGATAAAAACCTATGAGGAGAAAATCTCTAGAAAAGCATTAGTTTCCATAATTCAATTACATATATACCCATAATAAGTAACCATGAATATTAAACCCAGTGGTTCACAGTATCCAATAATCATGCAATCGCTCGCCTGGGTTTCATTTTCAGACTTTAAAATTTTACACAAAAAGTCGAAACATGTAAATCCAAATAAGTTAAAACTCAAATTGTTTCTGATTTCTCCGTTTGGTATAATTTGAATCAATATTTTCTGAGGAGAAGAATTCGGTATGATTTAAAAAAATTAAAATAAGCCTAATTTGTACAATCCGTATATTAAATGGGCGTTCACCCAACGGAAAATCTGGAATATATGTGTCACAAATTAGAGCTCATTGTGACTTAAAATGATGTAGTGATGAATAATTGAAAAAAGTAAAGACAGACAACAGATGACAAGTGATTGCAAAATTGAAATTGTTACTAGATTTGACACATATTATTTCTCCATAGAAGTTTAATTGTTATACAAAATCATAGAATACAAACAAAAACGTGTTCTTAAAATATCTAGCAACAAAAACAATTGAGAACAAAAAATTACCCTTTTATTCTATTGCACAAAATACTGGTAGACACGTACTGTGAAGGCCGCTGTTAACATAAACTACTGATGGACACCTTGTTTAAAACTGTGAGAGGGGCCACTAACATAAACTACTGATGTACACCTTATGCTTAACATTGTGAGAGGGGCTGTTAACATAATCTATTGATGGTCACTGTATGCTTAAAACTGTGAGAGGAGCTGTTAACATAAACAACTGATGTACACCTTATGTTTAAAACTGTGAAAGGGGCGGTTCACATAAACTACTGATGTACACCTTATGTTTAAAACTGTGAGAGGGGCTGTGAACATAAACTACTGATCTACACCGTATGCATAAAACTGTGAGAGGGGCTATTAACATAAATTAGTGATGGACACTTTATGCTTAAAACTTTGAGAGGGACTGTCCACATTAACTACTGGTGGATACCTTATGCATAAAACTGTGAAAGGGGCTGTTTACATAAACTATTAATGGACACCTTATGCTTAAAGCTATGAGAGGGCCTTTTAACATAATCTATTGATTGTCACCTTATGTTTAAAACTGTGAGAGAGGCTGTTAACATAAACTATTGGTGGATACCTTAGGCTTAAAACTGTCAGAGGGGCTGATAGTATACAGTACTGATGGACACCTTCTGATTAAAATGAAGAAAAGGGCAGTTAACATAAAGTACTGATGGACACCTTATGCTTAAAACTGTCAGAGGGGCTGATAACATAAAGTACTGATGGACACCTTTTGTTTAAAACTGTGAGAGGGGCTGTTACGATAATCTACTGATGGTCACCTTATCTTTAAAACTGTCAGAGGAGCTGTTAACATAAACTACTGATGTACACCTTATGCTAAAAATTTGAAAGGGGCTGTTAACATAAACTACTGAAGGAAACCTTATGATTAAAATGAAGAAAAGGGCAGTTAACATAAAGTACTGATGGACACCTTATGATTAAAACTGTCAGAGGGGCTGATAACATAAAGCACTGATAGACACCTTTTGTTTAGAGCTGTGAGAGGGGCTGTTACCATAATCTACTGATGGTCACCTTATCTTTAAAATTGTCAGAGGAGCTGTTAGCATAAACTACTGATGTACACCTTATGCTTAAAGATGTGAAAGGAGCTGCTAACATAAAGTACTGATGGACACCTTATGCCTAAAACTGTGAGAGGGGCTGTTAGCATAAACTACTGAAGGATACCTTATGTTTAAAACTGTGAGAGGAGATGTTAACATAAACTACTCAAGGATACCTTATGCTTAGAACTTTGAGAGGGACAGTTAACATACACTACTGATGGACACCTTATGTTTAAAACTGTGAGAGGGGCTGTTAGCATAAACTACTCAAGGATACCTTATGCTTAGAACTTTGAGAGGGGCTGTTAACATAAACTACTGATGGACAAGTTATGCTTAAAGCTGTGAAAGGAGCTGTTAACATAAACTACTGAAGGAAACCTTATGCTTAAAACGAAGAAAAGGCCTGTTAACATAAACTACTGAAGGAAACCTTATGATTAAAATGAAGAAAAGGGCAGTTAACATAAACTACTGAAGGACACCTTATGTTTAAAACTGTGAGAGGGGCTGTTAACATAAACTACTGAAGGAAACCTTATGCTTAAAACGAAGAAAAGGCCTGTTAACATAAACTACTGAAGGACACCTTATGTTTAAAACTGTGAGAGGGGCTGTTAACATAAACTACTGAAGGAAACCTTATGCATAAAACGAAGAAAAGGCCTGTTAACATAAACTACTGAAGGAAACCTTATGATTAAAATGAAGAAAAGGGCAGTTAACATAAAGTACTGATGGACACCTTATGCTTAAAACTATGAGAGGGGCTGTTAACATAAACTACTGAAGGATACCTTATGTTTAAAGATGTGAGAGGAGCTGTTAACATAAACTACTGATGGAAACCTTATGCTTAAAACTGTGCGAGGAGCTGTTAACATAAATTACTCAAGGATACCTTATGCTTAAAACTTTGAGAGTGGCTGCTAACATAAACTACTAATGGACACCTTATGTTTAAAACTGTGAGAGGAACTGTTAATATAAACTACTGATAGACACATTATGTTAAAACTGTGAGAGGGGCCGCTAACATAAACTACTGATGGACACCGTATGCTTAAAACTGTGGGAGGGGCTGTAACCATAAACTAGTGATGTAAATCTTATGTTTAAAACTTTGAGAGGGACTCTCAACATAAACTACTTGTGGATACCTTATGGATAAAACTGTGAAAGGGGCTGTTAACATAAACTACTGGTGGACATCTTATGTTTAAAACTGTAAGAGGGGCTGTCAACATAAACTAGTGATATACAGCTGATGCTTAAAACTAAGAGAGGGGCTGTTAAACATGAACTACTGATGGTCACCTTATGCTTAAATCTGTGAGAGGAGCTGTTACCATAAACAACTGATAATAGACACCTTATGTTTTAAACTGTAATAACGGCTGTTAACATAGAATACTGAAGGACAAATTATGCTTAAAACTGTGAGAGGGGCTGTTAACATAAACTACTGATGGTCACCTTATGTTTAAAACTGTGAGAGGGGCTGTTAACATAAACTACTGATGGACATCTTATGTTTTAAACTGTAATAGCGGCTGTTAACATAAAATACTGAAGGACACCTTATACTTAAAACTGTGAGAGGAGCTGTTACCATAAACAACTGATGGACACCTTATGCTTAAAACTGTGAGAGGAGCTGTTAACATGAACAACTGATGGACACCTTATGTTTAAAACTGTGAGAGGGGTTGCTAACATAAACTACTGATGGACACCTTATGCTTAGCATAAATAACTGATGGACACCGTGTGTTTAAAACTGTGAAAGTGGCTGTTACCATGAACAACTGATGGTCATCTTATGCTTAAAACTGTGAGAGGGGTTGATAACATAATCTACTAAAGGACACCTTATGCATAAAACTGTGAAAGTGGCTGTTAACATAAACTACTGATTAACACCTTATGCTTAAAACTGGGAGAGGGGCTATTAACATAAACTACTAATGGACACCTTATGCTTAAAACTGGGAGAGGGGCTATTAACATAAACTACTAATGGACACCTTATGCTTAAAACTGTGAGAGTGGCCGTTAACATAAACTACTAATGGACACCTATTTTTTAAACATATTAGAGGGGCCGTTAACATAAACTACTGGTGGACACCTTATGTTTAAAACTGTAATAGCGGCTGTTAACAAACAACTGAAGGACACCTTATGCTTAAAACTGTGAGAGGGGCTGTTAACATAAACTACTGATGGACACCTTATGTTTTAAACTGTAATAGCGGCTGTTAACAAACAACTGAAGGACACCTTATGCTTAAAACTGTGAGAGAAGCTGTTAACAAAAACTAATGATGGACACCTTATGTTTTAAACTGTAATAGCGGCTGTTAACAAACTACTGAAGGGCACCTTATCCTTAAAACTGTGAGAGGGGCTGTTAACATAAACTACTGATGGTCATCTTATGTTTAAAACTGTGAGAGAAGCTGTTACTATAAACAACTGATGGACACATTATGCTTAAAACTGTGAGAGGGGCTGCTAACATAAACCACTGAAGGACACCTTATGTTTAAAACTGTGAAAATGGCTGTTAACATAAACAACTGATGGACACTGTGTGCTTAAAACTGTGATAGGGGCTGTTAACATAAACAACTGATGGACACCTTATGCTTAAAACTTTTAGAGGGGCCATTAACATAAGCTATGGGTGGATATCTTATGTTTAAAACTCTGAGAGGAGCTGTGGACATAAACTACTGGTGGATAACTGATGTTTAAAACTGTAAGAGGGGCTGTAAACCTAAACTACTGATGGTCACCTTATGTTTAAAAAAAACTGAGAGGGGCTGTTAGCAAAAACTACTGGTGGATACCTTATGCCTAAAACTGTGAAAGGGCTGTTAACATAATCTACTGATGGACACCTTATGCTTAAAACTGTGAGTGGTGCTGTTAATATAAACTACTGGTGGATACCTTATGCCTAAAACTGTGAGAGGGGCTGTTAACATAAACTACTGGTGGAGACCTTATGCCTAAACCTGTGAGAGGGGCTGTCAACATAAACTACTGGTGGATACCTTATGCTTAAAACTTTGAAAGTGGCTGTTAACATAAACAACTGATGGACACTGTGTGCTTAAAACTGTGAGAGGGGCTGTTAACATAAACTACTAATGGACACCTTATGCTTAAAACTGTGAGAGTGGCTGTTAACATAAACTACTGATGAACACCTTATGCTTAAAACTGTGAGAGTGGCTGTTAACATAAACTACTGTTGAACACCTTATGCTTAAAACTGTGAGAGTGGCTGTTAACATAAACTACTAATGGACAACTTATGCTTAAAACTGTGAGAGTGGCTGTTAACATAAACTACTAATGGACACCTAATTTTTAAACATTTTAAGGGGCCGTTAACATAAACTACTGGTGGACATTATATTCTAAAACTGTAAGACGGGCTGTTAACATAAACGACTGATGGACACCTTATGATTTAAACTGTAATAGCGGCTGTTAACAGACAACTGAAGGACACATTATGCTTAAAACTGTGAGAGGGGCTATTAACATAAACTAATGATGGACACATTATGTTTTAAACTGTAATAGCGGCTGTTAACAAACAACTGAAGGACACCTTATGCTTAAAACTGTGAGAGGGGCTGTTAACATAAACTAATGATGGACACCTTATGTTTTAAACTGTAATAGCGGCTGCTAACAAACAACCGAAGGACACCTTATGCCTAAAACTGTGAGATAAGCTGTTAACATACACTACTGATGGTCACCTTATGCTTAAAACTGTGAGAGGGGCTGCTAACATAAACTACTGAAGGACACCTTATGCTTAAAACTGTGAGAGGGGCTGTTAACATAAACAACTGATGGACACCATGTGCTTAAAACTGTGATAGGGACTGTTAACATAAACTATTGATGGACACTTTATGCTTAAAACTGTGAGAGGAGATGTTAACATAAACTACAGGTGGATATCTTATGTTTAAATCTGTGAGAGGAGATGTTAACATAAACTGCTGGTGGATATCTTATGCTTAAATCTGTGAGAGGAGATGTTAACATAAACTACAGGTGGATATCTTATGCTTAAATCTGTGAGAGGAGATGTTAACATAAACTGCTGGTGGATATCTTATGCTTAAATCTGTGAGAGGAGATGTTAACATAAACTACAGGTGGATACCTTATGCTTAAAACTGTGAGAGGAGATGTTAACATAAACTGTTGGTGGATATCTTATGCTTAAATCTGTGAGAGGAGATGTTAACATAAACTGCTGATGGATATCTTATGCTTAAATCTGTGAGAGGAGATGTTAACATAAACTGCTGGTGGATATCTTATGCTTAAAACTGTGAGAGGAGATGTTAACATAAACTGCTGGTGGATATCTTATGCTTAAAACTGTGAGAGGAGATGTTAACATAAACTGCTGGTGGATATCTTATGCTTAAAACTGTGAGAGGAGATGTTAACATAAATTGCTGGTGGATATCTTATGCTTAAATCTGTGAGAGGAGATGTTAACTTAAACTGCTGAGTCACTTTATATTTAAAAAAACTGAGAGTGGCTGTTAGCAAAAACTACTGGTGGATATGTTATGCTTAAAACTGTGAGAGGAGCTGTTAACATAATCTACTGATGGACACCTTATGGTTACGACTGTGAGAGGAGCTGTTAACATAAACTGCTGGTGGATATCTTATGTTTAAAACTGTGAGAGGAGATGTTAACATAAACTGCTGGTGGATATCTTATGCTTAAATCTATGAGAGGAGATGTTAACATAAACTGCTGGTGGATATCTTATGCTTAAAACTGTGAGAGGAGATGTTAACATAAACTGCTGATGGATATCTTATACCTAAATCTGTGAGAGGAGATGTTAACATAAACTGCTGATAGTCACTTTATATTTAAAAAAACTGAGAGGGGCTGTTAGCAAAAACTACTGGTGGATACCTTATGCTTACAACTGTGAGAGGAGCTGTTAACATAATCTACTGATGGACACCTTATGGTTACCACTGTGAGAGGAGCTGTTAACATAAACTGCTGGTGGATATCTTATGCTTAAAACTGTGAGAGGAGATGTTAACATAAACTGCTGGTGGATATCTTATGCTTAAATCTGTGAGAGTGGCTGTTAACATAAACTACTGATGAACACCTTATGCTTAATACTGTGAGAGTGGCTGTTAACATAAACTACTAATGGACACCTTACGCTTAAAACTGTGAGAGGGGCTGTTAACATAAACTACTGATGAACACCTTATGCTTAAAACTGTGAGAGTGGCTGTTAACATAAACTACTAATGGACAACTTATGCTTAAAACTGTGAGAGTGGCTGTTAACATAAATTACTCAAGGATACCTTATGCTTAAAACTTTGAGAGTGGCTGCTAACATAAACTACTAATGGACACCTTATGTTTAAAACTGTGAGAGGAGCTGTTAATATAAACTACTGATAGACACATTATGTTAAAACTGTGAGAGGGGCCGTTAACATAAACTACTGATGGACACCGTATGCTTAAAACTGTGGGAGGGGCTGTAACCATAAACTAGTGATGTAAATCTTATGTTTAAAACTTTGAGAGGGACTCTCAACATAAACTACTTGTGGATACCTTATGGATAAAACTGTGAAAGGGGCTGTTAACATAAACTACTGGTGGACATCTTATGTTTAAAACTGTAAGAGGGGCTGTCAACATAAACTAGTGATATACAGCTGATGCTTAAAACTAAGAGAGGGGCTGTTAAACATGAACTACTGATGGTCACCTTATGCTTAAAACTGTGAGAGGAGCTGTTACCATAAACAACTGATAATAGACACCTTATGTTTTAAACTGTAAAAACGGCTGTTAACATAGAATACTGAAGGACAAATTATGCTTAAAACTGTGAGAGGGGCTGTTAACATAAACTACTGATGGTCACCTTATGTTTAAAACTGTGAGAGGGGCTGTTAACATAAACTACTGATGGACATCTTATGTTTTAAACTGTAATAGCGGCTGTTAACATAAAATACTGAAGGACACCTTATACTTAAAACTGTGAGAGGAGCTGTTACCATAAACAACTGATGGACACCTTATGCTTAAAACTGTGAGAGGAGCTGTTAACATGAACAACTGATGGACACCTTATGTTTAAAACTGTGAGAGGGGTTGCTAACATAAACTACTGATGGACACCTTATGCTTAGCATAAATAACTGATGGACACCGTGTGTTTAAAACTGTGAAAGTGGCTGTTACCATGAACAACTGATGGTCATCTTATGCTTAAAACTGTGAGAGGGGTTGATAACATAATCTACTAAAGGACACCTTATGCATAAAACTGTGAAAGTGGCTGTTAACATAAACTACTGATTAACACCTTATGCTTAAAACTGGGAGAGGGGCTATTAACATAAACTACTAATGGACACCTTATGCTTAAAACTGTGAGAGTGGCCGTTAACATAAACTACTAATGGACACCTATTTTTTAAACATATTAGAGGGGCCGTTAACATAAACTACTGGTGGACACCTTATGTTTAAAACTGTAATAGCGGCTGTTAACAAGCAACTGAAGGACACCTTATGCTTAAAACTGTGAGAGGGGCTGTTAACATAAACTACTGATGGACACCTTATGTTTTAAACTGTAATAGCGGCTGTTAACAAACAACTGAAGGACACCTTATGCTTAAAACTGTGAGAGAAGCTGTTAACAAAAACTAATGATGGACACCTTATGTTTTAAACTGTAATAGCGGCTGTTAACAAACTACTGAAGGGCACCTTATCCTTAAAACTGTGAGAGGGGCTGTTAACATAAACTACTGATGGTCATCTTATGTTTAAAACTGTGAGAGAAGCTGTTACTATAAACAACTGATGGACACATTATGCTTAAAACTGTGAGAGGGGCTGCTAACATAAACCACTGAAGGACACCTTATGTTTAAAACTGTGAAAATGGCTGTTAACATAAACAACTGATGGACACTGTGTGCTTAAAACTGTGATAGGGGCTGTTAACATAAACAACTGATGGACACCTTATGCTTAAAACTTTTAGAGGGGCCATTAACATAAGCTATGGGTGTATATCTTATGTTTAAAACTCTGAGAGGAGCTGTGGACATAAACTACTGGTGGATAACTGATGTTTAAAACTGTAAGAGGGGCTGTAAACCTAAACTACTGATGGTCACCTTATGTTTAAAAAAAACTGAGAGGGGCTGTTAGCAAAAACTACTGGTGGATACCTTATGCCTAAAACTGTGAAAGGGCTGTTAACATAATCTACTGATGGACACCTTATGCTTAAAACTGTGAGTGGTGCTGTTAATATAAACTACTGGTGGATACCTTATGCCTAAAACTGTGAGAGGGGCTGTTAACATAAACTACTGGTGGAGACCTTATGCCTAAACCTGTGAGAGGGGCTGTCAACATAAACTACTGGTTGATACCTTATGCTTAAAACTTTGAAAGTGGCTGTTAACATAAACAACTGATGGACACTGTGTGCTTAAAACTGTGAGAGGGGCTGTTAACATAAACTACTAATGGACACCTTATGCTTAAAACTGTGAGAGTGGCTGTTAACATAAACTACTGATGAACACCTTATGCTTAAAACTGTGAGAGTGGCTGTTAACATAAACTACTGTTGAACACCTTATGCTTAAAACTGTGAGAGTGGCTGTTAACATAAACTACTAATGGACAACTTATGCTTAAAACTGTGAGAGTGGCTGTTAACATAAACTACTAATGGACACCTAATTTTTAAACATTTTAAGGGGCCGTTAACATAAACTACTGGTGGACATTATATTCTAAAACTGTAAGACGGGCTGTTAACATAAACGACTGATGGACACCTTATGATTTAAACTGTAATAGCGGCTGTTAACAGACAACTGAAGGACACATTATGCTTAAAACTGTGAGAGGGGCTATTAACATAAACTAATGATGGACACATTATGTTTTAAACTGTAATAGCGGCTGTTAACAAACAACTGAAGGACACCTTATGCTTAAAACTGTGAGAGGGGCTGTTAACATAAACTAATGATGAACACCTTATGTTTTAAACTGTAATAGCGGCTGCTAACAAACAACCGAAGGACAACTTATGCCTAAAACTGTGAGATAAGCTGTTAACATACACTACTGATGGTCACCTTATGCTTAAAACTGTGAGAGGGGCTGCTAACATAAACTACTGAAGGACACCTTATGCTTAAAACTGTGAGAGGGGCTGTTAACATAAACAACTGATGGACACCATGTGCTTAAAACTGTGATAGGGACTGTTAACATAAACTATTGATGGACACTTTATGCTTAAAACTGTGAGAGGAGCTGTTAACATAAACTACAGGTGGATATCTTATGCTTAAATCTGTGAGAGGAGATGTTAACATAAACTGCTGGTGGATATCTGATGCTTAAATCTGTGAGAGGAGATGTTAACATAAACTACAGGTGGATATCTTATGCTTAAATCTGTGAGAGGAGATGTTAACATAAACTGCTGGTGGATATCTTATGCTTAAATCTGTGAGAGGAGATGTTAACATAAACTACAGGTGGATACCTTATGCTTAAATCTGTGAGAGGAGATGTTAATATAAACTGCTGGTGGATATCTTATGCTTAAATCTGTGAGAGGAGATGTTAACATAAACTACAGGTGGATACCTTATGCTTAAAACTGTGAGAGGAGATATTAACATAAACTGCTGGTGGATATCTTATGCTTAAATCTGTGAGAGGAGATGTTAACATAAACTGCTGGTGGATACCTTATGCTTAAATCTGTGAGAGGAGATGTTAACATAAACAACTGATGGACACTTTATGCTTAAAACTGTGAGAGGAGATGTTAACATAAACTGCTGGTGGATATCTTATGCTTAAAACTGTGAGAGGAGATGTTAACATAAATTGCTGGTGGATATCTTATGCTTAAAACTGTGAGAGGAGATGTTAACATAAATTGCTGGTGGATATCTTATGCTTAAATCTGTGAGAGGAGATGTTAACTTAAACTGCTGAGTCACTTTATATTTAAAAAAACTGAGAGGGGCTGTTAGCAAAAACTACTGGTGGATATGTTATGCTTAAAACTGTGAGAGGAGCTGTTAACATAATCTACTGATGGACACCTTATGGTTACGACTGTGAGAGGAGCTGTTAACATAAACTGCTGGTGGATATCTTATGTTTAAAACTGTGAGAGGAGATGTTAACATAAACTGCTGGTGGATATCTTATGCTTAAATCTGTGAGAGGAGATGTTAACATAAACTGCTGGTGGATATCTTATGCTTAAAACTGTGAGAGGAGATGTTAACATAAACTGCTGATGGATATCTTATACTTAAATCTGTGAGAGGAGATGTTAACATAAACTGCTGATAGTCACTTTATATTTAAAAAAACTGAGAGGGGCTGTTAGCAAAAACTACTGGTGGATACCTTATGCTTAAAACTGTGAGAGGAGCTGTTAACATAAACTGCTGGTGGATATATTATGCCTAAAACTGTGAGAGGAGATGTTAACATAAACTGCTGATGGATATCTTATGCTTAAATCTGTGAGAGGAGATGTTAACATAAACTGCTGGTGGATATCTTATGCTTAAATCTGTGAGAGGAGATGTTAACATAAACTACTGGTGGATATCTTATGCTTAAATCTGTGAGAGGAGATGTTAACATAAACTACTGGTGGATACCTTATGCTTAAATCTGTGAGAGGAGATGTTAACATAAACTGCTGATAGTCACTTTATATTTAAAAAAAACTGAGAGGGGCTGTGAGCAAAAACTACTGGTGGATACCTTATGCTTACAACTGTGAGAGGAGCTGTTAACATAATCTACTGATGGACACCTTATGGTTACCACTGTGAGAGGAGCTGTTAACATAAACTGCTGGTGGATATCTTATGCTTAAAACTGTGAGAGGAGATGTTAACATAAACTGCTGGTGGATATCTTATGCTTAAATCTGTGAGAGTGGCTGTTAACATAAACTACTGATGAACACCTTATGCTTAAAACTGTGAGAGTGGCTGTTAACATAAACTACTAATGGACACCTTACGCTTAAAACTGTGAGAGGGGCTGTTAACATAAACTACTGATGAACACCTTATGCTTAAAACTGTGAGAGTGGCTGTTAACATAAACTACTAATGGACAACTTATGCTTAAAACTGTGAGAGTGGCTGTTAACATAAATTACTCAAGGATACCTTATGCTTAAAACTTTGAGAGTGGCTGCTAACATAAACTACTAATGGACACCTTATGTTTAAAACTGTGAGAGGAGCTGTTAATATAAACTACTGATAGACACATTATGTTAAAACTGTGAGAGGGGCCGCTAACATAAACTACTGATGGACACCGTATGCTTAAAACTGTGGGAGGGGCTGTAACCATAAACTAGTGATGTAAATCTTATGTTTAAAACTTTGAGAGGGACTCTCAACATAAACTACTTGTGGATACCTTATGGATAAAACTGTGAAAGGGGCTGTTAACATAAACTACTGGTGGACATCTTATGTTTAAAACTGTAAGAGGGGCTGTCAACATAAACTAGTGATATACAGCTGATGCTTAAAACTAAGAGAGGGGCTGTTAAACATGAACTACTGATGGTCACCTTATGCTTAAAACTGTGAGAGGAGCTGTTACCATAAACAACTGATAATAGACACCTTATGTTTTAAATTGTAATAACGGCTGTTAACATAGAATACTGAAGGACAAATTATGCTTAAAACTGTGAGAGGGGCTGTTAACATAAACTACTGATGGTCACCTTATGTTTAAAACTGTGAGAGGGGCTGTTAACATAAACTACTGATGGACATCCTATGTTTTAAACTGTAATAGCGGCTGTTAACATAAAATACTGAAGGACACCTTATACTTAAAACTGTGAGAGGAGCTGTTACCATAAACAACTGATGGACATCTTATGCTTAAAACTGTGAGAGGAGCTGTTAACATGAACAACTGATGGACACCTTATGTTTAAAACTGTGAGAGGGGTTGCTAACATAAACTACTGATGGACACCTTATGCTTAGCATAAATAACTGATGGACACCGTGTGTTTAAAACTGTGAAAGTGGCTGTTACCATGAACAACTGATGGTCATCTTATGCTTAAAACTGTGAGAGGGGTTGATAACATAATCTACTAAAGGACACCTTATGCATAAAACTGTGAAAGTGGCTGTTAACATAAACTACTGATTAACACCTTATGCTTAAAACTGGGAGAGGGGCTATTAACATAAACTACTAATGCACACCTTATGCTTAAAACTGTGAGAGTGGCCATTAACATAAACTACTAATGGACACCTATTTTTTAAACATATTAGAGGGGCCGTTAACATAAACTACTGGTGGACACCTTATGTTTAAAACTGTAATAGCGGCTGTTAACAAACAACTGAAGGACACCTTATGCTTAAAACTGTGAGAGGGGCTGTTAACATAAACTACTGATGGACACCTTATGTTTTAAACTGTAATAGCGGCTGTTAACAAACAACTGAAGGACACCTTATGCTTAAAACTGTGAGAGAAGCTGTTAACAAAAACTAATGACGGACACCTTATGTTTTAAACTGTAATAGCGGCTGTTAACAAACTACTGAAGGGCACCTTATCCTTAAAACTGTGAGAGGGGCTGTTAACATAAACTACTGATGGTCATCTTATGTTTAAAACTGTGAGAGAAGCTGTTACTATAAACAACTGATGGACACATTATGCTTAAAACTGTGAGAGGGGCTGCTAACATAAACCACTGAAGGACACCTTATGTTTAAAACTGTGAAAATGGCTGTTAACATAAACAACTGATGGACACTGTGTGCTTAAAACTGTGATAGGGGCTGTTAACATAAACAACTGATGGACACCTTATGCTTAAAACTTTTAGAGGGGCCATTAACATAAGCTATGGGTGGATATCTTATGTTTAAAACTCTGAGAGGAGCTGTGGACATAAACTACTGGTGGATAACTGATGTTTAAAACTGTAAGAGGGGCTGTAAACCTAAACTACTGATGGTCACCTTATGTTTAAAAAAAACTGAGAGGGGCTGTTAGCAAAAACTACTGGTGGATACCTTATGCCTAAAACTGTGAAAGGGCTGTTAACATACTCTACTGATGGACACCTTATGCTTAAAACTGTGAGTGGTGCTGTTAATATAGACTACTGGTGGATACCTTATGCCTAAAACTGTGAGAGGGGCTGTTAACATAAACTACTGGTGGAGACCTTATGCCTAAACCTGTGAGAGGGGCTGTCAACATAAACTACTGGTGGATACCTTATGCTTAAAACTTTGAAAGTGGCTGTTAACATAAACAACTGATGGACACTGTGTGCTTAAAACTGTGAGAGAGGCTGTTAACATAAACTACTAATGGACACCTTATGCTTAAAACTGTGAGAGTGGCTGTTAACATAAACTACTTATGGACACCTTATGCTTAAAACTGTGAGAGGGGCTGTTAACATAAACTACTAATGGACACCTTATGCTTAAAACTGTGAGAGTGGCTGTTAACATAAACTACTGATGAACCCCTTATGCTTAAAACTGTGAGAGTGGCTGTTAACATAAACTACTGATGAACACCTTATGCTTAAAACTGTGAGAGTGGCTGTTAACATAAACTACTAATGGACAACTCAAGCTTAAAACTGTGAGAGTGGCTGTTAACATAAACTACTAATGGACACCTAATTTTTAAACATTTTAAGGGGCCGTTAACATAAACTACTGGTGGACATTATATTTTAAAACTGTAAGACGGGCTGTTAACATAAACTACTGATGGACACCTTATGATTTAAACTAATAGCGGCTGTTAACAGACAACTGAAGGACACATTATGCTTAAAACTGTGAGAGGGGCTATTAACATAAACTAATGATGGACACATTATGTTTTAAACTGTAATAGCGGCTGTTAACAAACAACTGAAGGACACCTTATGCTTAAAACTGTGAGAGGGGCTGTTAACATAAACTAATGATGGACACCTTACGTTTTAAACTGTAATAGCGGCTGCTAACAAACAACCGAAGGACACCTTATGCCTAAAACTGTGAGATAAGCTGTTAACATACACTACTGATGGTCACCTTATGCTTAAAACTGTGAGAGGGGCTGCTAACATAAACTACTGAAGGACACCTTATGCTTAAAACTGTGAAAGGGGCTGTTAACATAAACAACTGATGGACACCATGTGCTTAAAACTGTGATAGGGACTGTTAACATAAACTATTGATGGACACTCTATGCCTAAAACTGTGAGAGGAGCTGTTAACATAAACTACAGGTGGATATCTTATGCTTAAATCTGTGAGAGGAGATGTTAACATAAACTGCTGGTGGATATCTTATGCTTAAATCTGTGAGAGGAGATGTTAACATAAACTGTTGGTGGATATATTATGTTTAAATCTGTGAGAGGAGATGTTAACATAAACTGCTGGTGGATATCTTATGCTTAAATCTGTGAGAGGAGATGTTAACATAAACTGCTGGTGGATACCTTATGCTTAAAACTGTGAGAGGAGATGTTAACATAAACTGCTGGTGGATATCTTATGCTTAAAACTGTGAGAGGAGATGTTAACATAAACTGCTGGTGGATATCTTATGCTTAAAACTGTGAGAGGAGATGTTAACATAAATTGCTGGTGGATATCTTCTGCTTAAATCTGTGAGAGGAGATGTTAACATAAACTGCTGAGTCACTTTATATTTACAAAAACTGAGAGGGGCTGTTAGCAAAAACTACTGGTGGATATGTTATGCTTAAAACTGTGAGAGGAGCTGTTAACATAATCTACTGATGGACACCTTATGGTTACGACTGTGAGAGGAGATGTTAACATAAACTGCTGGTGGATATCTTATGCTTAAATCTGCGAGAGATGTTAACATAAACTGCTGGTGGATATCTTATGCTTAAATCTGTGAGAGGAGATGTTAACATAAACTGCTGGTGGATATCTTATACTTAAAACTGTGAGAGAAGATGTTAACATAAACTGCTGGTGGATATCTTATACTTAAAACTGTGAGAGGAGATGTTAACATAAACTGCTGGTGGATATCTTATACTTAAATCTGTGAGAGATGTTAACATAAACTGCTGATAGTCACTTTATATTTAAAAAAACTGAGAGGGGCTGTTAGCAAAAACTACTGGTGGATACCTTATGCTTAAAACTGTGAGAGAAGCTGTTAACATAATCTACTGATAGACACCTTATGGTTACGACTGTGAGAGGAGCTGTTAACATAAACTGCTGGTGGATATATTATGCCTAAAACTGTGAGAGGAGATGTTAACATAAACTGCTGGTGGATATCTTATGCTTAAATCTGTGAGAGGAGATGTTAACATAAACTGCTGGTGGATATCTTATGCTTAAATCTGTGAGAGGAGATGTTAACATAAACTACTGGTGGATACCTTATGCTTAAATCTGTGAGAGGAGATGTTAACATAAACTGCTGGTGGATATCTTATGCTTAAAACTGTGACAGGAGATGCTAACATAAACTGCTGGTGGATATCTTATGCTTAAATCTGTGAGAGGAGATGTTAACATAAACTGCTGATAGTCACTTTATATTTAAAAAAAACTGAGAGGGGCTGTTAGCAAAAACTACTGGTGGATACCTTATGCTTACAACTGTGAGAGGAGCTGTTAACATAATCTACTGATGGACACCTTATGGTTACGACTGTGAAAGGAGCTGTTAACATAAACTGCTGGTGGATATCTTATGCTTAAAACTGTGAGAGGAGATGTTAACATAAACTGCTGGTGGATATCTTATGCTTAAATCTGTGAGAGTGGCTGTTAACATAAACTACTGATGAACACCTTATGCTTAAAACTGTGAGAGTGGCTGTTAACATAAACTACTAATGGACACCTTATGCTTAAAACTGTGAGAGGGGCTGTTAACATAAACTACTAATGGACACCTTATGCTTAAAACTGTGAGAGTGGCTGTTAACATAAACTGCTGATGAACACCTTATGCTTAAAACTGTGAGAGTGGCTGTTAACATAAACTACTAATGGACAACTTATGCTTAAAACTGTGAGAGTGGCTGTTAACATAAACTACTGATGAACACCTTATGCTTAAAACTGTGAGAGTGGCTGTTAACATAAACTACTAATGGACAACTTATGCTTAAAACTGTGAGAGTGGCTGTTAACATAAACTACTAATGGACACCTAATTTTTAAACATTTCAAGGGGCCGTTAACATAAACTACTGGTGGACATTATATTTTAAAACTGTAAGACGGGCTGTTAACATAAACTACTGATGGACACCTTATGATTTAAACTGTAATAGTGGCTGTTAACAGACAACTGAAGGACACATTATGCTTAAAACTGTGAGAGGGGCTATTAACATAAACTAATGATGGACACATTATGTTTTAAACTGTAATAGCGGCTGTTAACAAACAACTGAAGGACACCTTATGCTTAAAACTGTGAGAGGGGCTGTTAACATAAACTAATGATGGACACCTTACGTTTTAAACTGTAATAGCGGCTGCTAACAAACAACCGAAGGACACCTTATGCCTAAAACTGTGAGATAAGCTGTTAACATACACTACTGATGGTCACCTTATGCTTAAAACTGTGAGAGGGGCTGCTAACATAAACTACTGAAGGACACCTTATGCTTAAAACTGTGAGAGGGGCTGTTAACATAAACAACTGATGGACACCATGTGCTTAAAACTGTGATAGGGACTGTTAACATAAACTATTGATGGACACTCTATGCCTAAAACTGTGAGAGGAGCTGTTAACATAAACTACAGGTGGATATCTTATGCTTAAATCTGTGAGAGGAGATGTTAACATAAACTGCTGGTGGATATCTTATGCTTAAATCTGTGAGAGGAGATGTTAACATAAACTGTTGGTGGATATATTATGCTTAAATCTGTGAGAGGAGATGTTAACATAAACTGCTGGTGGATATCTTATGCTTAAATCTGTGAGAGGAGATGTTAACATAAACTGCTGGTGGATACCTTATGCTTAAAACTGTGAGAGGAGATGTTAACATAAACTGCTGGTGGATATCTTATGCTTAAAACTGTGAGAGGAGATGTTAACATAAACTGCTGGTGGATATCTTATGCTTAAAACTGTGAGAGGAGATGTTAACATAAATTGCTGGTGGATATCTTCTGCTTAAATCTGTGAGAGGAGATGTTAACATAAACTGCTGAGTCACTTTATATTTACAAAAACTGAGAGGGGCTGTTAGCAAAAACTACTGGTGGATATGTTATGCTTAAAACTGTGAGAGGAGCTGTTAACATAATCTACTGATGGACACCTTATGGTTACGACTGTGAGAGGAGATGTTAACATAAACTGCTGGTGGATATCTTATGCTTAAATCTGTGAGAGATGTTAACATAAACTGCTGGTGGATATCTTATACTTAAAACTGTGAGAGGAGATGTTAACATAAACTGCTGGTGGATATCTTATACTTAAAACTGTGAGAGGAGATGTTAACATAAACTGCTGGTGGATATCTTATACTTAAATCTGTGAGAGGAGATGTTAACATAAACTGCTGATAGTCACTTTATATTTAAAAAAACTGAGAGGGGCTGTTAGCAAAAACTACTGGTGGATACCTTATGCTTAAAACTGTGAGAGAAGCTGTTAACATAATCTACTGATAGACACCTTATGGTTACGACTGTGAGAGGAGCTGTTAACATAAACTGCTGGTGGATATCTTATGCTTAAATCTGTGAGAGATGTTAACATAAACTGCTGGTGGATATCTTATGCTTAAATCTGTGAGAGGAGATGTTAACATAAACTGCTGGTGGATATCTTATACTTAAAACTGTGAGAGGAGATGTTAACATAAACTGCTGGTGGATATCTTATACTTAAAACTGTGAGAGGAGATGTTAACATAAACTGCTGGTGGATATCTTATACTTAAATCTGTGAGAGGAGATGTTAACATAAACTGCTGATAGTCACTTTATATTTAAAAAAACTGAGAGGGGCTGTTAGCAAAAACTACTGGTGGATACCTTATGCTTAAAACTGTGAGAGAAGCTGTTAACATAATCTACTGATAGACACCTTATGGTTACGACTGTGAGAGGAGCTGTTAACATAAACTGCTGGTGGATATATTATGCCTAAAACTGTGAGAGGAGATGTTAACATAAACTGCTGGTGGATATCTTATGCTTAAATCTGTGAGAGGAGATGTTAACATAAACTGCTGGTGGATATCTTATGCTTAAATCTGTGAGAGGAGATGTTAACATAAACTACTGGTGGATACCTTATGCTTAAATCTGTGAGAGGAGATGTTAACATAAACTGCTGGTGGATATCTTATGCTTAAAACTGTGACAGGAGATGCTAACATAAACTGCTGGTGGATATCTTATGCTTAAATCTGTGAGAGGAGATGTTAACATAAACTGCTGATAGTCACTTTATATTTAAAAAAAACTGAGAGGGGCTGTTAGCAAAAACTACTGGTGGATACCTTATGCTTACAACTGTGAGAGGAGCTGTTAACATAATCTACTGATGGACACCTTATGGTTACGACTGTGAAAGGAGCTGTTAACATAAACTGCTGGTGGATATCTTATGCTTAAAACTGTGAGAGGAGATGTTAACATAAACTGCTGGTGGATATCTTATGCTTAAATCTGTGAGAGTGGCTGTTAACATAAACTACTGATGAACACCTTATGCTTAAAACTGTGAGAGTGGCTGTAAAAATAAACTACTAATGGACACCTTATGCTTAAAACTGTGAGAGGGGCTGTTAACATAAACTACTAATGGACACCTTATGCTTAAAACTGTGAGAGTGGCTGTTAACATAAACTGCTGATGAACACCTTATGCTTAAAACTGTGAGAGTGGCTGTTAACATAAACTACTAATGGACACCTTATGCTTAAAACTGTGAGAGTGGCTGTTAACATAAACTACTGATGAACACCTTATGCTTAAAACTGTGAGAGTGGCTGTTAACATAAACTACTAATGGACAACTTATGCTTAAAACTGTGAGAGTGGCTGTTAACATAAACTACTAATGGACACCTAATTTTTAAACATTTTAAGGGGCCGTTAACATAAACTACTGGTGGACATTATATTTTAAAACTGTAAGACGGGCTGTTAACATAAACGACTGATGGACACCTTATGATTTAAACTGTAATAGTGGCTGTTAACAGACAACTGAAGGACACATTATGCTTAAAACTGTGAGAGGGGCTATTAACATAAACTAATGATGGACACATTATGTTTTAAACTGTAATAGCGGCTGTTAACAAACAACTGAAGGACACCTTATGCTTAAAACTGTGAGAGGGGCTGTTAACATAAACTAATGATGGACACCTTATGTTTTAAACTGTAATAGCGGCTGCTAACAAACAACCGAAGGACACCTTATGCCTAAAACTGTGAGATAAGCTGTTAACATACACTACTGATGGTCACCTTATGCTTAAAACTGTGAGAGGGGCTGCTAACATAAACTACTGAAGGACACCTTATGCTTAAAACTGTGAGAGGGGCTGTTAACATAAACAACTGATGGACACCATGTGCCTAAAACTGTGATAGGGACTGTTAACATAAACTATTGATGGACACTTTATGCTTAAAACTGTGAGAGGAGCTGTTAACATAAACTACAGGTGGATATCTTATGCTTAAATCTGTGAGAGGAGATGTTAACATAAACTGCTGGTGGATATCTTATGCTTAAATCTGTGAGAGGAGATGTTAACATAAACTACAGGTGGATATCTTATGCTTAAATCTGTGAGAGGAGATGTTAACATAAACTGCTGGTGGATATCTTATGCTTAAATCTGTGAGAGGAGATGTTAACATAAACTACAGGTGGATACCTTATGCTTAAAACTGTGAGAGGAGATGTTAACATAAACTGTTGGTGGATATATTATGCTTAAATCTGTGAGAGGAGATGTTAACATAAACTGCTGGTGGATATCTTATGCTTAAATCTGTGAGAGGAGATGTTAACATAAACTGCTGGTGGATATCTTATGCTTAAAACTGTGAGAGGAGATGTTAACATAAACTGCTGGTGGATATCTTATACTTAAATCTGTGAGAGGAGATGTTAACATAAACTGCTGATAGTCACTTTATATTTAAAAAAACTGAGAGGGGCTGTTAGCAAAAACTACTGGTGGATACCTTATGCTTAAAACTGTGAGAGGAGCTGTTAACATAATCTACTGATAGACACCTTATGGTTACGACTGTGAGAGGAGATGTTAACATAAACTGCTGGTGGATACCTTATGCTTAAATCTGGGAGAGGAGATGTTAACATAAACTGCTGGTGGATACCTTATGCTTAAATCTGGGAGAGGAGATGTTAACATAAACTGCTGGTGGATATCTTATGCTTAAAACTGTGACAGGTGATGCTAACATAAACTGCTGGTGGATATCTTATGCTTAAATCTGTGAGAGGAGATGTTAACATAAACTGCTGGTGGATATCTTATGCTTAAATCTGTGAGAGGAGATGTTAACATAAACTGCTGGTGGACACCTTATGCTTAAATCTGGGAGAGGAGATGTTAACATAAACTGCTGGTGGATATCTTATGCTTAAAACTGTGAGAGGAGATGTTAACATAAACTGCTGGTGGATATCTTATGCTTAAATCTGTGAGAGGAGATGTTAACATAAACTGCTGATAGTCACTTTATATTTAAAAAAAACTGAGAGGGGCTGTTAGCAAAAACTACTGGTGGATACCTTATGCTTACAACTGTGAGAGGAGCTGTGAACATAATCTACTGATGGACACCTTATGGTTACGACTGTGAGAGGAGATGTTAACATAAACTGCTGGTGGATACCTTATGCTTAAATCTGTGAGAGGAGATGTTAACATAAACTATTGATGGACACTTTATGCTTAAACCTGTGAGAGATGTTAACATAAACTGCTGGTGGATATCTTATGCTTAAATCTGTGAGAGGAGATGTTAACATAAACTGCTGGTGGATATCTTATGCTTAAAACTGTGAGAGGAGATGTTAACATAAACTGCTGGTGGATATCTTATGCTTAAATCTGTGAGAGGAGATGTTAACATAAACTGCTGATAGTCACTTTATATTTAAAAAAAACTGAGAGGGGCTGTTAGGAAAAACTACTGGTGGATACCTTATGCTTACAACTGTGAGAGGAGCTGTTAACATAATCTACTGATGGACACCTTATGGTTACGACTGTGAGAGGAGCTGTTAACATAAACTGCTGGTGGATATCTTATGCTTAACACTGTGAGAGGAGATGTTAACATAAACTGCTGGTGGATATCTTATGCTTAAATCTGTGAGAGGAGATGTTAACATAAACTGCTGGTGGATATCTTATGCTTAAATCTGTGAGAGGAGATGGTAACATAAACTGCTGGTGGATACCTTATGCTTAAATCTGTGAGAGGAGATGTTAACATAAACTGCTGGTGGATATCTTATGCTTAAAACTGTGAGAGGAGATGCTAACATAAACTGCTGGTGGATATCTTATGCTTAAATCTGTGAGAGGAGATGTTAACATAAACTGCTGATAGTCACTTTATATTTAAAAAAAACTGAGAGGGGCTGTTAGCAAAAACTACTGGTGGATACATTATGCTTAAAACTGTGAGAGGAGCTGTTAACATAATCTACTGATGGACACCTTATGGTTACGACTGTGAGAGGAGCTGTTAACATAAACTGCTGGTGGATATCTTATGCTTAAATCTGTGAGAGGAGATGTTAACATAAACTGCTGATAGTCACTTTATATTTAAAAAAAACTGAGAGGGGCTGTTAGCAAAAACTACTGGTGGATATCGTATGCTTAAAACTGTGAGAGGAGCTGTTAACATGATCTACTGATGGACACCTTATGGTTACGACTGTGAGAGGAGCTGTTAACATAAACTGCTGGTGGATATCTTATGCTTAAAACTGTGAGAGGAGATGTTAACATAAACTGCTGGCAGATATCTTATGCTTAAATCTGTGAGAGGAGCTGTTAACATAAACTGCTGGTGGATATCTTATGCTTAAATCTGTGAGAGGAGATGTTAACATAAACTGCTGATAGTCACTTTATATTTAAAAAAAACTGAGAGGGGCTGTTAACAAAAACTACTGGTGGATATCGTATGCTTAAAACTGTGAGAGGAGCTGTTAACATGATCTACTGATGGACACCTTATGGTTACGACTGTGAGAGGAGCTGTTAACATAAACTGCTGGTGGATATCTTATGCTTAAAACTGTGAGAGGAGATGTTAACATAAACTGCTGGCGGATATCTTATGCTTAAATCTGTGAGAGGAGCTGTTAACATAAACTGCTGGTGGATATCTTATGCTTAAATCTGTGAGAGGAGATGTTAACATAAACTGCTGGTGGATACCTTATGCTTAAATCTGTGAGAGGAGATGTTAACATAAACTATTGATGGACACTTTATGCTTAAACCTGTGAGAGATGTTAACATAAACTGCTGGTGGATATATTATGCCTAAAACTGTGAGAGGAGATGTTAACATAAACTGCTGGTGGATATATTATGCCTAAAACTGTGAGAGGAGATGTTAACATAAACTATTGATGGACACTTTATGCTTAAATCTGTGAGAGAAGATATTAACATAAACTGCTGGTGGATATCTTATGCTTAAATCTGTGAGAGGAGATGCTAACATAAACTGCTGATAGTCACTTTATATTTAAAAAAAACTGAGAGGGGCTGTTAGCAAAAACTACTGGTGGATACCTTATGCTTAAAACTGTGAGAGGAGCTGCTAACATAATCTACTGATGGACACCTTATGGTTACGACTGTGAGAGGAGCTGTTAACATAAACTGCTGGTGGATATCTTATGCTTAAAACTGTGAGAGGAGATGTTAACATAAACTGCTGGTGGATATCTTATGCTTAAATCTGTGAGAGGAGATGTTAACATAAACTGCTGGTGGATATCTTATGCTTAAATCTGTGAGAGGAGATGGTAACATAAACTGCTGGTGGATACCTTATGCTTAAATCTGTGAGAGGAGATGTTAACATAAACTGTTGGTGGATATCTTATGCTTAAAACTGTGAGAGGAGATGCTAACATAAACTGCTGGTGGATATCTTATGCTTAAATCTGTGAGAGGAAATGTTAACATAAACTGCTGATAGTCACTTTATATTTAAAAAAAACTGAGAGGGGCTGTTAGCAAAAACTACTGGTGGATACATTATGCTTAAAACTGTGAGAGGAGCTGTTAACATAATCTACTGATGGACACCTTATGGTTATGACTGTGAGAGGAGCTGTTAACATAAACTGCTGGTGGATATCTTATGCTTAAAACTGTAAGAGGAGATGTTAACATAAACTGCTGGTGGATATCTTATGCTTAAATCTGTGAGAGGAGATGTTAACATAAACTGCTGGTGGATATCTTATGCTTAAAACTGTGAGAGGAGCTGTTAACATAAACTGCTGGTGGATATCTTATGCTTAAAACTGTAAGAGGAGATGTTAACATAAACTGCTGGTGAATATCTTATGCTTAAATCTGTGAGAGGAGATGTTAACATAAACTGCTGGTGGATATCTTATGCTTAAAACTGTGAGAGGAGATGTTAACATAAACTGCTGGTGGATACCTTATGCTTAAATCTGTGAGAGGAGATGTTAACATAAACTATTGATGGACACGTTATGCTTAAACCTGTGAGAGATGTTAACATAAACTGCTGGTGGATATCTTATGCTTAAATCTGTGAGAGGAGATGTTAACATAAACTGCTGGTGGATATCTTATGCTTAAAACTGTGAGAGGAGATGTTAACATAAACTGCTGGTGGATATCTGATGCTTAAATCTGTGAGAGGAGATGTTAACATAAACTGCTGGTGGATATCTTATGCTTAAAACTGTGAGAGGAGATGTTAACATAAACTGCTGGTGGATATCTTATGCTTAAATCTGTGAGAGGAGATGTTAACATAAACTGCTGGTGGATACCTTATGCTTAAAACTGTGAGAGGAGATGTTAACATAAACTGCTGGTGGATATCTTATGCTTAAATCTGTGAGAGGAGATGTTAACATAAACTGCTGGTGGATATCTTATGCTTAAATCTGTGAGAGGAGATGTTAACATAAACTGCTGATAGTCACTTTATATTTAAAAAAAACTGAGAGGGGCTGTTAGCAAAAACTACTGGTGGATATCTTATGCTTAAAACTGTGAGAGGAGCTATTAACATAATCTACTGATGGACACCTTATGGTTACGACTGTGAGAGGAGCTGTTAACATAAACTACTGGTGGATACCTTATGCTTAAAACTGTGAGAGGGGCTGTTAACATAAACTACTGATGAACACCTTATGATAAAACTATGAGAAGGGCTGTAAATATAAACTCTTTATTTTCCCCCCAGTGAACTGCTATTTTCGTTACATATGTATAAATATGGTCTGTAAAGTTTCTGGGAAATATAACACAAAATAGGTACACTCTGCTGAAGATGACTAAGATTCAAAATATGGAAAAATTAAGAGAAAAATTCTAAAAAAAACCTTCTGTAATATACCTTGAATTACTTCTATTTGTATGTAATATATTTTTTGCTTTAAGGAAGTTGGACAGGTGCCATAGGAACACTAGTTGATTACACTAAATTAGTACCTCTTTACCCTTCTCACAATTTACCATGCGCTCGCATGCATCCTGGCAAAAATGTACACATTTTTGTACATAAAATCTAACATTTACAACTGTACATTAATCTTTAAGATTATTAATTTGTTTTAATCAACCATTCTATTTCTGCATAATTCTATCAAAAGGTCACGTGATTACATATTGATTCAATAAAATGTTAGTTTAAATATATTTCATAGTCCAAAAACATGACAATATGATCAGATACAAGTATTACAACCTATAATATCTTCTCCTTTATATAAACAATATTTATATAGAGTTGAATAAATATATGAAAACCTACAATATTTATTAATAACAAAGACATGAATGTACAAATTTGTTATTTGTCAAATGACAGATCGAACCAATCTTTACTAAAACTGGACCATATAGAACACACCTAGAGTTAAGAAAAATCAATCACTTTTGATTGCATTATCAATACCATAAAGGAAGGCTCTCTTAGAATTCAGTTACAAAACATATAATTCTGAAGTTATGTATTAAATAAAATATTGTAAAGTCTTATCCTACATTACAGATAAAACTTGCATTTCATATAAATATTCTAAATAGCACATCATGGAGATGAATTTCATTATTTATTCTTATGTAACAATGAGGTTATCCAAATGGAAGAGAAAAAAGTATATTCCACAGTATTTTGTTCAAAATTCAAAACTGAATGTTGTTGCTATGCAATAAAAAAGTATTGAATAAGTATCAATTTTTCTGACAAATATTGTGAAACTATTATAATATCATTAATATTTTCTTCATTATATTTCCATATGATATATAATATTATATATTGTACATGTATATTCACAACTGCTACATTTAATTATATGTCTTGTATATTTTGAAAGTCATCATCTAATTGTTTTCTCATGTTACAGTTTATTATATCTTAAGTAAAATAAAATCTTGAAATCAGAATTTAAACAAATTATTTCTGAATAGAGAACTAATTAATTAGACATGTTAATGAATAAAGAAAAGGTTATATTTCTATTATGAAAACTTGTACAATCATTCTAATGATTCAACAGTATGATAATTAAAAACAACCAATCACTCTAATGATTCAACAGTATGATAATTAAAAACAACCAATCACTCTAATGATTCAACAGTATGATAATTAAAAACAACCAATCACTCTAATGATTCAACAGTATGATAATTAAAAACAACCAATCACTCTAATAATCCAACAGTATGATAATTAAAAACAACCAATCACTCTAATAATCCAACAGTATGATAATTAAAAACAACCAATCACTCTAATAATCCAACAGTATGATAATTAAAAACAACCAATCACTCTAATGATTCAACAGTATGATAATTAAAAACAACCAATCACTCTAATGATTCAACAGTATGAAAATTAAAAACAACCAATCACTCTAATAATCCAACAGTATGATAATTAAAAACAACCAATCACTCTAATGATTCAACAGTATGATAATTAAAAACAACCAATCACTCTAATGATTCAACAGTATGATAATTAAAAACAACCAATCACTCTAATAATCCAACAGTATGATAATTAAAAACAACCAATCACTCTAATAATCCAACAGTATGATAATTAAAAACAACCAATCACTCTAATGATTCAACAGTATGATAATTAAAAACAACCAATCACTCTAATGATTCAACAGTATGATAATTAAAAACAACCAATCACTCTAATGATCCAACAGTATGATAATTAAAAACAACCAATCACTCTAATAATCCAACAGTATGATAATTAAAAACAACCAATCACTCTAATGATTCAACAGTATGATAATTAAAAACAACCAATCACTCTAATGATCCAACAGTA
This sequence comes from Bathymodiolus brooksi, assembly GCA_963680875.1. Lineage (NCBI taxonomy): Eukaryota > Metazoa > Mollusca > Bivalvia > Mytilida > Modiolidae > Bathymodiolus > Bathymodiolus brooksi. The sequence goes on from OY804589.1 coordinate 26,782,844, forward strand.
TGATAATTAAAAACAACCAATCACTCTAATGATTCAACAGTATGATAATTAAAAACAACCAATCACTCTAATAATCCAACAGTATGATAATTAAAAACAACCAATCACTCTAATGATTCAACAGTATGATAATTAAAAACAACCAATCACTCTAATAATCCAACAGCATGATAATTAAAAACAACCAATCACTCTAATAATCCAACAGTATGATAATTAAAAACAACCAATCACTCTAATGATTCAACAGTATGATAATTAAAAACAACCAATCACTCTAATGATTCAACAGTATGATAATTAAAAACAACCAATCACAAATCAACTTTTAATATAACATGGCACTATTCATAGTCATACAACAGAGAGCTTGGTAATCAGTTTTCATATCAATGAACCAATTTTGTGGTAAGAACAATCTCAACCAAAATACACTATGAACCATACATGTATTAATTGTGATTTTGTAAACAGTTAGTATGTTAACATTTAACTGGTATACTGTGTCAAGAGAAGAAATAGAGCTCGGTGACATTAGATGTGTTGAGCTATACTGTTTTAATATAGGAGGAGAGTTATGTAGTGAGTGGGAAAAGTACACCTCAGTGAAATTATATCTAGTGTTGAGCTATACCGTTTTAATATAGGAGGAGGATTATGTAGTGAGTGGGAAAAGTACACCTCATTGAAATTATATCTAGTGTTGAGCTATACCGTTTTAATATAGGAGGAGGGTTATGTAGTGAGTGGGAAAAGTACACCTCAGTGAAATTATATCTAGTGTTGAGCTATACTGTTTTAATATAGGAGGAGGGTTATGTAGTGAGTAGGAAAAGTACACCTCAGTGAAATTATATCTAGTGTTGAGCTATACCGTTTTAATATAGGAGGAGGGTTATGTAGTGAGTGGGAAAAGTACACCTCAGTGAAATAATATCTAGTGCTGAGCTATACCGTTTTAATATAGGAGGAGGGTTATGTAGTGAGTGGGAAAAGTACACCTCAGTGAAATAATATCTAGTGCTGAGTTATACCATTTTAATATAGGAGGGTTATGTAGTGAGTGGGAAAAGTACACCTCAGTGAAATTATATCTAGTGTTGAGCTATACTGTTTTAATATAGGAGGAGGGTTATGTAGTGAGTGGGAAAAGTACACCTCAGTGAAATTATATCTAGTGTTGAGCTATACCATTTTAATATAGGAGGAGGGTTATGTAGTGAGTGGGAAAAGTACACCTCAGTGAAATTATATCTAGTGTTGAGCTATACCGTTTTAATATAGGAGGAGGGTTATGTAGTGAGTGGGAAAAGTACACCTCAGTGAAATTATATCTAGTGTTGAGCTATACCGTTTTAATATAGGAGGAGGGTTATGTAGTGAGTGGGAAAAGTACACCTCAGTGAAATTATATCTAGTGTTGAGCTATACCATTTTAATATAGGAGGAGGGTAATGTAGTGAGTGGGAAAAGTACACCTCAGTGAAATTATATCTAGTGTTGAGCTATACCGTTTTAATATAGGAGGAGGGTTATGTAGTGAGTGGGAAAAGTACACCTCAGTGAAATTATATCTAGTGTTGAGCTATACTGTTTTAATATAGGAGGAGGGTTATGTAGTGAGTGGGAAAAGTACACCTCAGTGAAATTATATCTAGTGTTGAGCTATACCATTTTAATATAGGAGGAGAGTTATGTAGTGAGTGGGAAAAGTACACCTCAGTGAAATTATATCTAGTGTTGAACTATACCATTTTAATATAGGAGGAGGGTTATGTAGTGAGTGGGAAAAGTACACCTCAGTGAAATTATATCTAGTGTTGAGCTATACTGTTTTAATATAGGAGGAGGGTTATGTAGTGAGTGGGAAAAGTACACCTCAGTGAAATTATATCTAGTGTTGAGCTATACAGTGGGAAAAGTACACCTCAGTGAAATTATATCTAGTGTTGAGCTATACCGTTTTAATATAGGAGGAGGGTTATGTAGTGAGTGGGAAAAGTACACCTCAGTGAAATTATATCTAGTGTTGAGCTATACCATTTTAATATAGGAGGACGGTTATGTAGTGAGTGGGAAAAGTACACCTCAGTGAAATTATATCTAGTGTTGAGCTATACAGTGGGAAAAGTACACCTCAGTGAAATTATATCTAGTGTTGAGCTATACCGTTTTAATATAGGAGGAGGGTTATGTAGTGAGTGGGAAAAGTACACCTCAGTGAAATTATATCTAGTGTTGAGCTATACCGTTTTAATATAGGAGGAGGATTATGTAGTGAGTGGGAAAAGTACACCTCATTGAAATTATATCTAGTGTTGAGCTATACCGTTTTAATATAGGAGGAGGATTATGTAGTGAGTGGGAAAAGTACACCTCATTGAAATTATATCTAGTGTTGAGCTATACCGTTTTAATATAGGAGGAGGGTTATGTAGTGAGTGGGAAAAGTACACCTCAGTGAAATTATATCTAGTGTTGAGCTATACTGTTTTAATATAGGAGGAGGGTTATGTAGTGAGTAGGAAAAGTACACCTCAGTGAAATTATATCTAGTGTTGAGCTATACCGTTTTAATATAGGAGGAGGGTTATGTAGTGAGTGGGAAAAGTACACCTCAGTGAAATAATATCTAGTGCTGAGCTATACCGTTTTAATATAGGAGGAGGGTTATGTAGTGAGTGGGAAAAGTACACCTCAGTGAAATAATATCTAGTGCTGAGTTATACCATTTTAATATAGGAGGGTTATGTAGTGAGTGGGAAAAGTACACCTCAGTGAAATTATATCTAGTGTTGAGCTATACCGTTTTAATATAGGAGGAGGGTTATGTAGTGAGTGGGAAAAGTACACCTCAGTGAAATTATATCTAGTGTTGAGCTATACCATTTTAATATAGGAGGAGGGTTATGTAGTGAGTGGGAAAAGTACACCTCAGTGAAATTATATCTAGTGTTGAGCTATACCATTTTAATATAGGAGGAGGGTTATGTAGTGAGTGGGAAAAGTACACCTCAGTGAAATTATATCTAGTGTTGAGCTATACCGTTTTAATATAGGAGGAGGGTTATGTAGTGAGTGGGAAAAGTACACCTCAGTGAAATTATATCTAGTGTTGAGCTATACCATTTTAATATAGGAGGAGGGTAATGTAGTGAGTGGGAAAAGTACACCTCAGTGAAATTATATCTAGTGTTGAGCTATACCGTTTTAATATAGGAGGAGGGTTATGTAGTGAGTGGGAAAAGTACACCTCAGTGAAATTATATCTAGTGTTGAGCTATACTGTTTTAATATAGGAGGAGGGTTATGTAGTGAGTGGGAAAAGTACACCTCAGTGAAATTATATCTAGTGTTGAGCTATACCGTTTTAATATAGGAGGAGGGTTATGTAGTGAGTGGGAAAAGTACACCTCAGTGAAATTATATCTAGTGTTGAGCTATACCATTTTAATATAGGAGGAGAGTTATGTAGTGAGTGGGAAAAGTACACCTCAGTGAAATTATATCTAGTGTTGAACTATACCATTTTAATATAGGAGGAGGGTTATGTAGTGAGTGGGAAAAGTACACCTCAGTGAAATTATATCTAGTGTTGAGCTATACTGTTTTAATATAGGAGGAGGGTTATGTAGTGAGTGGGAAAAGTACACCTCAGTGAAATTATATCTAGTGTTGACTATACAGTGGGAAAAGTACACCTCAGTGAAATTATATCTAGTGTTGAGCTATACCGTTTTAATATAGGAGGAGGGTTATGTAGTGAGTGGGAAAAGTACACCTCAGTGAAATTATATCTAGTGTTGAGCTATACCATTTTAATATAGGAGGACGGTTATGTAGTGAGTGGGAAAAGTACACCTCAGTGAAATTATATCTAGTGTTGAGCTATACAGTGGGAAAAGTACACCTCAGTGAAATTATATCTAGTGTTGAGCTATACCGTTTTAATATAGGAGGAGGGTTATGTAGTGAGTGGGAAAAGTACACCTCAGTGAAATTATATCTAGTGTTGAGCTATACCATTTTAATATAGGAGGAGGATTATGTAGTGAGTGGGAAAAGTACACCTCGGTGAAATTATATCTAGTGTTGAGCTATACCATTTTAATATAGGAGGAGGGTTATGTAGTGAGTGGGAAAAGTACACCTCAGTGAAATTATATCTAGTGTTCAGCTATACCATTTTAATATAGGAGGAGGATTATGTAGTGAGTGGGAAAAGTACACCTCAGTGAAATTATATCTAGTGTTGAGCTATACCATTTTAATATAGGAGGAGGGTTATGTAGTGAGTGGGAAAAGTACACCTCAGTGAAATTATATCTAGTGTTGAGCTATACCATTTTAATATAGGAGAAGGGTTATGTAGTGAGTGGGAAAAGTACACCTCAGTGAAATTATATCTAGTGTTGAGCTATACTGTTTTAATATAGGAGGGTTATGTAGTGAGTGGGAAAAGTACACCTCAGTGAAATTATATCCAGTGTTGAGCTATACTGTTTTAATATAGGAGGTTATTTCCAAACCCAAGAACATGCAAGGCATGTAATGCATAATAAGGTGAGATATAGTATATAGAAAACCATAACAAATCATCTATGATTCACTTCTTTTTAAAGTAGACATTCTAACCACATTATCTGTTCATAAAGACATCTGATAGTAGTGAACAAATAGCAGACAGTATATATTTTTACCATTACTAATACATATAAAAATGTTGCTTTTTTCACATCAACTTCATCATTACATTTTTATTTTACAAAATTAAGAAGCAATCAATTAATTCAACCCAAATGAGACAAACATTTTATAGATTTAAAAAGTAGAAATGTGATCTTCAAATTTAAAAAGAAGATCCATAAGGCATAATTAGTTTTCTTATTTTGTACTCCTAGTAAAAATTGAGAAATTGTTGTAGAAATTATGCTTGCCTTTAATTAAAACATTTCATGTGTGTCAAATTTCTCATTCAAATATTGAACTAGAATAAGTCTCTAAGGTTTAAATATTTTTACAAAATATACACCAGAGTAATAAAATATCACAAATAACTGATACATTCAAAACAAAAGTTCTTAAACCAAGTGAAGATAACTCTGTACATCATGTGATCTTTTCCCATTACATCTGTTCATCCTGTGTTTTACCATTACATCTGTCCAAGGGGAGATAACACTGTTCATCCTGTGTTTTACCATTACATCTGTCCAAGGGGAGATAACATGGTTCATCCAATAAATTTATACCATTAAATCTGTCCATTCTAGATATTACATTTGCCCTGTAATATAATTGTTATCATAAAATTGATGCATTTTCTTTAAATTTCAAAACTATTTTACATCAATAATAACAACTAATCCCTCGAGTCTTCAATTTGTTATCTGGTCTACAATCATACATACAGTCCTTGGGACAGTAACCATGACTATTTGACTGAATGATTGCTGCCCGATTGGTGACGGCTTAGAAAATAATTACAGAGTTGGTCTTAAACAACAACCACTCACTCACTCTTAAATTTTAACACAAAGCGTAATAAATTATATAACAGTTTATATTTTTAACATAATTTTAATTAAAGAAATGTAAATATATACTATATGATTTGCTTTGCAAGAATGGATTTCTCATAGCAATATCATGTCGGAGGTGAAACCTGAGATGTGGGAAACGATGAGAAGTCAATTTCAAGCAAAACATACCAACGATAACATGTTTATAGAGGACATCAGCGACATCATTAAAACCTCACATTAAAAAACAGTGATATTATGTTAATATAACGCTAGCTGCTTGATAATAGATATCATACAATGTGATAATAGATATCATACCATGTGATAATAGATATCATACGATGTGATAATAGATATCATACAATGTGATAATAGATATCATACCATGTGATAATAGATATCATACCATGTGATAATAGATATCATACCATGTGATAATAGATATCATACCATGTGATAATAGATATCATACCATGTCAAACTGGTAACCATATAACTATAAACCATATAAAGGCCACTCAGGGGAACCTGAAAATGTGGCCTTTATGAGCAGTTCCCCTTTATATACAGGCTAAAATTATATGCTCTATTCATTAATGGGAAAAATGAGACTGTCCTTTAAAGGCAGTGATTTGTTATATAGAGGTGTCCTTGAAGGCAGCTTTCACTGTATTTTATTCTAATTTGTTAACTAAATGAACAAAAAAGTTATAATCATATGCAAAATGTTTTGATCATTTCGGTTTGGAAATTGTACTAAGAAACGTGCAGGTAACCTGGCATGTGAATATTGATTGAGCAACAGACAACTTGTATCATTTATACTTATTATGAGTATAAGAAGATTTAAATCGACTAGCTCGGCAGTTTTAACAGAAAAGTTTAATTTTTTTCTGAGAAGGACTTATCAAACTTATTAAATTTTCTTAGATTTGGTTTATGTTTATGGTGTTTTATGCCACTTTCAACAATATTTCAGTTATACCGTGGTGGTAGTTTTATTGATAAAGGAAACTAGAGTACCCAGAGAAAACCATTGACCTATTGCAAGTCACTGACAAATGTTATCAGATAATATTGCATCAAGTACACCTGGCCATGGACGGGGTTCAAACTCACAACTTTTGTGGTGATAGGCACTGACTGATTGCACAGGTAGTTGTAAATCAAACAACCATATGATCTCGACCACGACGGATCCCCCTCAAAAAAATTATATATGAATATTTTTTTTACAAACATTTGTAAGAGAGCCTGAAACAAAGGAAACCATAACATATTTTAGTTCTAGATCTGACAAATGTCCTTCTTGGGAATTCTGGGTTTAAAGGCAGCAAAAAGAAGCAAAAAAGGAAAAACTACATTTTTCGTCCACCATTTTATGTTATTTTAGACATGTCAACTCTATGATAATGCTATATATTCATCAGAAAGTATTTTTGCTCCTCAACTTTATAGTTAGTATCTATAAAAGGAAATATTCTTTTGTTTAATAGTAACAATAAATACATTTTATTCAAACATGAAATGAGAAATCTAAACAAATTCTTGTAAATTTCAGGTATACATTTTTTGTACTGGTATTTGAATATTTGTAAATTTCAGGTATTTGAATATTTGTAAATTTCAGGTATTTGAATATTTGTAAATTTCAGGTATTTGAATATTTGTAAATTTCAGGTATACTGGTATTTGAATATTTGTAAATTTCAGGTATACTGGTATTTCAATATTTGTAAGATTTTCAATATTCATAATCTGCATTATCCACATTTGGGGAATAAGTTCAGATAATTTAATTTACAGATTGCTGACGAATTAAAAAAAAACATTGAATATTTTACTCATCTTAGATATTATATAAATGTACTATTAATTGAAACAAGATGTGCACAGTAACACTGATTTCCCCTAAAAAGTAATAAAATTATTCTTCTAAGGTTTTAAATGTTCATTTTCTACTTTTTCACAATAGGGGTAAAAGTTTAGAAACTTTAATTTACAGACGGTTGAAGCTTTTTATAGTACATCTATTTCACTACTTAAAATCCTTCTATACTAACAATACTATACGAGTCAAAACTATATCTAATTTCTTGATAAATAAAATGTTTCAGTACAGGATTTTATTCAGATTAAATATATATGCATAGTTTTTTTCAAAAATAAAATGCTTTAACCTCCTAGATATGGAATATATTTTAAAAGTGAATTGAGTGAACAGTATGTCATTTCTATTTTGACTATTTTCTAAATGTTAAACATTGTTTGTCCTTTTTCTTTTGACATTGTATTGTCTGTCTTTTGATTTCTGACTTATGATTATCCTTTTGGTATCTTCAAAATTTTCTTGTGTCTGTTTCACACCTTGGATGTTTTTATGTACATTCAAAGGTGAGGTTATTGTTGATTTTGTTATCATCACTGTTCAAATCAAGAGTTGGGGGTGTCCCATTAACCGATTTAACTCCACCACCTTTTTGTGCCTGTCCCAAGCCAGGACCTGGAATTACAACATCATCTGTCATGGTCAGTGTGTTCAGTGAGTTAAGATGAGAGGTGATTCTTCATTTTGTTGATATTGTTGGAATTGTTAACCATCACTGTTTAAACTTTCTTTTCATAAAATCCTTCCCATTTAAATACTAAAAACACTGATTAATTAGATTATACAACAAATTACCTTTATTGATGTATTTTGTTCTAGTGTGGGGTCTGCTGGTTACCCTCTGATCTAAGATATGCTTGTAAATCTCTGGTGTCAGTCTGTTGATTAACCTCTGATCTAAGATCTGTTTGTAACTCTCTGGTGTCAGTCTGTTGATTAGCCTCTGATCTAAGATCTGTTTGTAACTCTCTGGTTCCAGTCTGTTGATTAGACTCTCATCTAAGATCTGTTGTTAACTCTCTTGTGCCAGTCTGTTGATTAGCCTCTGATCTAAGATCTGTAGTTAACTCTCTTGTGCCAGTCTGTTGATTAGCCTCTGATCTAAGATATGCTGGTGACTCTCTGGTGCCAGTCTGTTGATTAGCCTCTGATCTAAGATCTGCTTGTAACTCTCTGGTGTCAGTCTTGATTAGCCTCTGATCTAAGATCTGCTTGTAATTCTCTGGTGTCAATCTGTTGATTAGCCTCTGATCTAAGATCTGCTTGTAATTCTCTGGTGTCAGTCTGTTGATTAGCCTCTGATCTAAGATATGATGATAACTCTCTGGTGCCAGTCTGTTGGTTAGCCTCTGATCTAAGATCTGTTTGTTACTCTCTGGTGTCAGTCTGTTGATTAGCCTCTGATCTAAGATATGATGGTAACTCTCTGGTGCCAGTCTGTTGGTTAGCCTCTGATCTAAGATCTGCTTGTAACTCTCTGGTGTCAGTCTGTTGATTAGCCTCTGATCTAAGATATGATGGTAACTCTCTGGTGCCAGTCTGTTGGTTAGCCTCTGATCTAAGATCTGCTTGTAACTCTCTGGTGCCAGTCTGTTGGTTAGCCTCTGATCTAAGATATGCTGGTAACTCTCTGGTATCAGTCTGTTGGTTAGCCTCTGATCTAAGATCTGCTTGTAACTCTCTGGTGCCAGTCTGTTGATTAGCCTCTGATCTAAGATCTGCTTGTAATTCTCTGGTGTCAGTCTGTTGATTAGCCTCTGATCTAAGATATGCTGGTAACTCTCTGGTATCAATCTACTGGTTAGCCTCTGATTTAAGATATGGTGGTAACTCACGGTGTCAGTCTGTTGATTAGCCTCTGATCTAAGATCTGCTTGTAATACTCTGGTGTCAGTCTGTTGATTAGCCTCTGATCTAAGATATGCTGGTAACTCTCTGGTATCAGTCTGTTGGTTAGCCTCTGATCTAAGATCTGCTTGTAACTCTCTCATGCCAGTCTGTTGATTAGCCTCTGATCTAAGATCTGCTTGTAATTCTCTGGTGTCTGTCTGTTGATTAACCTCTGATCTAAGATCTGCTTGTAACTCTCTGGTGCTAGTCTGTTGGTTAGCCTCTGATCTAAGATATGCTGGTAACTCTTTGGTATCAGTCTGTTGGTTAGCCTCTGATCTAAGATCTGCTTGTAACTCTCTGGTGCCAGTCTGTTGATTAGCCTCTGATCTAAGATCTGCTTGTAATTCTCTGGTGTCAGTCTGTTGATTAGCCTCTGATCTAAGATATGCTGGTAACTCGCGGTGTCAGTCTGTTGATTAGCCTCTGATCTAAGATCTGCTTGTAATTCTCTGGTGTCAGTCTGTTGATTAGCCTCTGATCTAAGATTTGCTTGTAACTCTCTGGTATCAGTCTGCTGGTTAGCCTCTGATTTAAGATATGCTGGTAACTCACGGTGTCAGTCTGTTGATTAGCCTCTGATCTAAGATCTGCTTGTAATTCTCTGGTGTCAGTCTGTTGATTAGCCTCTGATATAAGATATGCTGGTAACTCTCTGGTATCAGTCTGTTGGTTAGCCTCTGATCTACGATCTGCTTGTAACTCTCTTGTGCCAGTCTGTTGATTCACCTCTGATCTAAGATCTGCTTGTAATTCTCTGGTGTCAGTCTGTTGATTAACCTCTGATCTAAGATCTGCTTGTAATTCTCTGGTATCAGTCTGTTGATTAGCCTCTGATCTAAGATCTGTTGTTAACTCTCTGGTATCAGTCTGTTGATTAGCCTCTGATCTAAGATCTGCTTGTAACTCTCTGGTGCCAGTCTGTTGATTAGCCTCTGATCTAAGATCTGCTTGTAACTCTCTGGTGCCAGTCTGTTGATTAGCCTCTGATCTAAGATCTGCTTGTAACTCTCTGGTGCCAGTCTGTTGATTAGCCTCTGATCTAAGATCTGCTTGTAACTCTCTGGTGCCAGTCTGTTGATTAGCCTCTGATCTAAGATCTGCTTGTAACTCTCTGGTGCCAGTCTGTTGATTAGCATCTGATCTAATATCTGCTTGTAATTCTCTGGTGTCAGTCTGTTGATTAGCCTCTGATCTAAGATCTGCTTGTAATTCTCTGGTGTCAGTCTGTTGATTAGCGTCTGATTTAAGATATGCTGGTAACTCACAGTGTCAGTCTGTTGATTAGCCTCTGATCTAAGATCTGTTTGTAACTCTCTGGTGCAAGGCTGTTGGTTAGCCTCTGATCTAAGATCTGTTGTCAACTCTCTTGTGCCAGTCTGTTGATTAACCTCTGAACCAAGATCTGCTGTCAACTTCTCTTGTGCCAGTCTGTTGATTAACTTCTCATCTAAGATCTGTTAGTAACTCTCTTGTGCCAGTCTGTTGATTAACCTCTGATCTAAGATCTGCTGTCAACTCTCTTGTTCCAGTCTGTTGATTAGCTTCTCATCTAAGATCTGTTGGTAATTCTCTTGTTCCAGTCTGTTGGTTAGCCTCTGATCTATGATATGTTGGTAACTCTCTGGTGCCAGTCTGTTGGTTAGCCTCTGATCTAAGATATGCTGGTAACTCTCTGGTATCAGTCTGTTGGTTAGCCTCTGATCTAAGATCTGCTGTCAACTCTCTTGTTCCAGTCTGTTGATTAGCTTCTCATCTAAGATCTGTTGGTAACTCTCTTGTTCCAGTCTGTTGGTTAGCCTCTGATCTATGATATGTTGGTAACTCTCTGGTGCCAGTCTGTTGATTAGCCCCTGATCTAAGATCTGTTGGTAACTTTCTGGTGCCAGTCTGTTGGTTAGCCTCTCATTTAAGATCTGTTTGTAATTTTCTTGTGCCAGTCTGTTGGTTAGTCTCTGATCTAAGATATGTTGGTAACTCTCTTGTGCCAGTCTGTTGGCTAGCCTCTGATCTAAGATCTGTTTGTAATTCTCTTGCACCAGTCTGTTGGTTAGCCTCTGATCTAAGACTTGTCAACTCTCTTGTGCCAATCTGTTGGTTAGCCTCTGATCTAAGATCTGTTGTAAACTCTCTTGTGTTAGTCTGTTGATTAGCCTCTAATCTGCGATATGTTGGTAACTCTCTTGTGCCAGTCTATTGGTTAGCCCCTGATCTAAGATATGTTGTCAACTCTCTTTGCCATTCTATTGACTAGCCTCTGAGCTAAGATGTTTGTACCTCTTTGGTGCCAGGCTGTTTATTAGCCTCTGATCTAAGATATGTTGGCAACTCTCTTGTGCCAGTCTGTTGGTCCAGCCTCTGATCTAAAATCTGTTGGTAACTCTCTTGTGCCCGTCTGTTGCTTAGCCTCTGATCTAAGATCCTTTGTTACTTCTCTTGTGTCAGTCTGTTGGTTATCCTCTGATCCAAGATCTGTTTGTAACTCTCTGGTGCCTGTCTGTTGTTTACCCTCTGATCTAAGATATGTTGGTAACTCTCTGGTGCCAGTCTGTTGGTTAGCCTCTGATCTAAGATATGTTGGTAACTCTCTGTTGCCAGTCTACTGGTTAGCCTCTGATCTAAGATATGCTAGTAACTCTCTGGTGCCAGGCTGTTGGTTAGCCTCTGATCTAAGATCTGTTGTTAACTCTCTTTTGCCAGTCTGTTGGTCTAACCTCTGATCTAACATCTGTTGTCAACTATCTTGTGCCATTCTGTTGATTAGTCTCTGATCTAAGATCTGTTGTCAACTCTCTTGTGCCAGTCTGTTGGTTAGCCTCTGATCTAAGATATGCTGGTAACTCTCTTGTGCCAGTCTGTTGGTTAGCCTCTGATCTAAGATATGCTGGTAACTCTCTTGTGCCAGTCTGTTGGTTAGCCTCTGATCTAAGATATGTTGGGTACTTTCTTGTGCCAATCTGTTGGGTAGCTTCTGATCTAAGATATATTGGATACTTTCTTGTGCCAGTCTGTTGGCTAGCCTCTGATCTAAGATATGTTGGTAACTCTCTGGTGTCAGTCTGCTGGTTAGCCTCTGATCTAAGATATGCTGGTAACTCTCTTGTGCCAGTCTGTTGGCTAGCCTCTGATCTAAGATATGTTGGTAACTCTCTTGTGCCAGTCTTGGTTAGCCTCGGATGTAAGATCTGTTGGTAACTCTGGTGCCAGTCTGTTGATTAGCCTCTGATCTAAGATCTGCTTGTAACTCTCTGGTGCCAGTCTGTTGATTAGCCTCTGATCTAAGATCTGCTTGTAACTCTCTGGTGCCAGTCTGTTGATTAGCCTCTGATCTAAGATCTGCTTGTAACTCTCTGGTGCCAGTCTGTTGATTAGCCTCTGATCTAAGATCTGCTTGTAATTCTCTGGTGTCAGTCTGTTGATTAGCCTCTGATCTAAGATCTGCTTGTAATTCTCTGGTGTCAGTCTGTTGATTAGCCTCTGATTTAAGATATGCTGGTAACTCACAGTGTCAGTCTGTTGATTAGCCTCTGATCTAAGATCTGTTTGTAACTCTCTGGTGCAAAGCTGTTGGTTAGCCTCTGATCTAAGATCTGTTGTCAACTCTCTTGTGCCAGTCTGTTGATTAACCTCTGAACCAAGATCTGCTGTCAACTTCTCTTGTGCCAGTCTGTTGATTAACTTCTCATCTAATATCTGTTAGTAACTCTCTTGTGCCAGTCTGTTGATTAACCTCTGATCTAAGATCTGCTGTCAACTCTCTTGTGCCAGTCTGTTGATTAGCTTCTCATCTAAGATCTGTTGGTAACTCTCTTGTGCCAGTCTGTTGGTTAGCCTCTGATCTATGATATGTTGGTAACTCTCTGGTGCCAGTCTGTTGATTAGCCCCTGATCTAAGATCTGTTGGTAACTTTCTAGTGCCAGTCTGTTGGTTAGCCTCTCATCTAAGATCTGTTTGTAATTCTTTTGTGCCATTCTGTTGGTTAGCCTCTGATCTAAGATATGTTGGTAACTCTCTTGTGCCAGTCTGTTGGCTAGCCTCTGATCTAAGATTTGTTTGTAATTCTCTTGCACCAGTCTGTTGCTTAGCCTCTGATCTAAGATCCTTTATTACTTTTCTTGTGTCAGTCTGTTGGTTATCCTCTGATCAAAGATCTGTTTGTAACTCTATGGTGCCAGTCTATTGATTAGCCTCTGATCTAAGATATGTTGGTAACTCTCTGGTGTCAGTCTGTTGGTTAGCCTCTGATCTAAGATATGTTGGTAACTCTCTGTTGCCAGTCTGCTGGTTAGCCTCTGATCTAAGATATGCTGGTAACTCTCTGGTGCCAGGCTGTTGGTTAGCCTCTGATCTAAGATCTGTTGTTAACTCTCTTTTGCCAGTCTGTTGGTTTAACATCTGATCTAAGATCTGTTGTCAACTATCTTGTGCCATTCTGTTGATTAGCCTCTGATCTAAGATATGCTGGTAACTCTCTTGTGCCAGTCTGTTGGTTAGCCTCTGATCTAAGATATGCTGGTAACTCTCTTGTGCCAGTCTGTTGGTTAGCCTCTGATCTAAGATATGTTGGGTACTTTCTTGTGCCAATCTGTTGGGTAGCTTCTGATCTAAGATATATTGGATACTTTCTTGTGCCAGTCTGTTGGCTAGCCTCTGATCTAAGATATGCTGGTAACTCTCTTGTGCCAGTAAGTTGGTTAGCCTCTGATCTAAGATATGTTGGGTACTTTCTTGTGCCAATCTGTTGGGTAGCTTCTGATCTAAGATATATTGGATACTTTCTTGTGCCAGTTTGTTGGCTAGCCTCTGATCTAAGATATGTTGGTAACTCTCTGGTGTCAGTCTGCTGGTTAGCCTCTGATCTAAGATATGCTGGTAACTCTCTTGTGCCAGTCTGTTGGCTAGCCTCTGATCTAAGATATGTTGGTAACTCTCTTGTGCCAGTCTGTTGGTTAGCCTCTGATGTAAGATATGTTGGTAACTCTGGTGCTAGTCTGTTTGTTAGCCTCTGATCTAAGATCTGTTTGTAACTCTCTGGTGCCAGTCTGTTGGTTAGCCTCTGATCTAAGATATGTTGGTAACTCTCTGGTGCCAGTCTGTTAGTTAGCCTCTGATCTAAGATCTTTTGATAACTCTCTGGTGCCAGTCTGTTGGTTAGCTTCTGATCTAAGATATGTTGGTTAGCCTCTGGTCTAGGATATGTTAGCAACTCTCTTGTGTCAGTCCACTGGTTAGCCTCTGATCTAAGATCTTTTGATAACTATCTGGTGCCAGTTTGTTGATTAGCCTCTGGTCTAACATCTGTTGATAACTCTCTGGTGCTAGTCTGTTGGTTAGCCTCTGGTCTAAGATATGTTAGCAACTCTCTTGTGTCAGTCTGCTGGTTAGCCTCTGATCTAAGGTCTTTTGATAACTCTCTTGTTCCAGTCTGTTGGTTAGCCTCTGATCTAAGATATGTTGGTAACTCTCTTGTGTCAGTCTGTTGGCTAGCCTCTGATCTAAGATCTGTTGTTAACTCTCTTGTTGATTAGCCTCTGATTTAAGATATGTTGGTAACTCTCTAGCACCAGTCTGTTGGTTAGCCTCTGATATAAGATATGTTGGTAACTCTCTAGCACCAGTCTGTTGGTTAGCCTCTGAACTAAGTTCTGTTAACTCTCTTGTGTCAGTCTTTTGGTCTTCTTGTTTTGTTATTCTCTGGTGTAATATTTGTTGGTCTCCTGTTATGGTAACTCTCTGATATACATTGTACTAGTATGTCATCTTGTACTGAGTTTCCACTGGTGTAGAGTCTGTCAGATCTATTGATTTCCTCTAATGTGCTCTTTAAAGTTCAATTAAAGTTTCAATAAAAACAACCTATGTGGCCCATTGATCCCCTTTCTTATATGTTTTCTGTCTGTTGATTGCTAGTAGGTCTTGGTCTACTTGTGTGGGCCTGTTGTCTGTCATGGTATCTATGATGGTAGAAGGCTGGTTTTTCTTAGCTGTTGGTGCTGAAAAATAATGAAAAATATGAAAAACAAACATCTTCAGACAAATTGAGAGCAATTCTACAACGATGTGATGTAGCATATTTAGTGAGGCCCACGTTCATTTTGTGCATAATGAATGGAAATCATATTTCAGAGATCAATAAAAACTTTATTACTTAGACATCATTTCTTCTTTTTCATCAATGGATACAAATAAATATAGTTAACAAGCATGCAAATTTCTAAATGATCGATTATGTAGTTTTCGAGATATGTTTTACCAAAGTTTCGATCTAAGTCATTTTTTGCAGTAAATTTGTAGACAAAAGACATTTACTGGCATATTATGACACTGTAATATTATTTTCAATAAACAATTAAGCTGTATTTCTAAATATACCTACTAACTATTATCTTTTCTATGAGAATATAGAAAATTAGATTGTTTTACTTTAAAGAAATATTCTAAAAATTACTATGAAAATGGGATTAAAGCCAAAGTAGTTGTATAAGAATGTGCTAAAACAGCATTTTGAATGAATCATTTTTACTATAAAATCACATAGAAGACTATTTTCCATATTATTTCTTTAAAGGCCTATATGCAATCTCTGCAATACAAAAATATGAAACCAATAAGAGATATATAATAGCTATTATTGTTTTTAAAACTTTCAGAAAAATTAGCTTTTCACTGAACTTTGCATGATAGGGGGACATGTTTGCTAGCTTTAAACACCTGTTGAATGTATAATTTTAGAATCAAACTCGGAAAAGCTTTTCTTTATATCAAAATATAATAACTAAGATCCTCAGCACTCGATTAAGGTACAACTGAAATGGTGAGTGTCTTACAGACGTATTCATTTAAATTATCTTAAATATAAAAGCCAGTTTTTTTTCTAAATTTTATCCAAATGTTTTTTATTTCAATTTCAGTTCAAGAAATTGTTTGCTATAACTAATGGATTATCCTCTCTTACTTCCTTATCTTAAACGTCATGGCCCCACCCCCCTTTTTCACCCTTTTCCTGCAAAAGAAATTGCATGCTCAATGTGTTTAATTCAAAGTATAAAATATTGATATATAATAAGTTAACACAGATAAAAAATCCATCTTTCTTAAGACTCCAAGTTTATGTGTCAAAAATCTGTACTAGTTAATGGGAGGTAACTCTAATTTTTGTCATATAAATTGGCATTTCAAGGATAATTTAGTGACTATCTTTTAAATTTCAGAACTGATTAAAATTTACATAGGACAGTTTGCATAAAATAGAGGAAATGTGGAATTACATGTTTTACAAGCACAGGCAAGCCTATCCACAGTGAGAGGGTCTATTATTGTGGGATTTAGACAATTACGAAAATGGTCGGGATAGTAGATTGATTGATTGATTGATTGATTGATCTTTGGTGTTTAATGTCACTTTCAGCAATATTTCAGCTATATCATGGCAACCAGTTTTAGTGGTGGAAGAAGCCTTAGTACTGTGAGAGAACCACCGACCATGGCAAGCAACTGGTAAACTTTATCACTTGCGGCTGTGAGACGAGTGCACCCTTTTTGTAATTTACAAAGCCGGGTCCGAACCCATGCCGTATTGGTGATAGGCTTGTATGAGTTGTTAGGTAATCCAACTACCTAACTCATTGAGCCACCAGGGTCCTTGGGATTGTAAGCAACATTTTAATGCACCAAATGTAGGTACATATCTCAACTGTATACTCTATAAAAAGAGCTAGAGAAAGACCATAAACCATTAAAAAATAAATACCTCAGTTCTTCACCAATAGAATACACAAGTTTCATGAAAATACTTCTTTGCTGCAATATTCCTGCTCTTAGTGCATCAAGTCTACAAAAAAAGAAGAAATAAAGTTATGTGTGAAATACAGAACATTAATGAAAAGACTATGAAAGGAAGAAGAAAGCAACTGCTTGACATTAATAAGCATAGAGACAAAAATATCTACATAGTATCAGTGTTCAATTGTATGGAATATATAATAGTCGACTGTATGTTGGAATTGGTCATACACCATTTCAGCCTGCAACTCAACACAATTATACAGAAAATGAATAACTATTTGTCAATGCTGTGGAACCTGTCTAATCCGACACACCAAGGGACCAGAGAAATGTGTCGGATTGTACAGGGTGTCGGAAAACTCAGGTTTTCTTTTTAGTTAACAGAAATTTGCCTAATTTTAACAAGAGAAGAAATAGTGTATGTTTGATTATGTAGGATGGTTAGATAATTGGAACTACAATGTAAACGGATTGTATACAATGTAGATGAAAATACATTTAATATTTAATTTATACACAATATATTTAGAACAATTTCATAATCTGATCAGATAATTGTTGGTTGTAGCCATATCATTTCAAATATTTTATTGATAAATCAATAGGATTGGATAACAGGCTATGCCTATACAAATCCTCTCCGACAGCAAGATGGAACAATTAGAACACAATTTACATAGGACATAGAGCAATCTACCCATCATGTTGTAGCCATATCCTTTACGTATATATATACAAAGAAAATGAAAACAGTTATCTGTAAAATTTTAATTATTATATACTTGGTAAACTTACTTTAACCCTTATTAATGAGTCTCTAACCAATAAATTCAAATCATAATTTATTTGTGTACACAAGCCTAGAATAATTTCATAATATATCAGATAATGGTTGTAGCCATGTCCTTTACAAAAAAAGTGAAAACAGTTAACTGTAAATTTTAATTATTACATATATATTCTTTTTAAACTTACTTTTAACCATTACTAATGAGCCTCTAATTACCTGCCTAATTAGTTAAAATAACAATTTATTAGTGAGCTTAGCTGGTCAATTTGTTAATGGTTTATATTTAATGATACACAAAGATGGGTGATAATTTATTAATTAACAGATTAAAGGGTCGGATAATACAGGATTAATTAAAGGTAATTAATAACACTGGGACTGTAAAACAGTGTCGGATGTCGGAAGTGACAGGTTGCGGAATACTCAAGGTTTTTTTAACAAAGAATGTTAAAGAAATATTTTGGGACCTGAAATTCTTATCGGAAGTCACAGGATGTCGGAAAACTCAGGTGTCAGATCGCACAGATTCCATTGTATATCCAAAATATAAGCTACACACAAACTTTATCAGAAATTGACCATGACGATGAATACATATCCCAATGGTCAAAAGGAGATGATACTTTTGTACTCACCAGAAACTTGCTTTCATTCCCATTTCTAAAGCTCATAGAAATAAATATTATATTGTCAGACAATGTACATACAGTATATTATATATACACACATGTCTTAACCAAACCCTGAATAAACCGGAATCCTGTATAAACCTAACTTTAAATCAAGATTCAATGTAAGATAGCTTTGTTAATTTAACCTGTACAACTGAACACATGTCTCTTCTGAACTGAAAAGGTGGTCCCAATGAGGTTCGGTTTAGGCAAGTTTCTGTGAAATGGACTTATCTAAGTTTAGCTTAAGTTTAAATAAAAAAATAATTAAGTATTGTCAGGATATAAAACACAGGCTCAGAAATAAAGAGTTTGGATACATTGAAGTTTTCCCTATTCATTATATACAAGTATGTTGTTTTCGTTTCATTTTTTGTTGTTGTTGTCTTAAATCCCTTCCTTCTGAATTATAGAATTTTGATTAATTCAGTTGTGTTTACAATAAATTAACTACCGGTAATTAAGATGTTTTTACAATAAATCACCTAATTAAGTAAGTTGTTTTACAATATTTCACCTTTATTGATGTATTTTGCTCAGCTGTTTGATACTCTCTGGCCTGCCGCTGCTGGTTCCTCTCTGATGTAGTGTTTCTGTCGGTTTTCTCTTTTGATTTCCTGTGGTTTGGTGGTCGTCTCATCTGATGGAAGCCCTCTGAGTAGGGTCTGTCTGTATCCTCCTCTGTTGGATGTTTTGGTCCTCTCTGATGGAAGCCCTCTGAGCAGGGTCTGTCTGTATCCTCCTCTGTTGGATGTGTTGGTCCTCTCTGATGGAAACCCTCTGGGTAGGGTCTGTCTATCCTCCTCAGTTGGATGTGTTGGTTCTCTCTGATGGAAGCCCTCTGGGTAGGGTCTGTCGGTATCCTCAGTTGGATGTGTTGGTCCTCTCTGATGGAAGCCCTCTGGGTAGGGTCTGTCTGTATCTTCCTCTGTTGGATGTGTTGGTCCTCTCTGATGGAATTCCACTGGGTAGGGTCTGTCTGTATCCTCCTCAGTTGGATGTGTTGGTCCTCTCTGATGGAAGCTCTCAGGGTAGGGTCTGTCTGTATCCTCAGTTGGATGTGTTGGTCCTCTCTGATAGAAGCCCTCTGGGTAGGGTCTGTCTATATCCTCAGTTGGATGTGTTGATCCTCTCTGATAGAAGCCCTCTGGGTAGGGTCTGTCTGTATTCTCAGTTGGATGTGTTGGTCCTCTCTGATGGAAGCCCTCTGGGTAGGGTCTGTCTGTATCCTCAGTTGGATGTGTTGGTCCTCTCTGGTGGTAACCCTCTAATATAAAACATACCTAGATTACATCATTGCTTTGTTGATTGTCCTTTAATTTGGAAGTTTTTAACATGAGCAATGTAAATAAAATGAGTTATCTCCCTTTTTGAGTAGAAGTTGCAGTCTATAAAACTAGATTAGCTCAGTCATTTTTTATTAAAGTGCCTGTAACAAATCCAGTAGAGTGAGCAGTCAAGCATAACAGTATGTAACAGTTCTTGCAATGGCTACTGTAACTGTTTGATTGTTGACAGATTTGTGATGGATCCAAAATTGATGGACGAGAACTTAATTGACCGATTGCATCGGCCATTGACAAAAACTATTCATTATTACCTTGACAAACTTCGGTCAATCGATCAGTCCATTGCAACATATAATGGAACCATATATATATATATATATATTAATCATTTTAACACGAAATGTAACATATTATGTTTTTGTTTGTTTGTTATTTCATCTTTATCGTGGCAGTCAGTTTTATTGGTGGAGGAAACCGGAGGACCCAGAGAAAACCACTGACCTGTCACAAGTCACTGACAAACTTTATCACATAATGTTGTACACCTTGCCCTGATAAGATTCAAACTAACAACATCAGTGGTGATAGGCACTGATTGCATAGGTAGTTGTAAATCCCACTACAATGCGATCTAACAAATTTCTTTTTAACATAATTTTCATTAATTTTGATTACCCCTTTGGTATCTACAAACTCTTCTTTTATAAAAAGCAAACTGGTAATAATTACTTATTAATTAATATCTTTGTTAATTTTCTTAAATTCCTCAGTGTTTACACAAACATCATTTGTATCAAATTATAATTCATTGGGACTTGTATCAGAACAGAACTTTAAAGTTTTACACTAATAAATGAAAAATTACTTTAAAAAATGCTTAGCCTTTCAAAAAAAAGAATTTGCCATAGCATCCACATTTTTAAGAGGTAAATATAAAATGAGGAATGTTTGTAGAAGATTTCACATACATCATTTGTACTGTGTATTAAACAAATAATTTGTATCTGTAATTCTGAAAGTAGATTCAGGGGAGACTTTTTTTTATAATAATTTCAGCCAATCAGCATAATATGAATTAATTTTTTTTTTTTTTTTTTTTTTTTTTTTCTTTTATTTATTTTTCAATAGTCAGGATTTTACAATCCCCTGTACATTACCACCTGACTAGGGTATACAGGGGTATTAAAAAGAAATCAGTGAAAAAATAATGACTATTTCATTTTTTACAAATTAAATTTCAAAAGAGTTACAAAAAAAATTAAATATTAAAGTGAAAAGGTAGACTCTCTCTCCATCTCTCATACACACATTTACTCTCTACATTCTGTCTGTTACAACTTGTACATTTTTTCAAATATTTGCTAATACTGTGAAAAGTGTATTCTTGTTCCCATCATATACAACTGCCTTACAATACCTTTTTAATTTAGGATGATATATATAGGTGCCCAAAATTTTTCATAGGCTTGAACCGTATTATTTTTCTTTGCTATATACTGATCAAAAGATTGATACTTCTTAATCTTATTTTTGTATTTGGATTTGCTTCATTGAGTTTGCATTTGTAAATATAGTTTTTTGTAAGTATTATCAATAAATTCAGCAATAAACTTTCATCTTTACAGCCAAGGAAAATGTTTTCTTTGTTCAAAACAAAATTAACAAAATATAGTTTAAATCTGTTCGAAATAAATTGCCACAATCGATAAGATATAGGACAATCAAAGAACAAATGTTCAATGGTTTCATCATTTGCTTTACAAAAGGTACATAAGTGTGTATCTTTTAATTTTATTTTATACAAAAATGAATTCGTAGCTATAATCCTATGCAGAAATTTAAACTGAAAGTTTCACAAATAGGTGTCTCTGCATGATCTTTTCATAATTACAAAATATTCTGACCAATCAGTAATCTCTATATCCAACAATTTTTCCCATTTCAAAAATTTAGCTTTTTTATTAGATACAATTTTTTTTACAAAAGTATCAGTTGTATCATGTGTATCAAAATGAATATCTAAAAGGTTTTCTTTTAAGCAATCTTTGAAAGCTTTCGGAATTCTAGCAATCAATCTATAAAACATCAGGAAATTGTTAGTTTCTAATTTCTCTTGAATTTGCTCAAAACTATAAAATTGCTTATTTTCATGATTAATAAGATCACTCACAAACTGCACACCTCTGTTTTTCCATAATAAGTAATATGGAAAATCATCTAAAGAAGAAAAATTCAAAATATCTAATGATAAAGTGTCATTAACAGAAGAATCAGTATGTGGTTTTGCTTCACTGAGACAAAGTAAAACATCACTCCAGAAAGGGTTTTTTAAACTAACAGAAATTTCTCTAAGCTTTTCTTTCTGTAGATATAAAACTCTTTCACCACCATACTGTTTAAGGTCAGTTAAAAATAACTTCTGCCATTTACCCTCTGGATTAGTCAGGAGTCTTTTTATCCAACTAAGTTTTAGATAAATATTAAAAGAATGGATATGTATCATATTAAGCCCACCTTGAGTGATATCACCAATCAATGTATTACGCTTAACACGATCTGGTTTATTATTCCATATGAAGTTATAAAATAATGAAGTTAATTCATTTAACCTAGACTGTGTTAGGTTTGGCAATGCAGTCAGTAAGTGAACTAATTTTGAGAGAGCAAGAGATTTTATAACTGTAATTTTCCCCATTAATGTAAGTTTTCTATGTTGCCAGCTCTTTAAAATTGCAGAGACCTCCTTAATCTTCTTTGAAAAATTAATTTCTGTAATACGGTTTTATAGTTCATGTTTATCCTATACAAATGAGGAATTTTTAGAGGATCTCCCATTTAATAAATTATTTGTACTTTAATTTTTAGCTTCAGCTAAACAGAATAGACTAGCAAATATAAAAGTATCTACAAATAGAATTCTCACTTACCACCGACATCTCCATGCAACTCTTAATCTTCAACATCTTCCCCCCGTGACCCAAATGTAGCTCCCGACACTTAGGTCTATCTCCCTTGTAAAACTACACCTGCATGGTAGTTCAACTAAGGGGATCACGACACCCCGAATATAGGACCCCAGTGTAGCTGCAGACACCTGTTCCTTCACCACTGTCCCCTAGTCAAGGTACACAGAGCATAGTACCTAAGGGACATGGCCTCCAAATGCAACTCCTGACATTTGGTTATGCCTAAATGCACTCGGACCTGGACATCTAAGCATAGGGGGGACGTTCATAGATGTGAACCCCAAACACACCAGGCTTAACTTTCTATGCTTTAGTTTGTCCAAGTCCAAATAGTTCCACCTACCTGTTCCTGCGAGATTAGTAATTGTCAGTTCAGAGTGTCCTCTGAATAGAGGTGGTTGCATCAAAACAAGTTTCAACTGTTCTTTGGTTACATGTCCTCCGAAGAGGTCAGTCTTGAACATGTCCTCTAAAAAGAGGTAGCAGTTTCTCAAAAGAGGTCATTCCATTAGAACATGTCCTCTGGCGAGAGGTGGTTGCATCACAGCAAGTTGAATCGTTCTCTTGATCGAAGCAATTATCAGATCTTGTTGTGATCTTTCAGTGCAGATAATTTGTGTGCCTATTACAACCCAAGATATACAATTTCTATCAGCTTTTCTTGTTTATTTTTGCACTTTTGATGTGATTTAATGTTGTGGCTACTAATATTGTCAACCATTACCGTTTTATTTACAATTTGTCATGAATTTACAAAAAAGACAAAAGATTTTATCAACTAATATATTTTATTTTTATTAATCTGCATACTATTCAATACATTATCTACATATTATTATTAACATATTACAGAATTTCAAACACAGATACAATAAATGAATTATACAAACAAACAAAAATTAAAGTTGTTTTTGACACTAAAACACATGTCTCCATCACATTCTTAATCCTTTTTTCTTCTTCCAGACTTTAAGGATATCAGTTATATCTGTAAAACAAAACAATAGTAAATCATTACTTAAATAACATCATTTTGTGAACATGTATATTAAACTGGAAGCAGCAAATTTGTGTTAAAGCTATTGCATTGCTGAATTTAGACATTTGAAACAATAAATTTATTGAAAAACATAATGACAAATTGGCATCTAGTCATGTCGGCACCTAACGTTTGGTTATTTCGGCACCCAAGTCGTTATCATTTTGAGAAATTTTAGAAAAATCTAATCTTAAATTTAAAAGCTGCATACAATATACTAACCAGGTCTGCACTAGTTATAGGATATTGTTCACTTTTAAAATTATGATCATGATGATGAAATAAAATGTATTAACTCTGAATATTGTTTCTAATACTCGCCTCACAGCAGATATGAGCATTTTTTCAGTCAAATTAAGACATTATCAAGTAAAACAAGATGAACTGTGAGCTAATACTCACTTATGATACCCCCGCTCTTCGGCAAACAGGAAGTAGGAATCTGACGGGCTAATAAACGCTTCCCACGATATGGGGTACCTATATGAAGCTTGTGACCAAATATCAGATTTCTGCCATCAATAGTTGCTGAGAAAAATGCAACTAAAAATGGGTATATACAAAATGTATGTTCAATGTGTATAAAAATCAACAAAGTCGGCAAACAGGGAGTAGGAATCTGATGGGTCCAAAAACGCTTCCCACGATATGGGGTACCTATATGAAGCTTGTGACCAAATATCAGATCTCTGCCATCAATAGTTGCTGAGAAAAATGTGCATATATGTTCAATGTGTATAAAAACCAACTAAGTCGGCAAACAGGAAGTAGGAATCTGACGGGTCCAAAAACGCTACCCACAATATGGTATACCTATATGACGCTTGTGACCAAATATCAGATTTCTGCCATCAACAGTTACTGAGAAAAATATCTTGGACGAACGGACAGAGGTAAAACAGTATACCCCTGTCCCCCTTCGGGGAGCAGGGGTATAATGACAATTACATGAAGACTTTCAAATGTACGAATGAAAACAACATCAATTATACATAGGTGCCGATTTGACCAAGTGACATTTATCTAGGGGCCCAAATGAATATATTAGGTGCCGAAATGACCGAAGTGACTTGAATTTGTTTAACACCTCTGCATTTTTGTGTCTGTCCCAAGCCAGGTCTGTTTGCATTTTTGTTTTTTGTGTTCAATGATTTGAGGTGAGAGGTAGTTGTTTATTTTGTTGATATTGGTGGAAAAATGACCATCAATACACAATGTAGCAGAGAATCAGCAAATATCAGTTTTATAGTCTTTGGTTTGACACGACCAGGACTCAAACACATGATCTACCACATTCGAGGCAAGTTTTTGTATTATTTAATACATGTACATGAATATGCATGAAATATTTGTCACTGGACATTAAGCAACAATCAATCAATCATCCATCATTATAATATAATACAAATCATTTAACAATTACCTCCCTTAGCTGATGTTTGTTATAATTGAATGACAAGTTTTATTTTGTTTCAAGGCTTTTTCTAGAAATAGAGAGTTTTCTCACCACCACCCTCCCCCTATTTCCAAGAAGAAAAACAACAACAGTGGGATGTCAAATCAATTCTCAAGTGTGAACGTGATTGTTGTTTAACACAAAAAAAGGACTTCTACAGCTATATTATGGCAAGAATAAGATTAGCCACATTTCAATGAGATGCATGATGTTGATGTCTCCATTGTACTAGCCCAACATGCTTAGTTGGATCTTTATAGTGCTATCTAACTGAAGCAACAGTCCCAGATACATGTTGCTCCACTCTGACACATTATCATGATACCAAACCAACCAGTTCTGATATTATTCCTTAAGCTGTTTGCTTAGCAGAGAAGCACTAAATGCCAAATTTACAAGTTTTAGGTTTGAGCCAACCGGGCCTTGAACCCATAATCTACCACACTAACATGTGACAAGTTTATATTCACATAGCCACATTTTGTCAAGCGGTGAACTTCCAACCATCTAAAGAGTCATCGATATCATCAAAAAGTTACCTGTATGTTCTAAGATGTTGTTCGCCTGACACAAAACGATGAATTCTACCTGGTTACAGATACCGAGGGCAACATAGGCATCATATGTTTCTGGAATCCAATTGAAGTGACTGACCCACAGCTCCTACAAAGAAACATGGCCAAAATAAGCCTTACAAGGTATTTGGAATATTGTGAGCCTTATAAAGAAAACATGGCCAAATTGAGTCTTGCCAGGAATTTCCAGGTTTCCGGATAAAATGTGACAAGGCCATATAACAAGAGACTCCCAGGAGTCTTCATCACTCACCAGATTTTTGTGGTATTTTGCTTTTCAACTTGAGGTGTACTCAATACAACTATATGTGATAAAGTTTGTAAAAGACTTGTGACAGGTTGGTCGTTTTCTACGGGTACTCTGGTTTCCTCCACCAATAAAACTGCCATGATATAACTGAAATATTGTTGAAAGTGGAGTTAAACACCATAAACCTAAACCTGAGTATGAGTGGAACAGACAGTGTGAGGACATGTTTCCTCCACCAACAAAACTAAGTCACGATATAACTGAAATAGTGTTTAAGTGGTATTCTATAATCTAATATTATAGTGATTCATAAATTCCTCATAGGTAAAAAGTATTTTGTATCTGATATTCAATCATTTACAAAAATACACCATTTTCAAAACATATTTTGGTCATACACATATTACCACCTATTTTTATAAAGGGGTTAACCATATGTTCTGGCCCATGACCTGTTGCATATCTATCAACTCCTCATTTTCCTCTTTCAACTCTGACATGTTCAAAAACATCTTTCCCATATATATAACTTAATAGAATATCCCAAAGTATCTATGTCAGATGACACAAGAAAATAGTCAAGTCCACTCTGTTTTTTATCAGGGCCCCTCCATGTGTATTTCCTAACGCCAGGATTTTTTCTCTTGATCCATGTTATTAATCATTTGAAAGTATCTTAGGACTAAGATATGTCCCAAGTCGTGTTCTCGACCATGTCCTAACTTAGGACATGTCGCAAAATTTGTCTTTACTTTAGGACATCTATGGAGGTGTGACCCAGGCCTCTACAATAACTTTTTTTCAAACTTGTCCCTTTGGGCAAGTAACTTTCTAGATTGACTTGTCCGAATTAAAACATCACTTGTCCAAAAATTTTGACCCGAAGATTAAAAAAAAGAAAGAAAGAGTTTTGGTTATGTGGTAGAAACAAGACATAGGCATTTCATGAAATTCTTGAAAATGTTCTAAAAGTACTCAGAACTTTGTTTTTTTCATATATTTATGAATCAAAAGACTATAAAATAATTAGTACCCTGGTATTTGAAACAGATGCAGTGACCACCCAGGACTGAGGTATTCCGGAATTTGCTCATTAAGCAATTTGCTATATATATATAGTCAAACTTGTCTATAGCGACCATTGAAGGGAATTCTGAAAAAGGTCGTATAAGACAAGGAGTCTTTATATAGAGGTTATGATATTTGCTCCCAAAATCTGGAAAGATGAAACCACCTAGTTCGGGTATATTATCCGCATCAACGTTTAACCCGTTCGTGTGGAGGACAAATGCATGAATAGAGCTTAAATTATGGCAAGAAAAGGGTATAATGAAATATAAAACGTGTTCAATTATCGTTAAATATTTCCATCTTTTGTGGGTGAAATTTAGAGAGAAACAAAAGGATAATTAAATCCTTGATTTAATATAACTCCTTGATTAAATGATCGACTTTTTTACTTTTTTTCAACAGCTATTGTTTTCGTAATTACAATTAAACTTTATGATCAGAAGAATGAAATTTACTGACAAACGTTTTCAACTTAAATCACTCGCCGGTAGCTATAAATAGCCTAATCACACAATCAGCCTGTGTTTACCTTGACTGTTACCGCACATTAAAACGAATGTTGACAGAAATATATGCTGGGAACCAGTACTTCATAATTCAATAATTTTCAAAAACACGATGTTTATTTATAAAAGGGAATGATTAAAATGGGTTTTTCTAAAGTAAACAATTTTAAATATTTGATATAAATAAGAAAAAAAAAAAACAAAAAACAAAAAACAACAAACAAAACAGCAATAATAAATCATCACGTGTACAACTCTACCAAAAAATGGCAGTCTCACATATAACGCTAATCGTGACTTCATTTGATATGAAAAATCTAATTATTATGAACTAGTATTAGTAACAGGTAGGGACTTTGTAAACATGTACTTTTGGGAGTGAGATGTTGTCAGTAGATCATGCAAATATCGACTAGAGGGATAGTCAATCTATGTCTACCATGCGTAGTATGGCGAGGAAATATAACCAGTATCTAATTTGCATATACCGTAATTTACGGACAATAGGTCGATATGCTGCTTTTCGGCTAAATTTTTTGGGAAATACTAAGATAGGTCGAAGCTAGTTCTAATAATAAAACCCTAAATGCTCGCTTACTCGCAAGGGTTATAACGGGATGCCATTACACGTAATGGAGCAGCCGCCGAGATTTTTTGCGCTCGCTTACAGAGCCTCTGACGCCTGCATTTATCAATAATAAGACATAACCTTTCCGTTTGTCCATTATTATAACAAGTTTTTATCACCTACCAGTATTTTAGAATGTAATTCCCACAAAATAAAAATCTTATCTCTGAACATTTTGAATTTCGTCATTTCCGGCCTCACTATTTGGATGTCGATACCATATTTGGCGATTTAGGCGTGAATGTATGTAGTAAGAAATACCATATTTAGAAAAGCTCCGCCTTCCGTAGTTTCCGGTTATGGAAAACGATCGATAAATTTGAACAAGGTTGTTGCTACCTTTGAAAAGCATATATTTCTCAGCCAAACCGATTTAACAAGGACTGGGATCATCAGTAATAGTTATAATGAAATGTTTGAAGCGTAAATAGTGAGTTTTTATGTTTCAACTGCAACTTTTTTTTTGCTCCATTGTGACGAATGGGACCGCGTTGTAGCTCTGCCGAGACACAAGTTTGTCACAGGAGCTACATTATTGCAGCTAGGTCGAAGCATTCCATAGGTCGAGGATGCCGATGACAACTTGGGTAAGTATCGTCACATCAAACTTTTTTTGTGTTTTTTTTTTTTTACATCGGTAAACATTTGCCCTATAACGACGTTCTTCGGTAAGTATATGTAAGTATTAACTCAAGAATACTATTCTTATGTGTCATAAACGAAATAATTATGAAAATCAAATTAAATAAAATTTTGTTTTTAAACTTGTTTTTTACGGGGAGTCTGGTAGCCAGACATCGATGACATTCAAATCAGGCCATCTGTGGGTGTCACAATAGATGGTAAACGGATGTTCATACAATAAAATAATCAAGCTGTCAAAACAATGTATCACCTTGTGCAGTTTTATTGACATACCTTTAAGCTGTGTTTAATTAGTAGTACACAAATTATGTGATCGTCTCGGTCCAGTAAATTTTCAATCAGCTGATCAGGATAATTAAGTGCTGACTGATGTTCACCTGTGTTGATTATCTCATGGTGATTATTTTATTTGTTCCTAATTGACCAATTCAAGTGTAGAACATTCTAGTTTAACGAAATCGATAATTATTTTCCAGTATATTTAGTATAAAAAGCTTGTTCTCCACGTGTATTCAAATTATTGTGAGATGTAATGCAACCGCCATTTTTTACTAAAACCCTGTGCGCATGCTCGTGGTAGATGGAAAACCTATATAGCTATATTTAGATATTTTGTGACAATAATTTTATATTGTAAAACGATCCACCCTGTGATTTTTTTTCAACAACATACATTTTTTATAGTATATATTTTATTATACAATTCAATATTGAACTGATTTTCGCTAACACTTCAATCATTGAATATTATTGATTTTTTTCGGATGTTGAACATTTTTTCCCCGGAATTGCACCCCTTGTTAGTATACTTTTATTCCCCAAGAACATCGATGATTTCAGTCTTCTTATTCAGAAAAAAAACCTACAGCAAATTCAAGGTATACTGTAAACAAAATCGTCATTTTTATCGAGATTTTTTTTTAGGGATTCCAGATTTTTTTAACTTCATCCTTGTATAGGTCGATGTGGACGATATGTCGAAGCCAGCATGTTGAGGAAAAAAATATCGACCTATCGTCCGTAAATTACGGGTACGTTATCGGCAATGAAAGAAACATATTTTGGAACTATTTAATATGAAATAAAGTAAAACTATTGATCAAACTCGCATTTGCAAGAAAAGTTACGGTGATCCTTTAGAGTATTTCTGTATGGGCTTATTTGTTTTACTTGTCCCGACGGACAAGTGACCAACACATTTCACTTGTCCAACGGACGTTTCCACTTGTCCCGGACAATCGGACAAACGTTATTGTCAAGGCCTGAGTGTCTTAAGATGGTCCTAACCCCCGAAATTGTAATATAGTTTGATATTTTGTACCAAAAACGAACTTTAAGTTGTAGATCATGATTGACATAAACCTTTATACTGTTCTAAAATCTAAATAAGTTAATTCACAATGATTTTTCTATTATAACTTAAACGGCGCACGAGATATATTTTGTTCATCTTTAATCAGTAATTCATTTAATGTTTGAAATCAGCTCACTCGAAAGTAACCACACACAAAACCAGAGGCTCTCAAGAGCCTGTATCGTTCACCTGGTTATAAAAAGAACCAATTGGTCCTATGTAAAAACTATGTCCTGCAGTGGTATTCATCTTGGAATTACGATCAACATAAAAAACACAAAGTTTGTAAAGGACCTTCCAATGATTGATGCACAGTTTAGGTTCAATCAGTGCAATAGCTTCAGAGAAGAATTTATTTCTGTATTTTCCCCATATGGTCCTGTGTTAATACTATGACCTGTGGTGGCAGCCATCTTGGATTTCCGATCGGCATAAAAAACAGAAAATTTGTAGAGGACCTTCCAATGATCATTCCTGGGCAGTTTGGTTTCAATTGTCCAAGTGGTTTCAGAGAAGAAGTGTTTTGAAACATTTTTCCCATAGGGTCCAATGTTAAACTAAGTCCTGCCGTAGCCGCCATTTTAAATTTCATATCAGAACAAAAAACGTAAAGTTTGTAGAGGACCATCCAATGAACATTCATGTACAGTTTGGCTTTAATCATATTTGTAGTTTCTGAGAAGAAGGCATTTGAACATTTTCCCATAGGGTTCAATGTTAATCTATGTATTGCGGTGGCGGCCATCTTGGATTTCCGATCGGCATATAAAACACACACTTTGTAGAGGACCTTCCAATGATCATTCCTGGGCAGTTTGGTTTCAATTGTCCAAGTGGTTTCAGAGAAGCGTTTTGAAACATTTTTCCCATAGGGTCCAATGTTAAACTAAGTCCTGCCGTAGCCGCCATTTTGAATTTCATATCGGAACAAAAAACCTTAAGATTGTAGAGGACCATCCAATGAACATTCATGTACAGTTTGGCTTTAATCATATTTGTAGTTTCTGAGAAGAAGGCATTTGAACATTTTCCCATAGGGTTCAATGTTAATCTATGTATTGCGGTGGCGGCCATCTTGGATTTCCGATCGGCATATAAAACACACACTTTGTAGAGGACCTTCCAATGATCATTCCTGGGCAGTTTGGTTTCAATTGTCCAAGTGGTTTCAGAGAAGAAGCGTTTTGAAACATTTTTCCCATAGGGTCCAATGTTAAACTAAGTCCTGCCGTAACCGCCATTTTGAATTTCATATCGGAACAAAAAACCTTAAGATTGTAGAGGACCATCCAATGAACATTCATGTACAGTTTGGCTTTAATCATATTTGTAGTTTCTGAGAAGAAGGCATTTGAACATTTTCCCATAGGGTTCAATGTTAATCTATGTATTGCGGTGGCGGCCATCTTGGATTTCCGATCGGCATATAAAACACACACTTTGTAGAGGACCTTCCAATGATCATTCCTGGGCAGTTTGGTTTCAATTGTCCAAGTGGTTTCAGAGAAGAAGCGTTTTGAAACATTTTTCCCATAGGGTCCAATGTTAAACTAAGTCCTGCCGTAGCCGCCATTTTGAATTTCATATCGGAACAAAAAACCTTAAGATTGTAGAGGACCATCCAATGAACATTCATGTACAGTTTGGCTTTAATCATATTTGTAGTTTCTGAGAAGAAGGCATTTGAACATTTTCCCATAGGGTTCAATGTTAATCTATGTCCTGTGGTGGTGGCCATCTTGGATTTCCGATCGGCATATAAAACACACACTTTGTAGAGGACCTTCCAATGATCATTCCTGGGCAGTTTGGTTTCAATTGTCCAAGTGGTTTCAGAGAAGAAGCATTTTGAAACATTTTTCCCATAGGGTCCAATGTTAAACTAAGTCCTGCCGTAGCCGCCATTTTGAATTTCATATCGGAACAAAAAACCTTAAGATTGTAGAGGACCATCCAATGAACATTCATGTACAGTTTGGCTTTAATCATATTTGTAGTTTCTGAGAAGAAGGCATTTGAACATTTTCCCATAGGGTCCAATGTTAATCTATGTCCTGCGGTGGCAGCCATCTTGGATTTCCGATCGGCATAAAAAACAGTAACTTGGTAAAGGACATTCCAATGATCACTCCTTTACAGTTTGGGTTCAGTCAGTTCATTAGTTTCAGAGAAGAAGATCTTTGAAATTTCAGCCATATTATTGGCCCTGGCAGCCATGTTGAATATCCGACTGGAACGAAAAACAGTGACTTTGTAGAGGACCATCCAAGGAACATTCCTGCTAAGTTTGGTTCCAATTGGCCCAGTGGTTTCAGAGAAGAAGCTTGAAATGTGAAAAGTTTACAGACGACAGACAACATACGACAGACGCCAAGTGATGGCAATAGTTCACCTGGACCTTTGGTCCAGGTGAACTAATAACGATAATGACTGTATTTCATCATAAAAAAGTTTTACACATTAGTTCCATATCGTATATGAACCTCAGAACTACGTAATGTTTTAGACAATTCCAAATTAAAGAAAACAAGAAAGTCTCAACGTAAAAAATAAATAAAATTGAAAAAAATCTTTATTTACCTCTTATATTTGATCTTAGGATACTTTCGAGAACACGGCCCTTGGTTTAAATTAAATAATAACCTTTTAAAAAATTCTGGATTATCTTCATTAGGACCATATATTGCAACTAATGTCATTCTAGAGTCTTGAATATTAATATCTAGAATAATAAAGTTGTCACGTTCATCAATAATTTCCTGATTTATCTGAAATTTAAATGAATTTTTCAAAAAGTGCTGCTACCCCCTGCTTACACTGGAGTGAGAACTAAACCGGCTTGTATATCCCCATTCATGTTGCCATTGTTTTTGTATCTACTAAGATTGTTATATCATACATATCTCAACATTTAATAAAAAAAATATATCACAACACTTTACATTATTTGATAGTCCCCTACAATTAACTGACCCAATGACTACAGCTGAGATACATTAAGAAAAAAACATGACAAAAATACTGTCTTGAAAATATAAAAACGCATATAACAGCATGCCCATTCACGTACTGCAGTACGTGTTTCACGTAGAATAAAAATCATGCACGTATAATTGAAAGAACCCTACGTGTGTGCATGTAAAGAACCCGTTGTGAGCACTATAAAAATTACCTTTTGTTTACAATTCACTTCAAAGTACGTAATAGAGTTGTTCTGATTAGTTAAATAACCATTTTTGTTGTTTAACCAGCAGCAATGTTTTATTTATTCAACTGCTAGCTTTTTGTCGAAATTGAGAGCAAAGAAGGTAGAAAAACTGCATATTTCGTCATTTTACCAAAAAATGAAATACCGGAATCGGATTCCGGAACGACTATTTCCAGTTTTGCCGATAATGAAAAAAAAAAATTAATCCCGACCGACCGACCCTAGATTTTTTTGACATG
The DNA here is from genome assembly GCA_963680875.1 of Bathymodiolus brooksi. Lineage (NCBI taxonomy): Eukaryota > Metazoa > Mollusca > Bivalvia > Mytilida > Modiolidae > Bathymodiolus > Bathymodiolus brooksi. The sequence continues at coordinate 26,816,620 of OY804589.1, forward strand.
TGACAGTAAACACACTATTTTTTTTTTTGGCCTAATATTTACAAAAAACAGCATGGTGCATGGCCTTGTGTGGAGAAAATGCAGTTCATTTTCTTTGTACCCCCAAATGAAGAGTTAGAGGGTACATTGCACCCCCAAAAATTTGGATGTACCCCTAAAAATGAAGGTAAAAGGGTACATGTACCCCCAGATGAAAAAACCTGTGGGCATACTGATATAAACTATCAATGTATCTGGAAGTGGCATTGTATATACAAAAAAAATTAATACCTTGTAAATAGCATACAATTCTACACTGCCATAAGCCTCATGTATGTACTCGTATTGTTCGTTTTCAAAAGACATATACAATTTGCCCCCCTTCCAGATACTCCAAATTTTCATCCAGAAACCTAACCTGTATTTAATGGTCCACAGCATTGTGTTAGATTGAAAAGATTTGGTCGAGCCATACCTTAAATATCATCCGGAAACCTAAAAAGTCCCTATCTTCTAAGAGAAAAAGGGCCATAATTCATGAACGGTAAAGGTCAATTTCACCATAATCAAACTTAATCTGTATTTTATGGAACATCGCATTGTGGTAAAGTTTGAAAAATCGTACCTTAAATATCATCCGGAAACCTAGAAAGTCCCTATTTTCTAAGAGAAAAAGGGCCATAACTTATGAATGGTAAATGTGAAATACACCATAATCAAACTTAACCTGTATTTTATGGTATACAGCATTGTGTTAAAGTTTGAAAAAATTTGGTTGAGCGGTACTTTAAATATCATTCGGAAACCTAAAAAGTCCCTATTTTCTAAGAGAAAAAGGGCCACAACTCATGAACGGTAAATGTGAAATACACCGTAATCAAAGTTAACCTGTATTTTATGGTACACAGTGTGAAAGTTTGAAAAGATTTGGTTAAGCCATACTTTAAATATCATCCGGAAACCTAAAAGTCCCTATTTTCTAAGAGAAAAAGGGCCATAACTCAGGAACGGTAAATGTGAAATACACCGTAATCTAACATAACCTGCATTTAATGGTCCACAGCATTGTGTTAAAGTTTGAAAAGATTTGGTTAAGCCATACTTTAAATATCATCCGGAAACCTAAAAAGTCCCTATTTTCTAAGAGAAAAAGGGCCATAACTCATGAACGTTAAATGTGAAATACACCGTAATCAAACTTATCCTGTATTTTATGGTACACAGTGTGAAACTTCGAAAAGATTTGGTTGAGCGGTACTTTAATTATTATCCGGAAACCAAAAGTGTGACGGACAGATGGACATGAGCATCCCCCCTCCCCCCACTCTCGTCGAACTGGGGTATAAATAGGAGAAGAAAATTTGAAGTATTAATGCTGTTTAAATTTAGTTCATTTAACTATGTATTTCAGTCCAAGTTAAAAAAAAATTATAAATATAGATTGTGCCTATACACACAATAAGCAAAAGTAGGTCATAGAATATAAAAATATTGGTGAAGTAACCTAGTTTTGTTTTTTCACATAAATAGCATACATGTGCCTATAATAAGTAAAAGTGGATCATAGAGTGTAAAGGTATGAGTTAAGTAAACCTTATGGGATTCACCCACCCCTTTTCATGAGAGGTGGCACATGTCGTTTATCAGTTATTTGATTCCAAGATGGTGGACGACGATCAGCTGTGGTCAGTGCTGAAGCTCAAAAATAGTCTACTACGCCGAAACGCATCAACAAACGGTCGAAAAACTTACTTGATTGAAAGGTACAGTCAGTGGACATAAGTATTTGTCACCCTCGATTTTACGCTATATATTTCATATAAAACCACATTTTTCAATTCTCACTTAAAATATGTACAGCTGCAATCAATCCTGAACAATCTCTACCTGCCTGGGCTGTCAACTTTATCAATTTCTGAAAACAAGGACATAATAATGACAGTATTTGTTAAGATAAATTTAGAGTTCACATCTAATATTTTATGGTACTAACCTTTACTTTTTTTAAAGGTCATATTTCTGTGGTATTGTACATGTATATACAATATTGATATTATCCTAAACAAGATGAACTGTGAGCTAATACTCACTTATGATACCCCCGCTCTTCGGCAAACAGGAAGTAGGAATCTGATGGGTCCAAAAACGCTTCCCACGATATGGGGTACCTTTATGAAGCTTGTGACCAAATATCAGATTTCTGCCATCAATAGTTGCTGAGAAAAATGCGACGAAAAATGAGCATATATGTTCAATGTGTATAAAAATCAACAAAGTCGGCAAACAGGAAGTAGGAATCTGATGGGTCCAAAAACGCTTCCCACGATATGGGGTACCTATATGAGAAGCTTGTGACCAAATATCAGATTTCTGCCATCAATAGTTGCTGAGAAAAATGTGCATATATGCTCAATGTGTATAAAAACCAACTAAGTCGGCAAACAGGAAGTAGGAATCTGACGGGTCCAAAAACGCTACCCACAATATGGTATACCTATATGACGCTTGTGACCAAATATCAGATTTCTGCCATCAACTGTTACTGAGAAAAATGCGACGAAATATATCTTGGACGGACGGAAGGACAGAGGTAAAACAGTATACCCCCCTCTCCCTTCGGGGAGCGGGGGTATAAAAATTATTAACTTTCATTTTTTTAACCATTAACTCAAAGGAAAATGTATATGCAATCACCACTAATGTTGTGAGTTTCACCCTGCTCATGGAGTGGTGTATTCGATACAACATTAAATGATAAAATTTGTCAGTGAATTGTGGCTTTCTCCGATTACTCTAGTTTCCTCTACCAATGAAACAGACTGCCACGACATAACTAAAATATTGTTTAAAAGTGGCGTTAGTGCCGTGTTACACATAACCCTATTTTTAATTTTTATATGTTAACTTTTGTGTTCTGAATATTTGTATATACTGGACCCTCCGAGACAATTACAACACATACCTTTAGAATTGTATTATATTGATGGATTCTGTATAACATCCTGTTCATTAAATCTTCAAAGGCACGGTCTGGGTCACTCATGATTAAACTGACAGCCTGAAATTCAATTTAAGAATTAAAAATAAGTTTGATGATAAAGAGCTATAAATCAGAAGCTGTAAATTAAAGAAGGACATACAATAAAATGGCTAAAGGAGAAAAACACAACAATGTAAGCAGTGGTCTACAAAACACTAGAATAAATAAGCAACATATTTTTAGTTTTATTGGTGGAGGAAACAGGAATACCCGGAGAAAACCACCGACCTGTCGCAAGTCACTGACAAACAATCACATAATATTATATTGAGTACACCTTGCCATAATCGGGATTCGAACACAAAACTTTAGTGGTGATAGACACTGAGTGCATATGTAGTTGTAAATCCAACTACCATACAACCACGACGGCACGATGATGGTTATGTCCTGGGCATTAAATTTGGTACTAACTGTTATTTTTTAATTCTTTACAAAATTGAAAATTTGTGTGTTTTTTTATACACTGCAATCCAAGATGGTAACAGACATAGTATGGCTTCAAAGGGAAAATGATTCATTTATCGTCTTTAAAGAAACAACTAAACTAATATAACCCAACGCTATCATTGGATTGTCCTTTACATAAAATGTGAATTTTCTAAGGGACAGCAATCCAAGATGGTCACCACTACAATTAACAGAGGTTTCTATAGGAAAAGATATGATATGCCAAATGTTGTTTAATAATAATATTGTCCACGAGTCTCTTCTAAAAGTGATTCAGATGAACAATACCGGTTGTCAAGAACCTCTGGTTATTTAAGTTATTGTGTTGAGAAGACAATTCTCAAAATCCTTATTTTTTTAAAACAAAAATATGAACATCCTTAAAAACAATGTTCATAGTTCTTGAGTCTGAAAACTCATGAAGAGATTTACATGTAGAATCATTAATCCAAAATCTGTGAAATATCTTTTTTTCAATCAATTTAACTTTTGCATCAATAAGACTCAATTCTCAAAATCCCTATTTTTTTCAAGGTAAAACTATGATTTTCCCCAACACTGCTGTTTACATGTGAATGCCGCACGTGCGATCTGATTGGTCGAATTGACCAATCAAATCGCACGTAGGAATTTGGTACGCTCTCACATGTAAACAACATGGAAGAGGATTTCAAAACCTGCAAATTCTGTTAAAAATTGCTAAAAAGTTACAGATAGGTAAAGATTATGACAAAAAGGAATATGAATATCAAAAATATATTGATTATGCTTTAAAGGGGTACCAACATTATGGCAAATAAGGTCCAGACACCAGTACAAAACTATTTTGAAAAAGTGTTGTATGAAAATTTGACTTTTGAGATTCCTCCCTTGTCGTTTTTAAGAGTTGTCAGTCGAGGGATAAAAAAAATCGTAACAAGCCGCTGTGGTCAAATAAAGAATACATTTTTTGTACATTTTTCATGAAGATGTAAACAGAATGTAATGAACACCAATTTAAATTATCATAATTATTGAGGTAATTACATATGATTGTCTATTTATATTTCAAAGATAAAATAAGTTGAAAATTGTGAACAAATGTATTGTTCTTTTTACATTTTAGTGTATTTTTCATGAAAAACGTATGAGGGTACCCCTATTTAAAGACCCATAAAAAAAAATTCTATTGAAAATAATACCTCCTTTTTTTTCTTTTTTCGGATTCTGAATGTTAAAATGTCTATGATGCTTTTGGTACATGTATGTTGTTTTTTGAATATTTACTAAAAAGAAAAGGCATAAAATAAAAATTTTCCCCCAAAAAAAAGTTGCCTACCAACCTATGAATATGAACCCATATCTTGGTTTTAGAAAGGCAGTTGACTTCAAATCTTTATGTTTTCAATTATTAAAATGTTGTACAAAGAATTAAAGTAAAAAAATATTAATAAATATGATGTTTCATGCAAGTTGCTATTGATAGAAACATGTACCTATGGGGGGGGTATTACCTGATTCAGGGTGATCCGCAAAATTTTAATATGTACTGTCAGGCGAATTCTGGATCAACCGAACTTGGCAACCACAATACTAGTATAAACATTTTATTCCGGTATTGTAAGTACATGATAAGTATAAGTATATTAAAGAGGCATTAGCTACGATTTTGACCAAAAATATTATGTTTTGGAAATTGGTAAATAGCTTTAAAATGATGAAATAAAGGTAAATATTTCACATTAAACAGCTTATCGTACCACTTTTCGCCTTTTGAGAACGAAAATTACCATCGATTTATTATTTCCTTGCAAGCAAATAATTTGACCTCGCTTTCTCCGTATGCAACTGACCTTACTAGTGACAGGTAAAAATGAATAATTTGTATTTTGTCGCTTATTAACTGCAAACTTGCATGGTTCTTTGTCCGCAATTAACGCTGACTAAAAGCAGATTCACAGAAAATAAGAAATAAGTGCATTGTACTGATTTAATGACGATTCGGCAAACCCTGTAAACAATGTCGATAATTTATAAGATGGCATCCATTTCTTGATCGATCTCAAAACACGAGCAGTTACACCTTTTCCCCCCGATGCGCGTACATTTCATAACATTTATAAGTTACAGAAACACGTTTTATTAAGGCATCAATCATATCTGATTTTGGCAGATAATGCCCCTTTAAACAAGGTTGATTATATAAATAAATCTAAAAGTTCTTCAAGGTAGGTATATTTAATCTAAATAATTGCAACTATAATTTTAATATAGCAGTGTGGGAAACGACCGCTCGCCAATGGCGAGTGGAAATTTCGGGTGGCGAGTAAGATCCACTTTATACTCGCTGGTCTGGCGAGTAGGAACATGAAAACGCTTGCCACGATAACTGGTTACAGCTTTATAATATCATAGCTCCCAAACAGTTAATGTTCTGTTAACTGTAGTGTACATGTCATTTATCCAACATTTTATTAATCATTGTAATCGATTAGAAAACATTCCGCCATGAGTCATGACACTTCATTTCTGTCAACAGAAAAGTTAAGTATACAATCCCGACCCCGCATAATTTTGCCAAGGTCGATTTCACGATTAAATGAAATATTGTTTCATTACAAATAGATGTGATGACTTTTAAAATTAATGCAAATAAAATAATTTGGTTTTGAAATATTTCAAACGAATTTGTATCGAAAACCTACGCGAAAACATAAAGTTAAATATGTGTCGGAACCGGGTTTGACATACATGTTTTATACCGCGCATTAAAACTTAAAAGACGAAGACAACGAAATTGAGGAAGAAGAGATCAACGCAGCTCTTAAAAGAGTGTTGATCCTTCTTGACGAAGTTAATGACTTGTCAAAATCTGCAAAATAAATTGTTGAACATTACTGTATTGTTTATTTGGTATTTGTTGGCGAGTTTAAAAAAAATGTCACTCGCCAAACATGGCGAGCTCTATTTCATTTTGGCGAGTACTTGTTTCAGTCCACTCGCCATTTTGGCGAGTGTTTGAAAAAAATGGTTTCCCACACTGATATAGTTATGAACATAAAAAAAAGTTATTGTTTAATATTGATAACAATTTCAAAATATAACAATTAAATGCAAAAAGTTGAATTAACAATAATTATTGGGGAAAATGCTTTTTAAGGAATTTGAATAAATTATTTGAAAAGCTAGAATGGCTCACTGTCTATTGATTAATTACCATAAGGCAACCCTTATGTTTAAATGTACTAATAACTTAGCTCCTGAATACTTATGTTCAATGTTTAATAGTATCAATGAAAATTGTCCTTATGGCTTAAGATCTGCACAATCAAATAATTTGCAAGTTCCACATCCAAAAAGTGAATATTTTAAAAGAACTTTTCTATACTCTGGCACAAATCTATGGAATTCTCTCCCATCCAACATTAAAAGTCTAAACAATGTGATATGTTTCAAAACCAAAGTAAAAGATTATCTGTTAAGATTTCAAATTGAGAATGCCTAATTTCCAAGATCTCTTGTACTGTAATATCTGTATATACCAATGGACTTTTCAGTATTATTTTTTGTTGTTGTATTTAACAGTAGCTTTTTTTTTAATTAGCATTTAATATTATTTCCTAGTCAATTTTTCATCATCATATTTTTTTTTTTTTTTTGCATGAGATTTATATGTTACATATACATTGTAGTTTAAGTTTCAGAGGGCCTCATCTGAGATTAGCTTTGCTAACTGAGTTACCCTCTTTAAATAAAGAATTTATTGTTATTATTATTATAAAGGGAGATAATCATAGTACTGTATAGTATTGTTTAAATTACTACTGAAAAAGTTTTTTGAGTAAACAAAAATAAGTTTGAACCAATAGTGATTAACATATTTCAATGTAAAATACAATAATTAAGATTTTTTTGTACTATTTTAGTAGCCCTTAAAAGGGCTGTTTATTGAATTCTGCATTCTGTACAAAGGTTGGTTCAAACTTGGTGTTTATTAAGTACTTACAAAATAGATGTGTTCTGTCAGTCCATTAACCCATGGTCATGGATCAAATAATTCTCACACGTGGGGCCATCATCGATTTTCCTGGCGCGATATATTTACACGTCACAATGGTGTGAACTCAAATCAAAATCAACACAGCGTTTTTTGTTGTGGATTTTTTCGGTGTTTTTTTCTTTGGCGGTTGGGGAGGCAGTAGCATAGCTAGAGGGGGTGGTCCGCCCAGATGGCACTTACGGACCTGTTGTATAAGCCTGTATAGAAAAATGTCGGGTTCACTACTTAAGTTGAAGGATCTTTTCATCTTTCGAGTTACTTTAAACATTAAACAATTATTGCCTTCAATGACAATGGATGTAAACATCCAGAATTGTTAACCTGAAGGGGTTTGTTTTCCCGAGGGAAACAACCCCTTGAGGGTTAACAATTCTGATGTTTACAATCCATTGAAGACAATAACTGTTTTATTATACCGAACAACAGACCAAGGATTGGGCATATTTAAATAAATATATGTATTTAAACAAAATGTGTGCTTAATAACTTTTGACAAATTTTTAACAAATGTTAAACTATTTCATGTTTATATTAAAGTTCACAACACATCCAGTGATATAGAGCACAAACCGGCCATCAGTAATATTTTTGCTAGCCTTTCCGAATTTAGAAGTAGAAGCATTAGCGACTGCCATCCTGCTGGTCCGACCAAATTGTAAACAAACAGACGACAATGTCACTGCTGGAGAGAGTTGTTTCCCCTTTGAGGCACGCAATGGGTTGTTTACCGGTGTCGTAAAATTTTTAGCTACCCATGAAAATTAGCTACCTCAAACTTCCGATAGCTAATTTTCATACGACGGAGCATAATAATTAGCTACCTATGAAAATTAGCTACTTGTAGCATAAACTTATAGGATTTGTCTCCCTTATTATGTTTACCAAAATACAGATTGTGTGTTTCCAATGGAGAGGCAAAGTGAAAAACGGCATGTACATAAACAGGAAAAGAGTTACTAATTGACAAAGAGAGACATATAGATCTCAGGGGCGGATCCAGGGGGGGTGGGAGGGTGCGGCACCCCCCCCCCTAAAATAGGAAAAAATATTATTTTTTGGGCGTAAAATCGTGATTTTTCAAACGAAATACCCCAAAAATGTTCGTGCCTCCCTCCGCTCGGCGCATTTTTTTCAAGTGCGCCCCCCCTAACTTGAAATCCTGGATCCGCCCCCTGGATCTGTACACAATAAACAATAGATATTTGTGGTGTTCATAGTTGAAAAACAAAATGCTACCTATATGGCTGTATAGCATGTGATTAAGTTACAAACTATCTTTTTTCAATTTACCATCGCGATGTATCATTTTTACAGCTATTAAAAAATAGATTGGTACTTTATACTTTATAATGATTTTATTGTCAATATATATATACAATTGGATTGGGAACAAGTTTTTACAACTTACTAGTCCCTCTCCATACAAATACATTAATAGCATAAACAAAACAAATCAAATGACAGCAAATGTACAGGCTATATCAATTATAATTAGTAAATTAAGCAAAATCATGTCAAACTAAGCATACATATTAAATATTGTTTTGATATTTAATAGATTGGTGGACTATATATGGTAGAATTTAATATTTATGTGATGTTCAAACTATGCAAATTATTCTTTAACTTAATAAGATCATATATGATAATTATTAATCACACTTTTATTATTGCTAACCGTGTTACCCTCTTGAAATAAAGAAATTAACTCATTTACTTACTTATTGACACTATCTTCTGAATTCAAAAAATAAATAAAATTATGTTCCATATATACTTAATAATGAAAATTGGGAACTTTATTTATTACAATATTAAAGAACTGGTAGCTATTAGATTAATTTCAATTCGAAACTGAAACTATTTGCACACTCTTGATGACAATTTCTTATTTGGATTTGTAAAAATAGAACCCTAAATCATAAATTTCCAACAGAATGTGGAAGATGGCAAAATATGTGTACAGAACATGGTTTGACCCGATCGGGACTCGAACACACGATCTACCGCATTCGAGGCGAGCACGCTAACGATTACACTACCGATGAGAGTCTTTGGTGAGCATTTCTGGTCTGTTTCTCAGCGAATACATATATTTCACTTTGTTGTCGACTGTCCCTTATATGAAAATATTAGAGTAAAATTTTTTGATAAAGTTATTGACTTATGTCCAAATTTTAGATACATGGACACATCATCAAAATTTGTCTGGCTATTTACTAATGAACATGAACAAGTTTTGAAAAAATTAGGTAGTTTTATAGAGGAATGTTTTTTGCTGCGAGGACACAATTGATCCTATAGATATCATTAGGTTAGGTGAATTATTATAGTTATTATACATGTTATATTATATTAAATATGAATTGATTTATGGTGGTATTTGATAGGCTCTGATCTGGCCGTGCAGTCACTGAACATAAATATGTTTTCCTGTTTTTTGTGTGTGTTTACATGTATGTCTCCAATCATTTCAATCATTGTATTAAATTGTTTGCCTCTTGTGGGCCCTTAATTGGCAATAACAAATTCTTATTCTTATTCTTATATTGTCCAGGGGCGGATCCAGGATTTCAAGTTAGGGGGGGGGGGCAAATTTTAAAAAATTGCGCCGAGCGGAGGGAGGCGCGAAAAATTTTGGGGTATTTCGTGTGAAAAATCACTATTTTTTGCAAAAAAATCTTATTTTTTCAAATTTATGGGGGGGAGGGGGGCGCCGAATGCGCGCCCACTGGATCCGCCCCTGTTGTCTACATAAATGACAATAGATAACGTAACAATACAAAATACATTGCGCAACGCACGGTCAACTTTTCGCGCTTTCACAATCCTTCGGCAGAAGACACATAAAAAGCGACTTTTTGAGTACATGTATATAAACAAATTCATATTTCAAACCAAAGATTATCAACTGGTATTTGTTGCTTATAATGCAAAGCACGCAGAATTAAGGAGAAAGAGCAAAGACTGGTTGCTTCGGAATCAGGATAATGTGTCAGAGTGGAGCGACATGTATATCCGCGGACTGTTGTTTCCGTTAGCTAACATAAAAAAAAACTAAGCGTGTTGGTCTAGAAAAAAGCGGACATCATCATCATCTCATTAACTTGGTCTCGCCATGATATAGCTATAAAATTGCTGAGTTGGCGTTAAAAAACAATCGCTCACTCACTAAAGCTGTTACGTACAGTTTTTATATTTCCCCGACAATGTACGTATATTGTGTTTATTCTGCAATGTCTTATAGTTAAAAAAAACAAAACTGGCAAATTGTCTAAAAAGAGCAGAAACAGACATCGTTCTAAGCGTTTTAGACGTCCGCGCTTATAGTGTAAGTTTCTCGGCGTCGCTCGACATGAATCAGTTACCAGAAAAACTATATCTTGGTCAAAATCTTAAGCAATATGTGATGAAAGAAGCTGTTATATATAAAATCCTTAGGTACAGACAAAACAGATGTCACACCAATGAGGAGCGATGGACAGCTGACACAAAGCAAAAATCCAACATCCCCAACAGTGTCAGTCCGTATTCACCGTAGAATCACAAGACAACATCCCCGACTGCACCAAAACCCACATCATAAAAACAGCACTCCCAATATCTCTACCAGGTGTAAAAGAAACTCCTACATAACATCAATACCCATAGACTTTGTGCTCCCAAAACTATTAAATTATTTGGCTTTCCAATCTTTTGATCTTGAGCTACCTGATGAAGGTTATTCCAGAAACGTTCATGTGCACTAAATTTGATATCTACGTTTTTATTACCTCTTTTTAGTAATGTAGCTATCTGAATGTTTTCTTTGAAAACAAGATACACTCATTGTTTAATATGATAGATACAAAATGTATGTAAAATTTCCAGGTAAATTAGTTACCTGTATCTCTTATGAAAATTATCTGTACAAAACTAAGTCAGATTGATAAAAGGTGCATTCATGTTGGGTTTTTGTCTTTCTTTTTGATATTTTTGATTGGTTTGTTTTGTTTTGTATTTGTTTGTTTTTGATAACAGATTAATATCTAATTTTATTTCTGTTTTTTTCTGTTTTGAGGATATAACTTCAGAAGGGCCTACAAATGTATACATCTTGGAATAACAGTAGTACTTTAGGGTGCCTGCATCCTAATTTCTTATGTACATGCATCTCTATTCTTTATCAATAAATGTTTAGAGGTTTGCGTTTGTATTGAATCTGGGCCTTGATGGGAGAGAGGTTTAAAGAGCTGCCTACACCTCATTTATCTTTCAGTGCACTGTTCATCACTTGGATGATGTACTCAACCTTTAGAAAGTAGATTGCCAGACGCTGGTACAACATATGAAAATGTCTGTAATGTCATTGAATATAGCCCAAATAAATATTTTGCATCATGCTGGTATGTTTTGTAACTACAGATACTTGTATCACACATACTTGCCAATTTAATAATTAAATAACAGCCATATATACACAAGTTATTTCTTATAGATTTTATTGAAAAACTCAGACAGGCATGGTGGAACATTAGCATACATATAATACAATACAATATATAGACTAGAGGTTCAGTAGGTTGAGAATATTTTTTAGAAATCAACCAATCAGCAACAAGAATTGCCTGTGGTGGACATGTTTGCTAACGGATCGGGACGAAATGAGCATTCTTTATAGAGGGCCTTCTATAGCTGCTACCTGTCAAGTTTCGGTTCATTTTGCCAAGCGGTTTCAGAGGAGAAGATTTTTTATGAATCGACCAATCAGCAACACGAATTGCCTGTGCTAGCCATGTTTGTTAACAGATCCAAAATGAGCAATCTTTATAGAGGGCCTTCCATAGATGCTACCTACCACGTTTCGGTTCATTTGGCCAAGCGGTTTCGGAGTAGAAGATATTTAGGGAATCTACCAATCAGTAACACGAATTACCTGTGCTGGCCATGTTTGTTAACGGATCCCAAATGAGCAATCTTTATAGAGGGCCTTCCATAGATGCTACCTACCACGTTTCGGTTCATTTGGCCAAACAGTTTCAGAGTAGAAGATATTTTAGGAATCGTCCAATCAGCAACAAGAATTGCCTGTGCTGGCCATGTTTGTTAACGGATCCCAAATGAGCAATCTTTATAGAGGGCCTTTCATAGATGCTACCTACCACGTTTCGGTTCATTTGGCCAAACAGTTTCAGAGTAGAAGATGTTTTAGGAATCGACCAATCAGCAACAAGAATTGCCTGTGCCGACCATGTTTGCTAAGGGATCAGGACTAAATGAGCAATCTTTACAGAGGGCCTTCCATAGATGCTTCCTACCAAATTAGGTTCATTTGATCAAGCGGTTTCAGAGGAGAAGATTGTTTTAGGAATCGACCAATCAGCATCAAGAACTGCCTGTGGCGGCCATGTTTGCTACGAATTGAGCCGAAATGAACAATCTTTATAGAGGACCTTCCATATATGCTTCCTACCAAGTTTCAATTCATTTGGCCAGGCGGTTTCAGAGATTTTTAGAAATTGACCAACCAGAAACAATAACTGCCTATGGCTATTCGATTTCAGAGGTGCCTATGGTGGCCATGTTTGTTAATGGATCATGCCGAAATGAAAAATCTTTATAGAGAACCTTGCATAGATGCTTCCTACTAAGCTTCAGTTCATTGAGCTAAGGGGTTTCAGAGCAGAAGATTAAAATGTGAAAAGTTTACAGACGGACGACGGATCAAATGATCGCAATAGCTCACGTTCCCTTTGACAACGTCTGCTCAAAAGCTTTGATGAATACCAGAGTACAACACAAATTCTAACACGACGTCCTTCTTACGCTTTGTAGACAAACGAGCGATTTATCGATGGTATAATCTCGTTCACACATGTGCCGGTGAATGTGACTTGTGTGTGACACTTTCCGCAAACGTAAATATAAATTACCGTCTTCCAATCAAAGTATACTACCGTATTTGTAATCTTAGACATATCAGAATCGAAATAAATCATGGAAGCATGACTGTGTTTTGAGTTTTAACATGGGTTGGCGGATATTAGTAAATTGTATCCCTCTGGCTCGGGATAAAATACTAATATCCAACAATCCATGTTAAAACTCAAAACACATTCTGGCTTCCATGATTTATTTCTTAATTAGCGGGTCATTTTAACTGAGCCTGAATCACTCACCTGGTCACTTATACAGTTTATGTTCAATAAAGTATAGATTTTGTTAAAAACATATTTTATAAATTTCGAATTTAACAAATAAATATATGATTTTTGATTCTGTCACATCTCTCCAACAATAAAAGTTATAACAAATCAGCGGGGAACCTCCAATGTAACGAAGGAATGAGAGGTAGCTAATTTTCATGGGCAAACTTCTGTTGCTTATGCTTATGTTTGAATAGTGCCAGGTAGTTTATTTTCATGGATAACACTTTGACACCTGTGTCATACATTGAACAGATGTAAGGTAGCTTATTCTCATGGAAAACGTCAGGACTCCTATCCAATGTAACGAAGGAATGCGAGGTAGCTAATTTTCATGGACCATGAAACGAAGAAATGAGAGGTAGCTAATTTTCATGGGCAAACTTCTGTTGCTTATGCTTATGTTTGAATGGTGCCAGGTAGTTTATTTTTATGGATAACACTTTGACACCTGTGTCATACATTGAACAGATGTAAGGTAGTTTATTTTCATGGAAAACGTCAGGACTCCTATCCAATGTAACGAAGGAATGCGAGGTAGCTAATTTTCATGAGCAAACTTCTGTTGGTTATGCTTATGTTTGAATGGTGCCAGGTAGTTTATTTTCATGGATAACACTTTGAAACCTGTGTCATACAATGAACAGATGAAAGGTAGCATATTTTCATGGAACACGTCATGACTCCTATTCCATGCAAAAATTTGACAGCTTAAAAATCTAATTCTAATACTGTTTGGTTTAATTTTCAGACGTATATATAGGAGTGGATGTAGTCGAGTGGTCTAGGGCGCTGGACGTAAGGCTAAGCGAATGGTGCTGCAGTGTAACAATGGTGTGGGTTCAAATCCCGTCGAGGGAAGAACAAAAATTTGACAGCTCTAAAATCTAATTCTAACACTGTTTGGTTTAATTTTCAGACGTATATAATATTTAGTATTAACCTAGTATCCTTTAAAGTAACTTTGAGATCCAGTGGGACAGATATATTGTATGGTTGTCACTTGCTTCTAGACGTTTGTATAATATACTTTATTTCCTGTGACTGTATAATGAATTCTTCATTATCCTATCCAATATATTAAAAATTGCTGAGTTAGATTGCTGTCAAATTATAATATTAAGTATATATGTACCATCTACACACGCTTATACACATGTCTTGCGTCTATCCCTAGATTTTCCTTACGAGACAAGGTAACACTACGACTATTGAAGCTCCTTTTTTAGGGAGTGGATGTAGTCGAAGGCTAAGCGAATGGTGCTGCAGTGTAACAATGGTGTGGGTTCAAATCCCGTCGAGGGAAGAACAAAAAATTTGACAGCTCTAAAATCTAATTCTAACACTGTTTGGTTTAATTTTCAGACGTATATATATATATACGTCTGAAAATTAAACCAAACAGTGTTAGAATTAGATTTATACGTCTGAAAATTAAACCAAACAGTGTTAGAATTAGATTTTAGAGCTGTCAAATTTTTTGTTCTTCCCTCGACGGGATTTGAACCCACACCATTGTTACACTGCATCCACCCCCCTTTTTTCGTTCAAAAATACTAACTAATTACCAAGAATCTATCAAAACATGGTAAAAGGGGAATAACTGGCATAGTACTTTTAATGTATTATTAAGGTAGCTAATTTTCATGGCTATCATTTGGAACACCTTAGTGGTTTAGGAAAATCTAGTTCCGAACGTCAAAAAGGAGCTGATAATTATGGTAGTTAATAATTATAGGACACCGGTACTGATAGTACCCCATAGGCTCTTGATATTTCTATGTTAATTGTACGTATCGTTGTTCAAAATAAATCTTAAATCTGCCACTTTGTGGTTTTTGTTCACAGCTCTTGTACGAACAATGGGCAATAATTAAAAATTAAGTGATCTTGCTATCAAACGTCATTTATATAATTCTGTATTCTCTTTATCCTTAAAACTATTTGTATTTATTAATATTTAGATATTCATTTTACTTTTAAACTGTCCATTTTATGATGATTTGAGAGAAAATTTATTTAATGTTGCAAAGAGTTATACCGTTGATCTTATGTTCTTTAATAATGAAGAGAAAATAATGTTTATATTCTCAAAAGTAAAAAAAATGTTTCCAAATTTTAAGACGTAGAAATATATATATAAATATATAATTCTTGTAATTTTTAACCGTATCGGTGGCATAATGGTTAGCGTGCTCGCCTCGAGTTAGATCGTGGGTTCGAGCCCCAGTCGGGTCAAACCAAAGACTTTGAAATTGGTATTTGTTGCGTTAAGCCTGCAGCATTAAGGAAAAAGAACAAAGACTGGTGTGGCTCAGGATCAGGATAATGTATCGGAGTAGAGCGACATGTCTACCTGCGGACTGTTGTTTCAGCACTATAAAAATCCAACTAAGGGTGTTGACCTCATCATCATTTCATTGAAAATTAACTTGTTCTCCCCATGGTATAGTTGAAAAATTGCTGAATTGGCGGCGTTATACTGACTAGTATAATTCTGTATTGGTTTGTTCTTAGTACTTTTAATATCTTTCATTGTTCAAATATATATATTGAGAGATGAGAGTTAAAGAAAATATTGAATTGAATTGAATTAAAATTCGTAACTCATTTAAAGTAAGCAAGCTGTTTCCTGGAAACAAACACGTGACTCTTGTATCATGTGACAGCTTGCACGATATTATACTATCCACCTTATTCTGATCTGATAACCTTTGTTAATAGTACAATGGTATACAGACAACAAATTAAAGTACAATATATAATAACAAAACAGCTATATGCAATATTTATAAAAGGAGAAAGAAGAAAGTGTTACATTTTTCAGCCACGAGGACAGACATTTTTATTTATATATCTAACAAAAGTGCATAACTTTTTATTTTTGATTTTTTTGTCAGATACAAAATTTCAGAATATTATAATTTTTTAAATAAATTTTATCTATACAAGTCTTTCTTTTTTCATTGAAATAATCACATTTCAATAGATGATGGAATTCATCTACAAGATCTTCAGTGTTACATAAATGACATATTGTTCTGGTCTCAATAGTTTCACTTGTGTTGTGTAATTTCTTCGGCATCATCGATTACCCACGGCTGATCAGGTTCAGATACTCTCCCCTCAATGATCAACCGTGCGTAAGCCAAAAGGGGATGTCGCCGTCCTGTCTAAAACACAGGCACTTGGGTCCAGGATATTTGTTTTCTTTAATTTTATCAATAAAATGTGCATCTACAACGTATATGAACCCGTTTGACATGTTTCGTTGTGAAATAAACGTCTTTATGAACTATGCCCCATAATTTGACATGTTTCGTTGTAAAATAAACGTCTTTATGAACTATGCCCCTCATACGGGTTCATATACGTTGTAGATGCAGCACATTTTATTGATATAATTGACTGAGAAAAAAAAATCCTGGACCCAAGTGCCTGTGGTCTAAAAGTAAATACAGATATGCCGCTGGAATGGGTCGACCTTTTGACCTTTCAACTATATGATTTGGGTCGTAAATTTCCCACTTCAATTTATCAATGGATAGGGATTATTAAGCTATGATATATCAATAGATCATATTTCTATAAGCACATACAGCTTCCTTGGTGCCACGACAAATTCGTCTATAATTATCACGGCTGGTAATCGGCACAAGCAGAACAGTTGGTTCTGCAAAGAAATTCGTGAGGATAACTTCCGGCTTTGGTGGAGGAGAGTTCACGAAGACGCTTCGCAAGGTATGTACAAGTCAAAAATTGAAATTTTCTTTTTTACTGCTCGAATATTGCAAAATCAGAGAATGCTATGCTCTGGCGAATGCTTTCACGATTAGAAACATGTATAGTTTATTCTTGTATATGAAGTGTAACTCTCGCAAAATCAATCGTCCCACGAAAAACATGACGAAAATTGTGACACTCTTGCATTTCTAAGTTGTTCTTGACAAAGATGCAAGTTAAATTTTCAATATTTTTTCATCATGGGAGTCTAAATGTAATCGGGGATAAATTCCGATTTGTCAGAAGTAAATTGAAGTCTAGATAAATCTACAAACTGTCAATTTTCTCGTTTTCCTGCTTGAGGAGATCGGTTCTGATAGAGCACATTGCGAATGCATGAGGAGATTTGATAGTTTTGGTAATTGTTTTCTGCAAAATTGATAAATTGACACTTTTGAAAACAAAACTGATAAATACTCTAATCAAAATAAACTATTCCCTGTCCACTTTCAGGAGATGCCAGGATTCAAGGGAAAGAGGAAAAGGGGACTGACATTGACTCTTTACAAAAAACCATTTCGATATAGATTGTCTGTATCACCGCCAAGGAAGCGAACAAAAACAAGTAGCAGTACACCAAATTTAAAATCCCCATCAATCAGGACACCAAGTTTATTAAAAAAATCTCTTTCAATTTCAAAATATTTATATCCCAAGTTTCAAACGGGTTTCCACATCTATTCCGGCGCAACCTTTTTACAAAAGATGACGGAAACTTCACCGCAGATCTACACAAGTTAAAATATTACATGATTTCAGCACATACATAGGTCTAACGTAAATAAACATTCACTTAGTGCTAGTAGTCATGAATAAATTAAACACAAGATGTCAATTAAACTGTGGACATATCCTTAAAATCGGTAAAGCGCTTTACATCTTGTAACCACTACTAACAGAGATCTTTTTTATTTACAAGTGTGTACACATAACACACTACATAATAGAAAAACAAACCACAAATAAATATTATTCTCGACTGTATGATATTTAATTTAGAGTGCATCATTTGTATTTGAAATTATAAAGATATGATTCACATTAAGTTTAAATATTCTTGATTATAAAATTATCTACCAGTGCATTTTCAAATTTTTTCCAATGTAAGGGAAGTTAATCTTGTGTATCCAATATACAATGGAAGGTGTCACAAACAACAAATGATCAATAATGACAAGTTAAATCATGGGAAACCGCAGTTACAATTATGAATTGATTCCTTAAATGAAATGTTTCTTTCTAGGTGGACTGCCCATGAACAATGAAATATTACTTTTATACTTTTAAAAACCCGACGGGAAGAAGGGTATCAGTTCGTGAATTTATTACCAGACAGACATGCACAATTTGTGATTATACAGTGGATTACATGTGTGGTACCAAAACTATCAAATCTCCTCATGCATTCGCAATGTGCTCTATCAGAACCGATCTCCTCAAGCAGGAAAACGAGAAAATTGACAGTTTGTAGATTTATCTAGATTTCAATTTACTTCTGACGAATCGGAATTTATCCCCGATTACATTTAGACTCCCACGATGAAAAAATATTGAAAATTTAACTTGCATCTTTGTCAAGAACAACTTAGAAATGCAAGAGTGTCACAATTTTCGTCATGTTTTTCGTGGGACGATTGATTTTGCGAGAGTCACACTTCATATACAAGAATAAACTATACACGTTTCTAATCGTGAAAGCATTCGCCACAGCATAGCATTCTCTGATTTTGCAATATTCGAGCAGTAAAAAAGAAAATTTCAATTTTTGACATGTACATACCTTGCGAAGCGTCTTCGTGAACTCTCCTCCACCAAAACCGGAAGTTATCCTCACGAATTTCTTTGCAGAACCAACTGTTCTGCTTGTGCCGATTACCAGCCGTGATTATGTTATAATTCAACATAATAAGGTGCAAAATTGGTCAATGTGTAATTTAGTCTAATAAATGAATGGATCATCAATAACTGAATAATATATAGTGAGTGATTGTTGTTTAACGCAAACTCAGCAATTTTTCAGCCATATCATGGAGAGCACAAACACAAGTTAATTTTCAACGAAATGATAATGAGATCTGTTTTGTACTATAGACCAACGCGCTTACTTGGATTTTTTTTTATAATGCTAGCTCACTGAAACAACAGTCTGCGGATAGACATGTCCCCCACTCGGACATAAATATCCTGATTCAGAGTCTTTTGCTCTTTCAACTTTTTTTTATGAAGTAAGTCAACACTCTTGTACTACAATAAGTTAACTTTTGGTCCAGTTTGCCGACATAAAAATATTCTCAATAATACATAGCAGGTACATGTTGTATATATTTCTGCCTTAAAAGCGACATCTGATATCAGTTACAGGTCGCTGTTAGAGGTCCCTGATACAGGCCGATGTTTTTGCAGTTCTTTTTATGAACGAATTTCAGGGGCGGATTCAGGGGGGGGGGCGCACCCGGCGCGCGCCCCCCCCTAAAATTGGAAAAAATATGATTTTTTGGTGTAAAATCGTGATTTTTCACACGAAATACCCCAAAAATTTTCGCTCCTCCCTCCGCAATTGGAAATAATATGATTTTTTGGCGTAAAATCGTGATTTTTCACACGAAATACCCCAAAAATTTTCGCGCCTCCCTCCGCTCGGCGCAATTTTTTTTAAGTGCGCCCCCCCCTAACTTGAAATCCTGGATCCGCCCCTGAATTTGCGGTAGTGCCTACTGACAGTATTTGTGGGCGGAGCTTATCATCAAAAATCCCCGTTGATATGAACAGCATTATTATGAAACTGTATGTCACATGACACAATGTCACATACCTCAGAAATTTGAATTTTCGAAGTGATTTTTGTTAGACTGGTGTAGAATTGTTTTTTAAATATCATTGATTTTTCTTCCTCCAGATAACCGTGGTAAAAAAAGCCCTAGAGGCTCACTGGGCTGAGCCTGTGTCGCTCACCTTTCATTCTGCTTTGAGGAAACTTAATACAGAACCTTCCATAGGTGCATCCCACCAAATTTCATATCATTTGGCCAAGCTGTTTCAGAGCAAAAGCTGTTTTAGAAATCGACCAATCAGATACAAGAATTGCCTATAGCGGCCATGTTTGTTAATGGATCAAAACGAAATGAGGAATTCCTATAGAGAACCTTCCATACATGCTTCCTACCACGTTTCGGCCCATTTGGCCAAGCTGTTTCAGAGTAGAAGATTTTTAGAAATCGACCAATCAGAAACAAGAATTGCTTGTGGCGGCCATGTTTGTTAATGGATCGGGACAAAATGAGCAATCTTTATAGAGGACCGCCCATAGATGCTATCTACCAAGTTTCGGTTCATTTGGCAAAGCCGTTTCAGAGAAGAAGTTTTTAGAAGTCGACCAACCAGAAACAATAATTGCCTGTGGCGGTCATGTTTGTTAATGGATCGGGAAGAAATGAGCAATCTTTATAGAGGACTGCCCATAGATGCTTCCTACCAAGTTTCGGTTCATTTGGCCAAACGGTTTCAGATGAGAAGAATTTAAAAAATCAGCCAATCAGAAACAAGAGCTGCCTGTGGCGGCCATGTTTGCTAACGGATCGGGACGAAATGAGCAATCTTTACAGAGGACCTTCCATAGATGCTTCCTACCAAGTTTCATTTCATTTGGCTGAGGGGTTTCAGAAGAGAAGATTAAAATGTGAAAAGTTAACGGACGAATGACGACAGACGACGGACGCCAATTGATGGCTAATGAACAATCTGAATGCTTGCCCCACCCATAGCTATTTATACCCACGGTCCCGTTTTAAGAATTTAACCAATATTGTAATAGGAAAATTAGGTAAACTCGTTCACAAGCAAACTGTTCTCACGACGTTTTTTTATTTTATAAATTGTAAGAAGAGCTTGAAGATACCAAAGGGAGGTAATCAGAATCTGTAAATCGAAGAAGGACAGACAACACAATGGCCAGAAGAAAAAGGACAAAAGGACAAACAACGATCTTCAAAACATACACATAAAACATCATTATTGTACAAGTTAGATACATTGCTATTGAAATGGATATATAACGGGTTTCTTTTTCCGCAATCATACTCTGGTGAAGGCCTTGGCGTTACGCGTGTATGCAGTTATGAGAACCATGCAACAACTACAGAAAGCAGTTAGTTACAAATTGAATGAGTGGGTGATTGCAATTTTTTCAGCTATATCATGGCGAGAATAAGTTATATTTGAATGTGATGACGATTAGCGATGCCCGCTTTGTACTAGACCAACACGCTTAGTTTGATTTTTATAGTGCTAGCTCACTGAAATAGCAGTGGCTTCACTAGGGCACCTTTTTTCAGACTCCGAAACCAATCAAATATTTGGTCTTACTCCTCAGTGCTGTGTGTTTAGTGGAGAAACAACACATTCCGATTGTATAGTCTTTGGTTTTACCGTTGCTCAAAACACACGATCTACAACATGCATGCGCTCGAGGAGAACACGCTAAAATTACACCACCGATGCGGTTGTGACAAAAAGAACACAAAAAGCTGTGGAAAATGTTTTACTTAGTTCTCTCTAAGCCTTTTTTTTTTTTTTTTTAATTTTTTGCTATGATTTATTGTCAGTATGAATTTCAGGACACTTAAGACTATTTTTCATTAAAAAAAAAACGTTGAGAAGGAGTATTTTTCTAGACTGAATACAGATATACTTAAATTTTGAATAAGCAACGAGGTGTATCTAGCATATGATAAACGTATAAGATTTGTCTCCCTTTCTGTATACCAATCACGAGATTTATATGGCAGCTGGGAAGAACGATACCAGTATTTTTTTTCTGATTAGTAATCTGTTATAACAAATTAGAAAAAAAATATATGATGTGACCCTTTCTAAATAAAATAAGATCTGCGCACTTACTCCCTATTTTCTATCGGTTGTTTTATCCACGCGGCGACTACAAAACAACAGCGATAGAAAACAGGGAGCAAGTGCGGAGATCTAATTTTTATTAGATTGGGCCCTTTCCAGGGGCGGATCCAGGATTTCAAGTTAGGGGGGGCGCACTTAAAAAAATTGCGCCGAGCGGAGGGAGGGGCGAAAATTTTTGGGGTATTTCGTTTGAAAAATCACGATTTACGCCAACAAATCATATTTTTTTCCAAATTTAGGGGGGGGGGGGGGGGGGGCGCCCCCTGGATCTGCCCCTGCTTTCCAGCTTCCGTAGAATTTATGTCTCAACAATAAAGATTTTTTTGTTAACAATAAACTACATTTTTATACCATTTGATGTCTCCTTATTTAGATTGGAATGGAGGAAAAAGATAAGGTTCCACACATGACCACCTGTGCGCATGAAATCTCTTATTGACGTGCTCTTCTATAAACTGCATTACGGTTTCGGTGGAAATCGACTGCCCACGCTTTCCAAGCAGGTATGTTTTTCGGAATTTATTATCGACAGATACGATGTATCTGTGTAAAAAAGCTACAGAATGTACATGATTCATTACTCTAACGGAAGCTAACGTTTCTTTGGATAAAATAACGCAACAAATTCAGAGTATCAAACGTTTGTTGTTACTACCAGAAAAGGTAAAAATTCCATTTCTTTATGCCTAAATAGCTTCCAATTTAGACTATTTGCACGGATAATTTTGGATGTGACGAGAAGCATTCTTTTTACAAAGAAGCGATAAAGAAAACATAGGGATACGGATTAATATAAGTTTAACCACTTGTTTCCGAATCCTATTGATTAATTTAAATGTATATATAATTTATATGTGTATTATCATAATGTGTAATATTGAATTAATTAATAAAATATGTTTATACTAGTACAAAATGTACCGGTTGCGTATGCGCACGCGTTCACTTCCGTTCAGGGGCGCTTCCGGGCATGTGACTTCCGGTTGCGCACGCGCACACGATCACTTCCGGTAGCACAATCACGCACCACCACCACAAATGTGGCTTTGTCCGTGCTGATATACTACTTGCATTATAATGAGTAATAGAGAAAGCTCGCGTTTACTTTAATTCAAAGATAGGTGAAAACATTAGGATAGATCTTGTAGTAAAAAAAAGTCGTTACATGGTTACTTTGACTTTTAATAAAAAAAAAAAAATTTAATGGTTAAATTTCTTCGGCTTTGGCGGAAAAAAATAGTGGCGAACGAGTTAAAAGGATAATTTGATCTCCCTAGATCTCCCAAGCTAACCCCCTTCCCCGAAATTCAAATGGTCTACTCATTACAGCTGCATTAGGCGGAAAATAAATGTGATAAATTCAGGTAAGGAAATTAACTATTTTTAATAAAATTGATGAAAAGAAACGACTTCATTTTAAGCTTAAAGCAAGGCTTTAACATGGAGCATACGCTCGAACCAATTTCAGTTTCAAGATGGCTTTTATCGCCGGTTTAGGCGGAATTCTTAGATTCATCAGGTATACTACGGCACAAAAAATCAATGCCTGTTTTGAATGTGATATTTGCAGTAAATGAAAATTAACAGTTATACGACATCTGAAACTGCTGCAGAATAATCTATGTCATTGTTAATGCTGTAAAGTTTGGATTTCTGCTAGTTGTATCGAGTACACCTAGCTATGAGCTGGATTCGAACTCACAACTTTAGTGGTGATAGACACTGGTTTAATGAGTTGTTGTAAATCCAACTACCAGAAAACTACGACCACTACCACTATCTAGAGCGATAAAGGTATCAAAATGTTATAGATGTGAAAATAAACTACCCGAGGTTTCCTCACTGACTAATATGCGTACAAGATTATAAACAAAATCCACTTGAAAATCGTGGCTTTCATGTACGAACAACTCCCAGGTTGTATTGCATTTGATTTAAAATTGTAAATCTAATTGATAGTACATTAATAGTGTAGTACCAGTGAGATAAACTTCAGCCTGTTGAATGCGGTCCCTTTATATGCAGGGGCGTGGGAGCCGGGTCATGGGCCCCCACCTAAAACTGGGTATCAAAACTAAGTTTTGCTCATTCCCTCCCACTTTTTCTGTCTAAAAAAAATAGAAACAGCTGAAATTTGAGCATGGTAGCAGAAAATGGGCAGTAAATCCCCCCCCCCTCCCCCCCGCAATTCCGGTCCTCTCCTTAACACCCCGCTCACCAGTCGTCTCATAAAACTTCGCCCCCACTCTTGATCCATTTTAATAGCTTTCAAATGAGCAAATCACCTATCATTTCTGGCTATGTCTCTTTCTACGAAACTCTCGACGGAAGAGCTGCGTAGATAAAATGAACGGAACAGTCATAACAAATCGGCCACAGGTACGTGTGGACAGAACCCTACGTTGCCCTCCCTTTTTTTTTTTTTTTTTTTTTTTTTTTTTTATATAGATGTTGCCCCCTCCCTTTTTTTTAACATCGATTTTTTATCATATAAACAACATTTTGCAACTTTCTATGTATCACTGTATGACATATATATATGATATGTCAGAAACCCGGCATGGATAGAAACTACTGTTTGATTGTATTTATTGTATACATGTCATACATGACTTTCATGTCAGAAACCCGGCATGGATAGAAACTACTGTTTGGTTACCTGTCTCATATTAACTCATTAAATATCTACAAATGATATATATTTAGTTTTTTTGTTTTTTGTTTTTGTAATTGTCCAGTGGACTCTTCCAAATACTATAGATCTACTCATCAGAGACATAGATATGTTTAGTACTTATGTACCAATCTAATTTCTGCAAATTGCTAGTTTGTATAATGTTTATTACATTTATGTATTAAAATGTTTTTTGTAATATAAATCACTGTAATGACTCTGCCCCTTGCTGGGACCTTGATTGGACAATAAAATCTTATCTTATCTTATCTTATAATTTTAAAAATAAACTCGAGAGATTTAAATAGATTAGACAATATTACAAGCCGATGATAAATTATTTCATTTTCGCGGAGCTATGATAGAAAACTTTCTGTTTCACGAGAAATAATTGATTAAAACCCAAATCTTAACAAAAGTCAGGCATCACTTAACTTTTAATTCACTGTCTAAAAGCACCTGTGACAGGTATGTAAATAGTGTTTACATAATCGCCAAGTAACCGTGGTGCGCATGCGAAATGGAGCGGAAATAGCATGTCATAAACGGATTGTTTACAGGTGCACGACTGGGACTGTGTATTTTCGAAGACCTGGAATTTATTATTTATGTGGAAATACCATCATTATAAATATGTAAAACGGCCACAGGAACATTTTTATTTATTTGTAACAACTTTTAGAGCGGGTCTCTATCAAAGTGTTATATAAAAACGAGAAAAAGTTTGATATTTTTTTAGCAACCAAAAAGTGGTTGCGGGCTACCCGTAATGAAAGAGGAAGTTATATTTATTTCGATTGTGTGCTTGTGCTGGTCACAAATATCCATTGTTAAAGGTTAGTAAAAATTACAAATAAATTTCCTACAGAAATTTTAATGAATGGAACAATGACACAATGTGTACTAGATTTAGTTGCACTCGCTACTGAAGAAGTGGCATTAACAGGTCATGATCGTATGATAGTTGGAGTTACAACTACCTGACACTTGTGCAATCAGTGCCTATCACCACTAAAGTCGTGAGTTCGAACCCCTTTCATATCTAGGTGTACTCGATACAACATTATGTGATAAAGTTTGTGACTTGCGGCAGGTCAGTGGTTTTCTCCGGGTACATTTGTACTCCTGTCTCCGTCATGATATAGTTGAAAGTGGCATCAAATACCATAAACCAAACCCAAAACGGACCCTGTGACCACAGAAGCTTGTAGAACTTGTTTGTATTATCAAAATCCAAGATAAACAGTGTCAGGGGTTGGATCCATCAATTATATAACCAATTAAGGACCCTCCAGGATGCAAATGAATATATGGTTGTATAATCTCATTGAGATTTGACTTCTGAAGAAATTTTCTGCTCTGTGTTGACTGGAGATACATAGCAGAAAATTTCTTCTGAAGTCAAATCTCAAGGAGATTACGGACACGGTAACAATTGTATAGTAACCACATTATGAAAAACAGTAATAATCAAATGATTCCGGAAGACAGAAAAATAGGATGCATGATATCACATATCAAAATATTTTTTTATCAATGTGTGACGTAGAATTGTTTTTGACATTTACTTCACTGAATTTGGTACTGCTTTGACAACTATTTTACCTATTTTGTTCCAGTATTGTTATAAATACTGTTATAGTGACAGCCGGAACCTTTGAGCCGTAATGAAAGCGGGAGGTTTGGCACTTTAAATTCTGATTCAATCCACCATTTCTTTGGAAATGCCTGTACCAAGTCAGGGTCATTACGGTTTTCACAGTTTTCCGGTTGTTGACTGATTTTGTCTGTTTATATAATTATGAGTTTTGACTTTCCCTTTGTAAAATTGTTCGAAGTTCGGTAATTTTGTTATTACCCTTATCAACTGATACAAATCCTAGCAATTCATGGGACTGGGCTTCATTACATTTTAAAGTCTCCTGTGTGAAATAGTTTTAACCTAATGAAACTCTATAGTATAAAGGATTACACAGGACACTATGGAAAATTGAATTAAAGGTATTTTATGAGAAACCAGAAACTTTAATGGGAACTCTAAGCTTGCACGATTGCACAGTGTTATAGCATGAGATCATACAGGGAAAATTTTTTTTAAATCTCATTCTCTGAAACCACAAAACCATTTGAAAGGAAGCATGGTTGGGATGTTCCTGTACAAACTTTACATTTTTATATGGATCTGGTATCCAAGATGGCCAGCTTTGCAGAATAAAGTTTAAGACAGGACATACACTATATGTGATATTTGTCTTGAAAATCTCTACCAGTGACGAATTTGAAAGTAACCTTATATGAAATATTTCTTTTTTTGGTTTTGAATGTTGTTCAGAAATTAAAGATGGCCTCCACTGCAGTAAAAGGTTTAGCAGGACTCAATGAGCAAATATGTTTAAAAACAAATGTATCTTTTTCTCAAAAACCATAAAACTAATTGAGCCTAAATTGCTTTTAAGAAAGCCACTATTAATATACATAATGAGTCAAATTGATTATACAATATACTCAATTATATGACACAGGTCAAAAATACTCCGGTGATATAGAGCAACTATTCAATAGTGCAAGATGACTTGCACTTCACATTTGACAAATGAGAAAGCCAAGTTAACCTTCACAAGGCAACGCCTTTTCCAGAATCGCCCAGTAGCGCATTCTTCGAAATGAATTTTTGTATTTACTGGTTCGAATTCTAGAATTTATTATATATCTAAATAAAAACTGAAAAATTTACTGGTCAGAACAAAGTTTTACTGGTCTTGTGCCGGAGGACTGGTAGCGTGAGCTCTGTTTGTACATACATGATTATTGTGTAATAAGCAGATACATTTATGACTCTTTTACCGATATTGGTCAAGGTCAAACTTGAGTCATGTACAATGTATATGGTAAAGTTCGTCAACGAAAAAAAAAATTGGAATAAATACTGGTTTCCTTCACCAATAAAACACACCACTCCCAGACCCTTTAATAAGGGGCGGTACCAGGTATTTTAAACTTGTAATTGTTACCTCCTAATTTCAAAGAGTGTTGTTATTGTAGCCTTTGTGATCATTGGATTTACAACTACCTATGCAATCAGATTATTCAGTGCCTATCACCACTAACGTGGGTTCGAATCCCACTCAAGCGAGGTGTTTTCCATTATGTGGTAAAGTTTGTCAGTGACTTGTGACAGGTCTGTGGTGTTCTTCGGGTACTTCGGTTTCCTCCACCAATAAAACTGACCGCCAAAATATAAGTGAAATATTGTTGAAAGTGGTGTGAAGCACCGTAACCCCCCTCAAAGAATGTTGCATAAGATATTCATGTAAAATGTTTAAATTTTAAGAAAAAGTACTGTCTGGTACAATTGAAAAATATTGAAAGCCCTGACCTTGTTTTAAGCTGAAATATAGTTGGCAGTAGTATGACAGACAACACAATGGTCAAAAGAAAAAGGACAAACAACAATCTACTAAACACTATGTAGAAAACTAACGATCCAAAAATTGTCCCAAATATATAAAAAGTCCTTTTAATGCTGTTGTTATCTCTCAGTCACTGTAAAGTCTTCAATGATGAATATGATATTATCGGTACCCTTACATGACTTATTTAACCATTAGTTTACAGAATTTCTGTCACAAATGACCATGGGTATATTCCGCTTATTGTAATCACAATCCTGTCCAGATTGTTCACCAGCTTTTTTTATAATAACAAAAGCTGAATAAATATATTTTCCTGTGATTTACTTTGTTTTTAATAGAACAGCAGACGACACTTTATATTTCTCGTTTATGTGACCCAAATAATCAGATAAAAAAAACTGTCAAAGCCAAATGTGGCCAATGCAAACTCTCTGTGTGTGTGTGTATAGCAAAATAAGAAAAAAAAATGTATTATTCATCATATTTGTGACCATGGATCAGAAAATGGGCCCAGATGAGAAAAAATCAGATTTTGAGTTTTTGATATTTTTAGTATTGTACTATATCAATAAAGCTTGTGTGAAAATTTTATGGCAATATCCAAATGACCAAAGTACTTTTAGAGATATGGCCATTTTATATATTAGCCTCATTATAAACCTTGCTTTCGTTTTCAATTGATTTTTCATTCTTTTTCTTGGTCTTCAACAATGTAGCATACCATACTCTCAGATCTACAACCTTTTTATTGTTTGACTTTGACTTACGCTACTGATATTTGGAATGTCTATTCATCAACTTATTTGAATTCACTGTTCATGTTTATTGTTTTACCTGTGACCTTGACTTTTGACCCCAAGGGCAAATTACTGAATGTAATATGACAATATTGTATCTTGCTCATAACTTTTTTTCTCATTGGGGTTAGAGTGACTATTTTGAAAGTGACTTTCTCGAAAAGTCATAAACTTTGGTTTA
Organism: Bathymodiolus brooksi; assembly: GCA_963680875.1. NCBI lineage: Eukaryota > Metazoa > Mollusca > Bivalvia > Mytilida > Modiolidae > Bathymodiolus > Bathymodiolus brooksi. The sequence continues at coordinate 26,846,069 of OY804589.1, forward strand.
TAAAGAAACTTAAAAAATAAAAATGGCACGATCAAGAGTTCGCAATGTAATCCACCTATACTTTTAACCAAACAAACTTTTGCTATATTTATTCTCATTTCTGTGAAATGTAATCTTAGTTCTCATATTTAATATGGTCATTTTTTATATGCGAAGGTTGGCCATTGAAATGCACTGCACGAGGACGCATAAGTTTTTTTATCGATCAGCATCCGGGTAACAATTGCGTTCTATTTATAGAACTATTTGCAAACAGACACGTAACCCGAATAATCCAGTCGTTAAATTACTCTCCCGCTAGTCGCTGCATTAACGCCTGGATGCATTCATTGAAAAAATCCGTCAAACCGGAAATAGTAAATCGCTATGACTTATGGGTATTACGACATAAAATAGGAGGAGCTAAAGTGTTTGTAAATAATGTCCAATGGAGCGATCAGATGATGTAATGTTGTATGCAATACACATATCCGGTAAAATGCAACCAAACATGAAATAAAACATAAATGAATAATTACTATTTTTTAAATATTAAAACATAATGATTTTTATTTCAAAGTTGGAAAGTAAATAAAAGCTTGAATTGAATTCACTCTTATAATGATTTTTTTAATTTCATTTAAAATAAAGATTTAAAAAAATGTATTTTATGATACTGATGGCTGATTAAAATTGTTTGTCATGCATTAGCTGTCAGTTGTAATATACAGGATGTAACCAATATACAGGAAGAGCTCCTACTGTGAAGCCATCTATTTTGAGATGCCTTTCAATAAAAATAACAACCTGACCATATTGTTACATAATAAGAATAAGAATTAGATAAGAAATTAAAATTGATAGAAGGCAAGGATTTATATAATTAACACATTAAGTCACATTTCATTTATTTAGGCTATCTTGGGTCAGTTATCAATTAAAGACAAAAATGGGTTTAAAAAAATCAGTCTAATAAGTATTTACCTAAATAACGATATTGTGATGGGTATTTCTTTATAAATTGTATTAAAAATCATTTTAATTTATGAAATAATCAACTTTCTGTTTACATATATTATTTTCAATAACATTTCTTTATTATTTCATCCCATTTTCCTTAATTTAACTTGTGCATATCCATATTTATACAATCTTATGTTAATGGCAAGTTACGTGTATCGACCCTATTATCCACAATAAATTCACTTTTATTGTCCCACATACATTACAAACATACATGTTAGATGTGTATTGCGACATTTTAGCAAATTTAGATTAAAACATAAAAACTTCAAAAAATGATTGCACAGTGTTTTATTTTTTTAAATCTTTAAAGATTTGTGAATCTATGGCAATTTAAATCATAATTATGAGAATAAAGGTGTATTTGTTTCCTAAATATGCAAAGGCACGTGCACAATCATTCTCCGTGTTTGTTTTGTCAATATTTACAAACGGAAGTAAAGGGATTCACTAATGCGTATACACGCTAATAATATCTGACATTTGATTGGTCGGCTGTACCAGCCAGCAGCTTGACAGATTTTTACCACTAAAAGCGTTCAAGCCCTCGTCCAGCGAAAGTGCCGATAGAGGGTGCAATATTATTCAAGTTAAAAGACACGTGTCTGCAATTAAAAAAAATAACCACAGTCAGTATTTTTATTCCAATTTGATTATGAGATCTAAGAAATAATTATTTATTTTACAACTTGCTTCAGTATTTGACGTTTGTTCCATTCATTACTATTTTTTTCTGCTGAAGACTACACAAATATGAGTTGTTACAATTGTTGTGGTATTAGACCAAAGCACAGTAACATTTCAAAAAGGGTGGGGGAGGGGGTGTATTACAATTTGTGTGGTATTAGATCAAAATCATGGCAATGTTATGTTTTATCAGTTGGTTTCTAATTTGCAGAGTATGTTCCCATCCTAGGAGGTTTTCATAGCTTTTCAATCTCCATTACTAACTAATAAGGCAAAGTAACTGATTATAAGATTAAGCTCATTAAAAATCTGTTCTGCAAAAGTGACTAATGGTCTCAAAATCCTGGCTGAATCCCTGATAATCTGTAAAATACAGTATATTGTAATAAATTATATAAATCTTTGTTTTTGAGGATGAAATCGAAATGAAAAACCGAAGTACAATACAGACATTAACATTTGTACATACAAATCCAGACCATTTATACATGAAACTGAACATGAAACTCAGTGGTAGTGGTACATGCAAATATCCAGTTTCGGTTCGAAAAAATTGGCTCCTTGTAAATTTTTTTTTAGTTGGCTCCTAAACTGGCTCCTGACTTTCAAAACTGGCACCTGAAAATGGCACCTGGCGATTTTTCTGGCTCCTACTTTTTGGGAGCCAGAGCAGCCCCTGGGTTAGACTTTAAATTTTTGGCATGTGGCTAGATTAAACCAAGTTAATTTACCATATGCTATTATATGTGACCTAGACCTTTTAGTTCAAGGTCAAGTTATTTATAATTTGGAAAGAAAACATTCTATTTCTTGACATGCTTCTCCAGGTACGCCGGTCTTCTCTACCAATAAAACTGACCGCCACGATATATTGAAATATTATTGAAAGTGGCATTAAACACCATAAACCTAAACCATATACCAATTTAATTTACCATATATGCTATTATATGTGACCTTGACCTTTTACTTGTCAGCCATTTTAACTAGCTTCTTAGATCATCTTCAAAGACATCTTAAGATATCTATGAAGATATCTTCAACTAAGAAAATCTACGAAGACGTTCGAAGATTGTACGATCTTGAATGCACTCCAGGACTCGCACAGATGAGGTGCAAGTATCTTTGATAACCCATTTTACAGTTACAATCTGTTAGAAAATGTCAGATTATATTTTCTTTAAAACAGGGATGATTTTCATCAGTTATAATTATTTAACTGATTTCAGCTATTTTCCTCTGGAGAGAATTTGTTGAAAGTTGCTGGACATAGTCAGAACATGTCAAAATTGGACCATTTTGAAAGAAGGTGTAGATGGTTTCAGTTATTTTTCATTGATTTCAGTTATTTTATTTTCTAACTAGAATCATCCCTGTTAAAATAAAACTGTAAATCTATTCAGTAAAAGTCAAGAAATGTTTGGTCAACTTGACTTTAAGCTATATGTTTTATTCATGATTAAATATGCCTCCCGTGTCGTCCAAGTAAATAAGTAAATATCTGCTGCTCTGACGTGTATAATGTCCTTAAAATTACGATTTTTGAAGGTTTAATTTGTATGTAAATATCTCGCAAGAAAGGGGGCATATTTCATTTAAATGACTTCGGCAAACAATCTTTGTTTGAATAAAATATCTGCGATAGATTTTAAATCAATAGATCGCTGAAAGTTATCTGGTAAAATGTTTAAAAAAAATAATTACTGTATCGGTAGAGAGGAATAAAATGGTTGTGAAATACCCGCAAATGTGCTAAATATAGATAAAAAAGTGGTGATTAAATTTTTTGGACATCACCATATACAGTACACCTGTCCATGTGGTCACCTGTATTAAAAGATCACCTTTTTCTTGTCCTGTCATAGAAAATTTCATATGACTCAAACCTCTTTTAAGAGGTCACCTGTCTTATAAGGTCAACTTTTCTTGGTCCCATATGTGACCTCTTAATACAGGTTAGACTGTATATAGATTAGATAAAAAAAAAATGTATAGTTTCAGCAATTCCTGAAATTACGGTTGAAAATTATGTAATTTTTATGGTAATTTCAATATCTTCACAATAAAATAAAATTGCATATTAGATTTTCCTCAAGTCCACTAAAGTTGTGAGTTCAATTTCCGCTGATGGCGAGGTGTTCTTGATACAACATTATTTGATAAAGTTTGTCAGTGTCTGACAGGTCCGTGGTTTCCTCCATCAATAAACTGTCTGTCACCATATAACTGTTATATTGTTGAAAGTGATGTTAAGCACCATAACCCTAACCCCCTCATATCCACATTACACAATGTACACAGTGATAGACACTGATTATCATATCCACATTACACAGTGTACACAGTGATAGACACTGATTATCATATCCACATTACACAATGTACACAGTGATAGACACTGATTATCATATCCACATTACACAATGTACACAGTGATAGACACTGATTATCATATCCACATTACACAATGTACACAGTGATAGACACTGATTATCATATCCACATTACACAGTGTACACAGTGATAGACACTGATTATCATATCCACATTACACAATGTACACAGTGATAGACACTGATTATCATATCCACATTACACAATGTACACAGTGATAGACACTGATTATCATATCCACATTACACAATGTACACAGTGATAGACACTGATTATCATATCCACATTACACAGTGTACACAGTGATAGACACTGATTATCATATCCACATTACACAATGTACACAGTGATAGACACTGATTATCATATCCACATTACACAATGTACACAGTGATAGACACTGATTATCATATCCACATTACACAATGTACACAGTGATAGACACTGATTATCATATCCACATTACACAATGTACACAGTGATAGACACTGATTATCATATCCACATTACACAATGTACACAGTGATAGACACTGATTATCATATCCACATTACACAATGTACACAGTGATAGACACTGATTACATCTATCATTACACAGTGTACACAGTGATAGACACTGATTATCATATCCACATTACACAATGTATACAGTGATAGACACTGATTACATCTAACATTACACAATGTACACAGTGATAGACACTGATTATATCTATCATTACACAGTGTACACAGTGATAGACACTGATTATCATATCCACATTACACAATGTACACAGTGATAGACACTGATTATCATATCCACATTACACAATGTACACAGTGATAGACACTGATTATCATATCCACATTACACAGTGTACACAGTGATAGACACTGATTATCATATCCACATTACACAATGTACACAGTGATAGACACTGATTATCATATCCACATTACACAGTGTACACAGTGATAGACACTGATTATCATATCCACATTACACAATGTACACAGTGATAGACACTGATTATCATATCCACATTACACAATGTACACAGTGATAGACACTGATTACATCTATCATTACACAGTGTACACAGTGATAGACACTGATTATCATATCCACATTACACAATGTACACAGTGATAGACACTGATTACATCTAACATTACACAATGTACACAGTGATAGACACTGATTACATCTATCATTACACAGTGTACACAGTGATAGACACTGATTATCATATCCACATTACACAATGTATACAGTGATAGACACTGATTACATCTAACATTACACAATGTATACAGTGATAGACACTGATTACATCTATCATTACACAGTGTACACAGTGATAGACACTGATTATCATATCCACATTACACAATGTATACAGTGATAGACACTGATTACATCTAACATTACACAATGTACACAGTGATAGACACTGATTACATCTATCATTACACAGTGTACACAGTGATAGACACTGATTATCATATCCACATTACACAATGTATACAGTGATAGACACTGATTACATCTAACATTACACAGTGTACACAGTGATAGACACTGATTATCATATCCACATTACACAATGTACACAGTGATAGACACTGATTACATCTATCATTACACAGTGTACACAGTGATAGACACTGATTATCATATCCACATTACACAATGTATACAGTGATAGACACTGATTACATCTAACATTACACAATGTACACAGTGATAGACTCTGATTACATCTATCATTACACAGTGTACACAGTGATAGACACTGATTATCATATCCACATTACACAATGTATACAGTGATAGACACTGATTACATCTAACATTACACAGTGTACACAGTGATAGACACTGATTATCATATCCACATTACACAATGTATACAGTGATAGACACTGATTACATCTAACATTACACAGTGTACACAGTGATAGACACTGATTATCATATCCACATTACACAATGTACACAGTGATAGACACTGATTATCATATCCACATTACACAATGTACACAGTGATAGACACTGATTACATCTATCATTACACAGTGTACACAGTGATAGACACTGATTATCATATCCACATTACACAATGTATACAGTGATAGACACTGATTACATCTAACATTACACAGTGTACACAGTGATAGACACTGATTACATCTAACATTACACAGTGTACACAGTGATAGACACTGATTATCATATCCACATTACACAATGTACACAGTGATAGACACTGATTATCATATCCACATTACACAGTGTACACAGTGATAGACACTGATTATCATATCCACATTACACAATGTACACAGTGATAGACACTGATTATCATATCCACATTACACAATGTACACAGTGATAGACAATGATTATCATATCCACATTACACAGTGTACACAGTGATAGACACTGATTATCATATCCACATTACACAATGTACACAGTGATAGACACTGATTACATCTAACATTACACAATGTACACAGTGATAGACACTGATTATCATATCCACATTACACAGTGTACACAGTGATATACACTGATTATCATATCCACATTACACAATGTATACAGTGATAGACACTGATTACATCTAACATTACACAATGTACACAGTGATAGACACTGATTATCATATCCACATTACACAATGTATACAGTGATAGACACTGATTACATCTAACATTACACAGTGTACACAGTGATAGACACTGATTATCATATCCACATTACACAATGTACACAGTGATAGACACTGATTATCATATCCACATTACACAATGTACACAGTGATAGACACTGATTATCATATCCACATTACACAGTGATAGACACTGATTATCATATCCACATTACACAATGTACACAGTGATAGACACTGATTATCATATCCACATTACACAATGTATACAGTGATAGACACTGATTACATCTAACATTACACAGTGTACACAGTGATAGACACTGATTACATCTAACATTACACAGTGTACACAGTGATAGACACTGATTATCATATCCACATTACACAATGTACACAGTGATAGACACTGATTATCATATCCACATTACACAGTGTACACAGTGATAGACACTGATTATCATATCCACATTACACAATGTACACAGTGATAGACACTGATTACATCTAACATTACACAATGTACACAGTGATAAACACTGATTATCATATCCACATTACACAGTGTACACAGTGATAGACACTGATTATCATATCCACATTACACAATGTATACAGTGATAGACACTGATTACATCTAACATTACACAATGTACACAGTGATAGACACTGATTATCATATCCACATTGCACAATGTATACAGTGATAGACACTGATTACATCTAACATTACACAGTGTACACAGTGATAGACACTGATTATCATATCCACATTACACAATGTACACAGTGATAGACACTGATTATCATATCCACATTACACAATGTACACAGTGATAGACACTGATTATCATATCCACATTACACAGTGATAGACACTGATTATCATATCCACATTACACAATGTACACAGTGATAGACACTGATTATCATATCCACATTACACAGTGTACACAGTGATAGACACTGATTATCATATCCACATTACACAATGTACACAGTGATAGACACTGATTATCATATCCACATTACACAATGTACACAGTGATAGACACTGATTATCATATCCACATTACACAATGTACACAGTGATAGACACTGATTATCATATCCACATTACACAATGTACACAGTGATAGACAATGATTATCATATCCACATTACACAGTGTACACAGTGATAGACACTGATTATCATATCCACATTACACAATGTACACAATGATAGACACTGATTACATCTAACATTACAAAGTGTACACAGTGATATACACTGATTATCATATCCACATTACACAATGTACACAGTGATAGACACTGATTATCATATCCACATTACACAATGTACACAGTGATAGACACTGATTATCATATCCACATTACACAATGTACACAGTGATAGACACTGATTATCATATCCACATTACACAGTGTACACAGTGATAGACACTGATTATCATATCCACATTACACAGTGTACACAGTGATAGACACTGATTATCATATCCACATTACACAATGTACACAGTGATAGACACTGATTATCATATCCACATTACACAGTGTACACAGTGATAGACACTGATTATCATATCCACATTACACAATGTATACAGTGATAGACACTGATTATCATATCCACATTACACAGTGATAGACACTGATTATCATATCCACATTACACAATATACACAGTGATAGACACTGATTACATCTATCATTACACAATGTACACAGTGATAGACACTGATTATCATATCCACATTACACAATGTACACAGTGATAGACACTGATTATCATATCCACATTACACAATGTACACAGTGATAGACACTGATTATCATATCCACATTACACAGTGTACACAGTGATAGACACTGATTATCATATCCACATTACACAATGTACACAGTGATAGACACTGATTATCATATCCACATTACACAGTGATAGACACTGATTATCATATCCACATTACACAATGTACACAGTGATAGACACTGATTATCATATCCACATTACACAATGTACACAGTGATAGACACTGATTATCATATCCACATTACACAATGTACACAGTGATAGACACTGATTATCATATCCACATTACACAATGTACACAGTGATAGACACTGATTACATCTAACATTACACAATGTACACAGTGATAGACACTGATTACATCTAACATTGAATTTACACACCGGGTACATGTAATACACATGTATGTATATAATTTTTAAATGTTCAACAAATTTTCTGAAGTACAGTGCGTGGACATAATTCAATTGTTTGTTCTCCGCTAAGTACGCAGCATTAAGGAGTAAGAGCAAAGATTGGTTGGCTCGGAATCAGAATAATGTGTCCGAGTGGAGCGACATGTCTACCCACAGACTGTTGTTTCAGTGAGCTAACACTATAAAAATCCAACTCAGCGTGTTGAATTCCTCATCATTTCATTGAAAATTAACTTGTTCTCGCCATAATATAGATGAAAAATTGCTGAGTTGGCATTAAACAACAATCACTTATCAATTGTCCATCTTCTATGATTTTTGTTATATTTCACGTAATGCCATATTTAAAACAAAACTTATACAGAGGTCATTTCTTGACCAACTTTGCAGAAATGATTGCTCACAAATGCAAAATGTTTTGAAGTTTTTTCGTCATAATCATCTTCATATAATTTTTTTAGTTTTCACGATTTAAGCATTTAAGCGCAGTCATGAATTCTTGAAGTTCAAAAATGCTATAATTGTATAGTACAGTAGTTTGTCATTTTCAAATTAAGAGTCACAATCATGATTTTTGTAAAAATCTTAAAATCGGAAGTGAAGACTAATTATGTCCACTTACTGTCGGTCAGAAAAACAGTAGCCCTTCTCCCTTTATTCTAATTTTATTCGCATCAGTGGTGTAGTGGTTAGTGTGCTCACCTCGAGTGCAGTAGATCGAGTGAAACCAAAGACTATAAAATTGGTATTTGTCGGTTCTCCACTAAGCACTCAGCATTAAGGAGAAATAGCAAAGACTGGTTGGCTTGGAATCTTAGTGGGGTGACATGTCTGCCCACAGACTGTTGTTTTAATCAGCTAGCACTGTAAAAATCCAACTAAGCATGTTGGCTTAGTACAGAGCTGACATCATCATTTCATTGGAAATTAACTTGTTCTCGTCATGATATAGCTGAAAAATTGCTGAGTTGGCATTAAACAACAATCACTCACACACTTTATTTTAAATTTAATTGTTTTATGTATATTTCAGGACAATGTAATTGTGGAACTGACTGTGCATCTAATTGTCCTGCTGGATTATATTTTGATAGTAGCGTATGTGCGCCCTGTCCTCAAGGATACTAGTAAGTTTTATTTACATGTATTGTAAATTTGAATTGTTACAAATACTGTAAACATTAGAAAGCCACAGTTGTCAAGTGGTTTAATATGATCACTGATCAACATGTTCTCAATCTGTTTATCCTCAAGGATATCAAAATAAAGTATAAATCTTGTAACAAATACTGAAGACATTAGAAAGCCACAGTTGTCAAGTGGTTTAATATGATCACTGATCAAAATGTTCTCAATCTGATTATCCTCAAGGATATAAAAAAAAAGAATAAATTTTGTAACAAATACTGTAAACATTAGAAGGCCACAGTTGTCAAGTGGTTTGATATGATAATTGATCAACATGTTCTAAATCTGTTTATCTTCAAGGATATCAAAATAAAATATAAATCTTGTAGCAAATACTGTAAACATTAGATAGAGGGTTACAGTTGTCAAGAGGTTTAATATGATCACTGATTAAAATGTCCTCAATCTGTTTATCCTCAAGGATATCGAAATAAAGTGTAAATCTTGTAACAAATACAGTAAGCATTAGATAGAGTGCCACAGTTGTCAAGTGGTTTAATGTGATCACTGATCAACATGTCCTCAATCTGTTTATCCTCAAGGATATCAAAATAAAGTATGAATCTTGTAACAAATACTGTAAACATTACAAAGCCACAATTGTCAAGTGGTTTAATGTGATCACTGATCAACATGTCCTAATCTGTTTATCCTCAAGGATATCAAAATAAAGTATAAATCTTGTAACAAATACTGTAAACATTAGAAAGCCACAGTTGTCAAATGGTTTAATATGATCACTGATCAATATGCCCTCATTCTGTTTATTCTCAAGGATATCAAAATAAAGTATAAATCTTGTAACAAATACTGTAAACATTATCAGGCCACAATTGACAAGTGGTTTAATGCAATTACAAATCAACATGTTCTCAATCTGTTCCTCAAGGACATCAAAATAAAGTGTAAATCTTGTAACAAATACTGTAAACATTAGAAAGCCACAATTGTCAAGTGGTTTAATGTGATCACTGATCAACATGTTCTCAATCTGTTCATCTTCAAGGATATCAAAATAAAGTATAAATCTTGTAGCAAATACTGACATTAGAAAGCCTCAGATGTCAAGTGGTTTAATATGATCACTGATCAACATGTCCTCAATCTGTTTATCCTCAAGGATATCAAAATAAAGTGTAAATCTTGTAACAAATACTGTAAACATTAGAAGGCCACAATTGTCAAGTAGTTTAATATGATCACTGATCAACATGTCCTCAATCTGTATATCTTCAAGGATATCAAAATAAAGTATAAATCTTGTAACAAATACTGTAAGCATTAGAGAGCCACAATTGTCAAGTGGTTTAATGTGATCACTGATCAACATGTTCTCAATCTGTATATCTTCAAGGATATCAAAATAAAGTATAAATCTTGTAACAAATACTGTAAGCATTAGAGAGCCACAATTGTCAAGTGGTTTAATGTGATCACTGATCAACATGTTCTCAATCTGTTTATCCTTAAGGATATCAAAATAAAGTGTAAATCTTGTAGCAAATACTGTAAACATTAGAAAGTCACAATTGTCAAGTGGTTTAATATGGTCACTGATCAACATATTCTCAATCTGTTTATCCTCAAGAATATCAAAATAAAGTATAAGTCTTGTAACAAATACTGTAAACATTAGAAAGTCACAATTGTCAAGTGGTTTAATGTGATCACTGATCAACATGTTCTCAATCTGTTTATCCTCAAGGATATCAAAATAAAGTATAAATCTTGTAACAAATACTGTAAACATTAGACAGAGGGCCACAGATTTATTCAAGTGTGCTAAAAATGAGATCGTAAGACATTGATCAACATTTGTGTTTGTTCTGTAGGTTGTCGTTATCGTTTATCGCAGAGATTATGGGGTTATGGTGTTTAACACCACTTTCAACATTATTTCAGTTGCCATAGGTGACAACTATTGTCTAAGTGGCAAAAGCGTTTTCACTTTGATGATTGTAAGATTTGCCATAATGAAAAAAGGGGCCGTCGTGGTCGTGATCGTATGGTAGTTTGTGCAATCAGTGCCTATCACCACTAACATTGTGAGTTTGAATCCCGCTCAGGCAAGCTGTACTCGATACACCATTATGCGATAAAGTTTGTCAGTGACTTGCGACAGGTCAGTGTTTTTCTCCTGGCACTACGGTGTCTTCCACCAATAAAACTAAGTGCCACGATATAACTGAAATATTTTTGAAAGTGGCATTAAACACCATAACTCTTACCCCCTTATTCTTTTGTTCGACTAATCAAATCTTCTTTGATATTTTTGAGGAAGTGTTTCCTAATAACAGTGTTTGAATATCAACTTTCTAACATGTGTCAAAGTAACCAAACAAAACATATATAAAGATAATCTTGTATCGGTTTTGGTATTAAAATACAATTAGATAAATACAAAACAAATGTGTGTAACAAATAATAAGGTTGACTTTAAGATAATCCTGACTTATTTTAATCTCTTGTCCCAGAGAAGGGTGTTAATTCTTTTTTTTAGATAATTGATAAACTGTCCTAGAGGTGACAACAACAATGCAAAAATTACTAAATAGAAAAAAATTGTTAAAAAGTGACATGTATGGTCAAATAAAAATTACATTATTAACATGTAAAAATTCCTGTGACAGAAATCAATAGAGCATATCAATTACAAAAATTATGAAATATTATATTTAAATTGAAACAACTGCTTTTTTGTTTAAGTTATTTTTGATAACTTATTTACTAAATTAAGGATATTTTTACTTGGCATCTGGACAAGTGAAAATTGACAGGGGTATTCAGGTAAAGTGGGGTGTAAAAATAGGCTATGGGTTTGAGGATTACCTAACTAAGTCCCCATGCCCATGCCAGTGAATCATAATCTTGTATCTCTTTTGACATTAAAATACAATTAGAAATAAAAACAAAATGTAACAAATAATATTAAAGATTGACTTTAATATAATCCTTACTTACATTAATCTCTTGTCACTGAGAAAGGGTGTTAAATTTTTTTTAGAGTCCCCAGTGATTCGTGGGGTTTCACCGTTTCAGAGGGGATATTTTAATATCAAAATATTGTAAAATGAAAACTGGCAGTGGTGTTATGTGCATGTTATTCATTTAGAGATTGCGTAAAAATAGGCTAGGAGTTTGATTGCCTCGTCCTGGGATTTGACGATTACCAGTATCTACATCAAGCTCTATATGAATTAGATGAACAGCACAATAAGGGTTAGGGTAAAGGTGTTAAATGCCACTTTCAACAATATTTCAGTTATATTGTGGCGATCAGTTTTATTGGTGGAGGAAACCGGAGTACCTGGAACAGCACAATAAAGTTTACTCCTTCCCCAAAAATATTAAAAAACTTAAATGTTGTTTTTTTTCAAGACTCTAAATTAAATTCTGACTATGATCAGTCTGACGAACTGTTATGTCAGTTAACACAAGATTTAAGCTTAAAACTTATGACTCTAAATTAAATTCTGACTATGATCAGTCTGACGAACTGTTATGTCAGTTAACACAAGATTTAAACTTAAAACTTATGACTCTAAATTAAATTCTGACTATGATCAGTCTAACGAAATGTTAAGTCAGTTTTTTAAACAAGATTTTAAATTCTATTCAATAAACATTGATCAGTCGATTTAAATTCCCTTCCCTGGTTTAGTTCAGTATTCATGTACCGATACTTCTTAATTGCCGAAGATCCATTTCTTTTTTTAAATATCGAATGACCACCCCTTTAATTGGAATAATGCCAAAATATTTTGTTAGCTTTTATAAAGTGGTGACAAAAGAGGCATAATTAGTTCTAATTATACTGCAGTTTGCAATTTAAAAAAATATTTATGTCATGTAACTATTTACCTTGGAAAAGTATGTCATTGAAGTTTTATTTAATAACGCATGTTGAATTTAAAAAGTAATATTTGTACAGCAACAAACAAGGCCATGATTGTATAGTAGTTAGATTTACAATCAATGTCTATCACCACTTATTAAAGTTGTCAGTTATATTCCAGCTCATGACAAGGTGTACTTGATACAACATTGTGTAATAAAGTTTAAATTTGTCCATGAATTGTGCTAGGTCAGTAATTTGTAACTGTCCCCCACAATATAGCTTAAATATTGTTGAAAGTGGCTTATTACTTCAGTAACCATAACTCGTATGTTTTGAATCATACAATTTAGTCTCAAAATCTCAGAGTGTGCAATGTTCGTTTAGAATTTTTGGTAGCCAAATTTCTGTGAAAACAAAATGTCACATGTCTTGTTCTGATGTATGATAAGCACATCTCTCTTCAAAATCATTTCTCCCATGTGTATTATATGTGGACAAAGTCGGTAGTTGAATAGAAAGTAGAATGTTATTTTCTAGTTGTTTAAAGCGACTGTCTGAGAACCAGGTAAACAATTGTGTATCATAAACAGTCAAAGATGGTACATGTATGTTTTTAGAAAAAAAAAAAAAACGGGGCTTGCCTTCAGTGCCGGATTTACCATTGTGCTCAGGTGTGCTTAAGCAC